>JAJEOU010001723.1:49573-177881 GCA_021534815.1 Acrocephalus arundinaceus | reverse complement strand
TTCTCTTGGTAAAAACATGTTTGTGTTTGCCTATGGTTTTTCTCTTTACTTGGTAAAAACATGGTTTTGTTTGTAAAAGCCTTATCCTTTGCTCTTAGCCATAAAACTTCTTCCAACTCATCTTAACCTTTGTCCACTAACAACTAACTCAGCAGTCCCAACTTAAAGCAGTTTTTATTCTTCTAATCAAAATTGCTTTCATTTCTAGTGAAGCTTCTGCTAAGCATTCATATCTGTAAGATGTTCCTGTTAGATTTTCATCTTCCCCAACAGGAATTGAAATAAACCCAAACAGCAGCCGGAACTCCACTGCAGTTTAGGTTGTTCTTCATGAGATTCTTCAAGTGAGCACAGACATTCTGTTCAGCAGAGCACAGGCAGGGGCTCTTGGAGCACTGCTCTGGCACCCATTCTTTAGAGCAGGGCATTGCAGGAGAAAAAGAAAGAGAAGCCATCAACTACTGAAGAGGAACAGTCACTGACAGAACAGTGAGTTAGAAATGTGAGGGGAAAAAGGCAGAAAACATGAGGTGACAAGTGTGAGAAATGCAGAGTGAAAAAATGAGAAGAAAGTGAAAGGAAGAAAAGGCAGGAAATACGTGGGAAAATGCAAAGAAACATGAGTGGAAAAGGGTGAAAAACCTAGGGAAAAATAGAGAGAAATGTTGTGGGAAGAGAGTGAGAAACTTTATTGGCAAAGAGAAGAAACAGGCAGCAAAATGTGAGGAGAATATTGTGAGAATCCTGAGGGAAAAGTGGGAAAGCAGAGGGCAGAAAAAGGAGAATACATGAGGAAAAAAAGGTGGGAAGTTTGATGGGACAAGTGGCAGAAAAGGGGAGTGAAAAAAGGGCACAAAATGCAAATGAAAAGTATAAGGAACAGGAGGGGGAAAGAATGATTACACATGAGGGGAAAGTGTGAGAAATGTGAGAGGAAAAGGGTAAGAAACATGAGGGCAAAGGTGAGGATCATGCAGAGAAAACTTGGAGAAAAATGACTGAGAAAAGGAGAGCAACAGGAGAGGAGAAAAGGGCAGGATAAGTCAGGGAAAAATGTGAGAAACACGAGGGAAGAAAAAACAGGAAACAGTGGGGAAGGAGGGGAAATGTGAGAGGGAAAAGAAGAGGAATTGTGACAAGAGAAAAGGAGAGAAGTCACTATTGGCGTAACAGCTGAAATAATTCCTAACACATTCCCCCCTACCTTTACCCATTTGTTGCACAAGCCCAGGGCTTCTCTGGATGTACATCTCCACCTCTGCCCTGATTCCTATTTGGAAGCAGTAGAAGTGGCAGGATGTGCCCACCAGCAGGAGCTGCTCCAAGCTGGGAAGGCGACAGGTAGTGCTGATTTCCAGAGGCTTCTGTCTGCCAGGTGAAGCCAAGGCAGCAGTGGGTTGAAAGGTGCTGGTGCTGCTGCTCCTCTGTGCCAGAGAGCCCTGGCTGGGCAGGGCACGGCCCCCACTGCACTGGGGGTTCTTTCTCCTGCCACAGCTGGGCACACCTGGCAACAAATCATCCTGACTTGTGGGAAAACCAAGGGCTTTGTGGAGGCTGCATTGCTCTGCACACACCCGGGCCACCTGCAGCACACAGCTTTGGCCCCCAAAAAGCTCAACCAGAGGGAAACAGCTGGGAAAGCTTTCATTTTCACCTTTCAGTAGAAGGGATTCAAGTGAAAGTTACCAAGCAGGGCCTTATCCTGGGTGCCAGCTCAGGGTGAGAAAGGGGGCATGACTTTATTTCAGTGCAGGGAGCGTGGGGAATCACTTTTCTAATATGTGCTCACTCAGAAATCTCATCTACTAATTTGTAACCATGGAAAAAAGTCCTACTCATTACTTTGCAGAAATTCACAGGCTAAACATTCCCTGAAATTATTGGTCCTCTTTCAATCACTTCTCAGAAGTTACTGACAGGAGAGTAGGGGTCTCTGAGGGTCTCTGCTGGTCATTTGGGAGGCATCCCATTTCTCAAATTCTCATCTGATGCTCAAGAGCCTCCTACAACCACTTTCTTTCCCTTGAATGCATTCCAGCTGCCTTCTTAGGAGGATTACTCTAGTCTCAAGGCTAAGGTAGCCACTTTAGCACACATCCATCACTGCACTGGGGGAATAGAGGGCTCAACACTGTCTGCTAATGCCAGTGGAATTCATGCTTTGTTACAGCTCAACATTTCTCAACACCTGCCTTTGCTGGGAATTCCTCACAAGCATTTCCTCAATGCACCTTGAACATGGTTTTGCTGACTGAAGCCACATTGTCTTTCCTTCAATGATTAAAAAAGAAAACACAAATTACCTAGGGAAACCGTTCTGTTCTGTGCCAAATCAGTTCACTGCTCAAGCACAAGTCACAGGCTCATCCTTGATCCCCTTGGTGAGCTGTGAGGTAATATTTTGCTGCAGCTGAAAGATTATTGGAAAAAAGAATGAAAGTTGTTGGTTCTAGCTGTTGTTCTATAAGGT
Source organism: Acrocephalus arundinaceus (assembly GCA_021534815.1). NCBI lineage: Eukaryota > Metazoa > Chordata > Aves > Passeriformes > Sylviidae > Acrocephalus > Acrocephalus arundinaceus. The sequence continues at coordinate 175,411 of JAJEOU010001723.1, read as the reverse complement.
TTGGGTTTGTTCTAGTTAATTTGTTGGGTGTTGCTGTGAGCTGGGAGAGGGGCCAAGTTGAAGACCAGACCAAAAGAGAAGTAGGAAATGAGGGGACAGACAAGTAGATGGTGGGAAGAGAATATAAATTCCCTATGTTATAAATGGATGTGATTCATGCTAACTAAATTGTAATTATATTAATATTGTAGAAAATAATTGTTATAAAGTAAAACAAAGGAAGAAGTATAAGTAATTAGAGTTACAGAACAAATGGGCCCCTTTTGCAGATGTTACATGGAAAAATGAGATACAGGATATAGGACTGAGACAAGTAATCCTCTAAAATTAGAGGATTGGCCTTGAAATGGACAAATTTAGGATTAGTCCAGGTATGGAACCTAAGCTGTGCTTTTAATAGGGCTTGGATTTGGAGTTATCAAACGCAATGCTTAGTACACACATGTAATTAGTGGGGTTGTTCAAAGGACAGTGATGAAGACTTGAGGCCTTCATCCCGAAGACCACCAAAAGAAGACAGAAGACCCCCTAGCAACAAGTGAAGCATGCGCCATGAAGAATAGTGACGTAAATTTCCAGAATCGAAAATAAGTGGAGATTTACTAGAAGTACTGATGAATATGTATAAGCATGTCATATATCAGATCTGTTTGAAGTAGCCCTGCTTTGTACGTGAGGTAGGGTGAGAATCCACCTCCGTAGCCCAGTCGGGTTTGCACCCCAGTCGGTTTTGCTTATGCTTTATCTGAACCTCAATTATGCTAAATTAATCATCTCAATTAAAATGGTATTTCATGTCAATTAAAATTTCTGCTAAAATTTAACTTTGTTGTTTGTTGAATTGAGCATACAGATCTCCATTTATAACACCTAGTACCCAGCCATAGGGAAAGGAGACACAGTTGGCCCTGGGCTGGGAAAGGCAATAAAAAGCAGCATTCTGTTGGTATATCTGCGTGTGTGTTTGTGTTTGGCTCTTGGGAGAGCAAGATACACACCCAGCTCAGGTGAATCCTTCTTAAGCAACAGTACCCTTTTGCTTTGATGACTTTTTCCCCATGTAATTTCATCCAAGAGTTATCTCCTTTCTAACACCTCTCTCCCAGCAGCTCAGGGCAGTATTGCACAGTGCTTGCTGTGTGCCAGAGAGCACAAAGCAGGCTGGCCTGGTGGCCCTGAATATTTCTGGCAAAACACTCTGCATTTCACACCTTTGCTCTGGCTCAGTGCAGAAGTGCATGATTGCAGGCGCCTCCTCGCAGAGCTGTGTGAGGCACTGGCTCCTGCAGCTGGACCTGACAGCTGTCCCTGCCTCCCGCTGGCCTCGGCTCCCCTGGCACAAGTGCCGGGCCTGAAGGGCGCTGCCCTGGCTGGAGCCTGCCCAGCAGCCGGCTCCTCCCGCTGTGCCCACAGTGCTGCACACACTGCTCACCTTTCCCGGGAGTTCCAGGGCAGCCGGAACAAGAGTAGGAATGCTCAGGCAGGCTGCAGCCCTCGGCTGTCCTTTGCCTTTCTCTCCTCCTGTGCAGACTGCAGGACGGCCAATGCCAGCAGGCTGGGCTGTGCCCAGCAGCTGCGCTTCCCTTCGGCAGCAGCCAGCTGCCAGCTGGGCTCTGAGGCCCAGCATTCGCCCGGGGCCACCAAGAGGCCCCAGGGCCGGGCTGCTGCCTCTTGCAGCTCCAAGCCTCATTGCAGCCTGCCTCTGCCCAGGCTCAGGCTGCTCGGCCTCTGCCAGGGCTGCTGGGGCTCCAGCCTGCCAAGGCGGGGCTCTCTCCCCTCACAGTCCGCTGGCAGCTTGCACCAGCTCTGCACCTTGCCCAGCATCCTCCTGATCTTTCTGCTTCCTCACTTGAGCCAAACTCTCCTCCAGCAAGAGAATTGCACTTAGGGCTACAAATCCAAGTGGCAGGAGCCCAAATGCTCTCGAGTCACAGCTCAAGGCCTGCATCTGCACAAGATATTTGGCTGTCCCCACTCCTCCTTTGCTTCTGCCTGCAAATGCCACTGCCCTTTCTGACTCAAACAAGTGCCCACTGCGGGTAAAAGCCAGCCAGCGGGCCATATTGCAAAGGCACTGTGTCTGGAGAGGATGATGAAGAAGCCTTCCCCACTTTCAACGTACCAAAGAAGCCACCAATGTCACTTTCCACCTCTAAGAAAAATGGACAATTCAGAAGAAATGTTGACCTTTCTGACAGTCTCAGAAGAGAGAAATCTTCAAAATGAGTTAAAATTTCAGAATCTTTATTATTTACAATCCTATGCTACAATCCTATGCTATAATCTCTCTCTACTAGCTACAATCCTATTCTACAATATTCTTCTAAGTTTTTTTTGGGACAAAATATGAAGTTATTGTCCCATTCTTGCTTCCTGCTCGCAAATCCACATTTAAATAACATCCATCAAGAATTCACATACGCAGAACAAGCACAGCAACAACAAATGAAAAACTGCCTCTCGGAAGCAGACAGTTTAATTCTTAGTACGCAAGATAACGCAAACAAAACTAAAAGCAATAACTAAAAATAGGCATTATTTTCTCTTTCATCAAAAGCTGATTATAACCCCTCTAAGAAACCAGCATGATCTCCACAGGCTTCACTGTCCTATCTAAGAAAGATGAAGTTGCATTTCTTTCTTGGATTCACACCGTGGGTTTGTGACCTGCTTGGGCAGGGTGTGGAGGGCAGAGCTGAGCAAGCTCAGCAGGTGTCTGCAGCACACAACACCTGCCCAAGATGCACAGCAAACACACAGTGCTGCTGCAGGACCACCTTCCCAACCCATTTTTTTCTACAGATGATCTCATGCCATGCAATTTGTAACAAGAAACTAAGGAAATCTAGGATGAGGTGGCTTCAGAGAATGCTCCCTGATTTACAAGGTTAATTTCCCATGGCAGCATCTAGGCAGGTTAGAGAACTATGAAGCATTTTCCTTTCAGTAATGGAATGGAATAACATGCTGACAGAACTGACTGAAAATACTTAATTTCTCCCTCCTACATAAGAATATTTAATGTGACTTCTGAATGACCCAACTGAGAGAGGTATTCTTTCCCTAGATAAAACACATGACAGGGAGAAGAAAAAAAATGTTTTTAGAAACAACACTCCCTAAACTATATTAACTTTTTGCCACCAGCCTTTGAAATTCTTCTTCCACAGAGGACCAATATCATGGAAGAAGGCAGGAAATTCCAGGACCAGAATTAAATCGAAGTAAACAAAGAAGGATGCCAAATTTCAGATTCCGAAGGTTCATGAAGTTGAATTCTCCAGCTCATGGCAACCACAGTGGTATCAGAGAGAACATGACAACAGCTGACATTGGCCAAGAGTCCACAGGAGGTGACTCTGACAGCTACTGAGTGATGCACAACACACACCTCTGAACACAATGACCCTGACAGCATTCCTGACTGTACAATCATGCAGCAGAAAGACAACCAGGAACCAAAGAAAATTCCCAAACAACCCCACAGAGAAGCCCCCGCCAGCTCTGTACTGCTTTCATTACGAGATGTCAGACTGCAGCTTTCTTTAATGACATGCTCTTCACAACAGTACTCCATACATGAAATTTCATGGAAATGGCTGCATGGACAATTTGAATGTGCTGTAATTACAGAAGAAATTTCCAGCTACAGTAGAAAATCAGACATTTGAGGGAACTGAGCAACAGAAAGTGTTTATGTCATATTTAATATTTACAAGTATTTTTATAATAGACCAGTATCACTCTATCCTGCATCTAAGCAAACAAATATTTAGCATAACCTCCTCAACTCTGCAGCATAACACTAATGACAAGGTTTCTTTTTAAATTAACCTGTATTATTATCACTCTGATAACAACACATTACTGTCATTAACTGCAACTCATGGAAATAAAAATACACTGCTTAACATGAACATTGCTTTATGCTGGTTTAAAGAACACAACTCTGAAGAACTTCACAGCCTCTAAGTTCATTTGTAGATAACATCAGTAGATCCTTTTTGCCAGTTTGCAGGTATACAACTTCCCTGGATCTGGTTTAGCAGCCACATATTTCCCTAAATGACACAGCTCTGCATACAGACAGGAAATTATCTATCTAATTGGACTGCCAAGAACTCGTGGGCTTGCAGTGACTACAGGCTTTCTGTGGCTGGACAAAGCCTTTTGGAGACTACCAAAAAGCCAGAAACAGAGTGGTAGACTCACCCTAACCCAGTAGCTTAGCAACTCAAGTTAGTACATCATCAACAGCAGCTCCTCAGCTTCTGGTTCAGACCTGACCCCAAGCCAGACATCTGGAAGCACCACGGGCAGAAAACAACTTATTTATCAATATTCCCTGAATTACTCTACGATACAAATACTACAAACATTTCTGGGGCTCTGCATAGTTCGGATGCTAACTGTGGTATTCTGCTCCAAGACAAGCATACAAGGAACAGGCTTGGCACAAAAAACCTCATTTGGTTTCTGTTTTCTAGAAACCACCATTTCCCCTGGCCTTGGTCAGAACTTCTTTTATATTCCCTAAATGCCACAAGCAGGAGACATTGGCTCTACAGTTGGCCTGTTCAGGGAGATATGATGGATTTTCCAGATAACACATTCAAGTAGTCTCTGCTGAGTACACTAGGATTTATGACAGTAATAAATATAAACTGAATCAAAAAAGAAGATAAAATGTTTTAGGTTTAGATATGATTGCAAATTCTGGTTTTTACGATCAGAGTTTTTCCAAGAATGCTCAGTCCTTCTCCAGCAGCAACAGTCTTTTGAACTGTCAGTCTGAATTGTCCATGGTTCATCTTGAAATTAAAGAAAATCCCTGGCAGCAAAAGTGAAGACTCAGCCAAAACCTTTCCATTTCATTCTGCTGCCAATTTGCTCTCAATCTTTCCATTACTCTCTGGAAGCTCCTTTACCAACTTTTCTTTCTTTTCCTGTGTTAAGGGACACAGGGATGGCTCTTCATACGTTTGGAGCATCTTCAGGGAAAATTTTAATAGAACTACTCATGTTTTATTACTACCACAATCTCACATTATATAACACTACCTAAAACAGCCTCTCCTTTGGAATAAATTTGATGTCACCACTGATGTGCCCATTGTACTTCACAGTTATCTGAATAGGACTGAATGTTAGATGATCTTGTTTCATTGTTCTAATATTGAGAAGAAAGAAAAGTCAGTTAAAAAGCTTATTGCTGGAAAATGAATTTCTTATGATGCTAAGTGAATAGAGAGACAGATTGCAGCTTGCTTATGAAGGAGGTTACTGGGGAACTGGCTTCTCTAATTCACACTCTCAAATAAACCCATTCTGACAAATGCTCTAAAACACATTTGAAATGGGAGCCTAGTGTCTTATCCCACTATTCATATTCATGTGAAAACCTTTTGGTGTTAAAAGAAATAAAAAATACATTGGGAGAAAGGAAATTTCCCTATACAAAGACTCCACACAGTACTTCAAGAAACACTTCAAGTGCAGCCATATGTCTGTGAAAACTGGATTTACTCAGTCTCTTATCACTGGAATTCCTTTCCTGACAGCACAAAGTACCCAGTAACTGCAGGGTCATCTTGCACTGGCATGCTACTTCCCTCCCACTGACAGAAATGTGTTTTGCTGCCATTTCAGGAGTCCTGTTGGCCCTTACCTACAGCACCTTGTTTTTTATGGTAGCTACAAAGCATACTGGAAGATGGAAGAAATCAAGTGCCCTCTACCAACAAGTAGAATAAAACCAAGCTAAACTCTGCCAGTTTTTGCATTGATAATTACACCAGGGTATAGAATTGCTGTTCCAAAAAACATGATCAAACTTCAAGGAATCACACCAAAAATCTGAGGGATTCTAAAATTAAAAGTTAAACAAATGTTTCCAGTTCACTACACAGACACTCATTTCTAATACAGTAAAAATACAGGGCTGACATGGATATTGTAAGAATCCATGGACTGCAGCACATACTTAAGCCAGCCTGAACTCTAAGACAGGTAGAATCACCATTTTTTCAGGACAATAAAGCTTGGAACTTGTATACACAATAAAATCTCCTCTGTGAATTTACTGGAAGAAATCATCCACAAAGTTGATAAAATGAAAATTTTGAACACTTTCACTTTATATATGCAGCACAAAACATTCCTGCTGCACTACAGAGACGCAAATCTTTTAAGAGAGTCACCTATACCATGCAAGGTTGCAGTAAAATAGGACACACTCTTTTTCCAACTCCGTATTTATCCAGAGGGCAGAACATACAAGGAAGGGGAGAAAAGAATCATTACTTAATTGCAAGGCATTGCTAGCACAAAAGTGGGTTAAGGTGGCAAAAACCCCAAATGCCAGAAACTGGCTGAACAATAGCAACTCGAGACAATTGCCTGAACAATTCCATATGGCTGGAATTCAGATTTGTGACAGCTCAGAGCTAAAGGAGGCACAGCGTTTGACTTATTTCTTGCTATGATCAGAACTGCAAAAACAGAACCAGAGACACAGATTCTTGTAATGAAGATACTGAGCAACTGCACTGATAATGGATCAGAGTTCCTGGCTGCACTTATCAAATGGGACATCATTTCAGAAGGATCACCTGTACAACACAGTCTGGCTGCCAGGCTCATAAGAGATGATGTGAGCTTTGGGCTAGAAAACAAAAATCCATTACCATGACCTTCACACTACAAGTTATTAGAGTTTGTTCCTATCTGAAATCCAAATATCTTGCACATAAGTAACTTGCACTTTCACTTTAAGTTCCACAATTACCTGCAAAACCATTTACTGCATCTCTACCAAAAATGTTTCTCACAGCTGAAAGTTAATTACAAATAAAGGCTCCAATTGAGCTCAAAATTTCCAGCCTTTCCAAAGTACAGTTCCATTTGTACACTGGATTTCCATCTTAGATCAATACAGAGGGTGAAAACCAAGTACATAATGCATTTCCTTGAATTTTATCCACAAAAATTAGGAAAACCAACAACACCAAAATACAGCAAGCCAAGACTCCAACCTTGTCACTGTTGCATATGCGCTCTCTAGTAGAGCACATTTCCACCATTTCTGACTATTTCTTCTCTCCCCTTGACACTTCCTGGTTTTTTCAAAATCCTTTCACACTGAATTGACCATTTAAGTGGGATGTCACCAGTATTAGCACCAAATGCCCCTCTGCTACAACTAAATTCTACCTTTCCTATGAGTTTATCATCACTCAGGTTTTGTCTGCCAAAGAGTCAAACCAAATATTCACAATGAATTTTGAATCAGTGGTCAGGACCTTGTAACCCAAGACAGCCCCTGCTTTGAGCAAATTTACATTAGTTTGTATTAGCACAGCTTACTAAATGGCCCAGTTATTCTGCCTAAGGGCTTCATCTCTCCCATTTACCAAACCTGTCATTTTTCTCATCCCCAATACAAGTCATTAAAATGTTATCATTATTTCCAGTTCAACAATGAACATGCTCAAAGGTGCTCTGTGGGCCTGGACACAGCATCCTGTTTTCCCACACACACCACTTTGAGCTCTCTTAGCCAGCTCCTCACACAGTTAATATGGGATAAAGGACCAGAGTAATATTATTTTGGTAAATTAGGAAATCAAATGGCATTTAAACTCTATGAAAACTTAGAGAATAGCTTTTTAACCTTAAACTAGCAGAATTTTCATCACATGCCCACAGTGATACTTAAAGTGCCTTCTTTGCAACATCAAGTACTGCTATTGTCGATATTACACTTCAGCTTACAAAAGGCAGAGCAATGAAGAGCTTCTAAACAAAACACCAACGGATGACCAGCATCTTTTAAAAAGCTGCACAAAGTGCACAAAAAGCAAATAAACCACGCTTTGAACTCAGATCTCTCACATCTTAAACTATGAGCAACCCACACAATTTGATAGGATTTAAAATTAAGAGGAAAATGACAAATGCCATCAGTTGCAACACATCCTAGCCCAGAATGCCCTCATGACACAAGTCAAGCTTGCCTAGACCCAACACCGTCTTTTGAAAGCATTTCATTAATGCTGAAAGAACACTTATTTCCACCTACAAGCACCCTAAAATAATCATTTCCAGAAGAAATGTCATTACTACCAGAACATATCACATGAATCTGCCACATCATTTATAAACTGCACTGCACCATGAAAGCAACTGATTTCTACAAGACTCTTTTTGATAGATACAATGCTATGGCGTAAAAACAACATGGGTCAAACAATGAGGAAAGGAGGATATTCTAACACAGAGATGGCTTACTGGAATTGTCCAACATTTCTCCATCATCCAGAAAGAAACAAGAGCTTCTTTGAAGGTCCGACTGCATCCAGAAAGAAACAAGAGCTTCTTTGAAGGTCTGACTGCAAGTGAAGAGTTTTACATGCTGCCCGGGTCACAGGCTACGAGTAACTCACCCACCACCACCAGCCTGCTTGCACAAGGGCTTCCCTGGCACAGCTGATCCTGCCAGGAGCACTTGGTGCCTCCAGAGCCTCCTCAGGCCTCCCCCTGCACTCAGCCACGAGGCTGCTCTGCCCAGGGCCAGTGCCCAGCACTGCACACTCACCCCAAACACTCTGGGAACCCACTGGCACCACAGCAACCGCCCGGCACCCCAAACACTCCACGCACAGCAACCCATTGTGAGCACAGCAACAGCCTGGCACCCCAAACATGCCCACCACCGCTGGCTCCTGGGAAACAGATGCAGAACCCAGGAACAGTATTGACTTTATCAGCAGTACCACAGACAGGCTGCCACTGCTACCAAAGACAAAGATTGAACCAAAATCCCATCAATTTCAAACCGCTGCCAACTTGTTCTCAATCTCTGCTTTAGTCCTCTTCCAACTTTTTTTCTTTTTCAGTATTAAGGGAAAAGAGGATGCCTTCTCATTTATTAGGAGAATTTGCAGAGCTCATTTCAATAGAACTACTCATGATTATCACTGCCTCAATTTTACAACACTATAAAATGGCATCTCCAATCAAATAAATTTGCTATCACCATTGATCTGGCCACTGCACTTCACAACAACCAGATGAAGACCATCTACTTGGTCTACTTGTTTTATCATTCCAATAGTGAGAAGAAAGAAGTCAGTGAAGAAGCAAACTGCTCAAAAATTCATGTTCTATGTCAATAGAAAAGGCATATTTCAGCTTACTGTGAAGGGTAGTTACTGGTTACCCTAAGTCATACTCACAAATAAACTCTGAATGCTCCAAAATAAGACACATTTTAAATGAGACTCTGATGGCTTATTCTAGTATTTAAATGTATATGAAAAACTTTTGTTTGCTTTAAGAAAGAGAAGTATAAATACACTAAGAGAAATTGAAATATGCACAATTTCTTTCCCCATCTGGATTGGAACAAGTATACAAACACAGACCTGATACACAAATATCATGTTTAATATACACAAGACAGTTGCCTGGATCAACCTGCACAAAAAAGCAAATAAATGCCACTTTCATGTTAGACCTCTCATCTGCTGTTTAAACCAACCAGTCAACCACACTATTGGAGAGGATTTAAAAGTACATCAAAGTAAAAGGCATTATTTCCTTTCTTAAATCAGCTACAAGCCCTCGAGATTCTTTCCAACTCTATGCAATGCTGAAAGCACTGGAAAGCACTCAATATCCATGGATGTCTATGCTGTGTAACTGGAGACACTGCTCTTTTTCCTCAAGGAGTCTGCAGCACTACTGGAACAGTCCTGAGGTCTAGCAAACCACTTCCCTAACCTTTCCCTGAATAAGAATCTGACCTTTCTTAACTGATATTCTTCATGTGAGTTCTGTTTGTCTTCATTTACAGCTAAAATAACCATCTTCATGTCTATGAAGATAACATCTATTTCAGATGCCATTTAGTCCTAACTTGAACCCAAATAACGAGCCTATAAATAACTGTAAGACAGATTATTAATGTAAATGCCTATTCAAAGTACCACCTTACTTTTTTATTCTTTTAGGTTTAGGGAATTTTTACTTCAAATACAGTTTTGAATTAGTAATTGTGCTGGTTTCAAGCAGATTTGGGAGAAACCCTCCCACGGGGTCCCCCTCCCCTCCCCCAACCGGTTTGGGAAGAAAGACTTCCTGAGAGAGAAGTGGAAAAGACCTGTTTATTACACAGGCAAAGCACTTCCAGCACAATACCCGATGACAAGAGCTTCGTGCTGCTTACGGAGGGATAACAAACTTGGAAAAGAGCAGGTCTCCTCTTGAAGATGGTCACTGTGTTACGTTGCCCATCTCCGCTGGTGCTGGGAGGAAAGGAGTTGTTATGCAGGGCTGGTCTTGGTGGGGTGGGTCCCCTGTGGAGGCCCCTGGCACTTTCCCCAGGTCCCCAGTCCGGAGAGATCAGAACAGTTCTAAGGAGAGGGAGAAAAAAGGAAAAAAAAAAAGAGGAAAAAAACCTCCAGCTATTCTACAGATCTAACTATGCTAGCTTTAAACTAACTACTAACTACTAATTACTAACTCTCCTGGAGAAACAACAGCTTATTTTGTCTTGCGGATTCCGCCTGCCTCACTTCAGTCTCAAGGTCCATCCGAGGATCAGAGTTTTCCTGGGGAAAAACAAACTGCGCTTCCCCCCCTCCTTTTACACCCAACAGATGATTGAGGGATAAACACATCACCCTAGGACAGTAAAATTCAATTCTATAGAGAGATTATAACTCTCTAGGATTCTTCTGTAGGTACAGTCGAAGCACCAAGAACCCAAGTCCAGATTAATACATAGACAGAACACTTGGAACACCACATCCTTGATTGGGCAGAGGTACAAAATTCCCAGGACACAAACCCTTTAAAAGCAGCACCACACATTATAGAAAATCCAGGCTACAATACAGACAACGCTCAGAAGGAAGTTGGTGCTACCCTCATGCAAATCCAGGGAAAACCACACAATTGTCTCTGGATACATCTCCCTTCACATCCCCTTATGGGCACCAGTCCTGTCCCAGATACAAGTAAATGCTATTGCAAGACTATGACACTTGAAAAAATCCCTCAGGGGAGTAAAGTGCAGGTTTACATCCTTTTGGCTCTTCCTCATTTAACCTCTTCCCAAACCCTGCAGTTTTTGAAATCACTTTCTTACACTCTACCTTATTTATGGAAGCAGAAGCTCTCCACTCTCTTTTTTGTCCCTTGTTCCGGATGTGGAAAGCCCCTTTGTAAAGCTTAATTTAATTTTAAAGTTGATATACACATGCATGGTAACCATACGTCTTTTCAGCACCTTGACTTCCAACTTGTGAACCCTTGTGATCACTCTGTAAACGACAGCAGAGTTTGAGTGCACGAATTACACTGTTTTCTGGGACAGGTGCTTGGCATGTGGGACAATTGTGACACCTTGCGGTTGTTCCTGTAATGACTTTGAACATTTTAAGGATAAACAGGTGGAAAAAAGAGAGAGTTAGGGGGTTTTAGTTCTGGTTTGGTCACAGGATATTATTAACTCACCCACCACCACAGCTGAGTTTGCAGGAGAAGTTCCTCAGGACAGGCAATCCCTCCAAAACCAGTTTATGCCTCCAGAGCCTCCTCAGGCTTCCCTCCACCACGAAGATGCTCTGCAGAGTGCCCTGAAAGAGCAGACACCCAAACACACCCAGTAAGCCACTGCTAGCATAGCAACAGACTGTGACCCCAAACATCCCAGGAGAGCCAGGGACAGCGTCAGAGTTAACCCAGTACTCCCACAGCAATGTAAATGTGTTGGTGCCTCCTGGACTTGCCATGATGGACTTGAATAAATCTAGTCCAGCCTCTCCTTAGGAAGCCTTACCTATAAACAATAACAAAAAAAACAAACCCAAAACTAAAAACAAAACACCCCCCCCCCCCCGAGACTGACCTGCAAAATGCCACAACAATACTCATTTTTCACAACATTTCCAGCAGAGATTTAAGATCCCTACCAGACCCCCAAGAACACTATAAATACCCTACCTTTCTGTCAGGATATGGACTTATCCATAATGTTCTTCAGTGGCTCTCACCATTAGCCAGAATGTCTCCAGCTGACTTAACCAATTAAGTTAGGTTTTCTCCTATAAAACCCTCCACTGGAGACTGGGGCAGCTTGAGGAAAAGTATAATGGCTTTATAATTATAAAGTATACAATTAAAAATATTTTAAAATAATTTTTAATAAAATTATAAAAAATTTTAATAAATATATAAAGTATAATAACAGGTCATCCTCCTTTTTAAGGCTAATTAGTTAGAGACAGCCTCTTGAAAGAAGAGATTTCATATTGTCTTTGTTAGGCTTTTTCTAAGAAATTTGAAATTTTATTTAGTTTCACAGAATCATTGATGTTGGAAAAGACCTTAAGGTCATGAAGTCCATCATTAAACTATGTGCTGAAGTGCTATATCCACACACTTTTCATATCATTCCAGGGAATGTGACTCTTCTGGGCATCCTGTTCCAGTGGGGAAATTCTTCCTAACATTCAATCTAAACCTTCTTTGACACATTTCAAGTCTGCTTTCTCTTGTCCTATTACTTTTTTGGGGCGGTGGAGAAGAGATGAACCTCCCCTGACTGCAACCTCTTCTCATGTTGCCGCAGAGGTTCCCTGAGCCCTTTTTTTTTTCTTCCCCAGGCTATACATTCCTAATTTCAAGAATCTTTGTCACAGGGCTAGAGCTTGAAAGTGTTGCTTTATCACAAATGTGAAAATATGTAGCTGAGGAGATGATGAAATGAGTATCCTTGCCTGTATTATTTCAATGCACAAGAAATATGCAGGTGAGTAGGAGTTACAACTCTAAAGCTGGTTTGTGGCAGAGAAGGAAGGATCTGGACACTGCTTCTTGTTCCAATTTGGATGCAAGCAGCAGCTCTTTGGCTGTGTTTTTGTAGGTCCAAACTCGACTTTCTCATTTGGCATAAATGCATGGCTTGGGTTTTGTTTGCAGGGGAAGAACAGGAAAATGTATTAAACTGGGCTTATTTTAATTGTGGAAGATGCATGCACACCATAGTGAAACAATGTTAGTAAAGCTCAGTGAGCTCTTGGACTACCCACTTGTCATTTATTCAATTACTCATAAAGCAATCAATGTTCATAAGAACTAGAGTAATGATCTTAATTCTTGAGGTATAACAAAGGTGGAAGAAAGTTAAGAAGTTCGAGTTATGTTAAGCCTGATATTTCTGTGGTTACTTAGGATTTTTTAAATAAAATACTGTAGACAGTACTGACTTGTGTTAGCTCATAATTCTAGCCTCAGCTAGTTCTAAATCTAATGCTGGATGCAAATTAGAACCAAGTTGCATAAATTTCTAGAAACTAGAAATAAAATACTGTTCTTCAGGCTTAGGTGGATTAATCTTTTAAATATGTGTTTTATTTATGATAATCTTCATGTTGGCTCTTTTTTTCAGATCACAGTGAAAGGGGGAAACAACATGGGAATAATTCTTCCTGTAAATTGGAAGATACAGTGGATTATGCCACAAATGAAATAAGTTTCACAGGAGAAGAAAACCTTATGGCCCTGGAATCACAGTGACGTTAGCAGGAGCGTGACTGACATAAGGCAGCAAGTTGTCCCAATAACTCAAACAAAACAGGCTCATTTTTAGACTAAATTCCTCCTGTGTCAGGCTCCCACCACTGTGTGTTACTGTGTCTTTACTGATGGATCAAGAAATTATTAGTTACTACAAATCTGGCCCAATGTATACAGAGCCAAGCTTATAGCTGTCAGCATCAGCTTATAGGCAAAGCCTGAAGCCACTTCAATTTTGGTTACAATGCATTATATGCTTTTCTTTACTGAGCATCTTAACACAATACCCAATCAGTATCATACACAATACCTTTACATTTACCTATAGCCTATCACAACTACTGTCCTTACTATAGTATGGTTAGTAATATCCAATCCCATTGAGTTAGTATGTTACATTTTAAGCTTAAAGTTGTTTTTCTGTTTTACTTGCAGTGGAAAATTCTTAGACCTTTTTTCTACTTGGTAAAAACATGTTTGTGTTTGCCTATGGTTTTTCTCTTTACTTGGTAAAAACATGGTTTTGTTTGTAAAAGCCTTATCCTTTGCTCTTAGCCATAAAAGCTTCCTTCCAACTCATCTTAACCTTTGTCCACTAACAACTAACTCAGCAGTCCCCAACTTAAGCAGTTTTTATTCTTCTATATCAAAACTTGCTTTCATTTCTAGTGAAGCTTCTGCTAAGCATTCATATCTGTAAGATGTTCCTGTTAGATTTTCATCTTCCCCAACAGGAATTGAAATAAAACCCAAACAGCAGCAGGACGTCCACTGCAGTTTAGGTTGTTCTTCATGAGATTCTTCAAGCTGAGCACAGACATTCTGTTCAGCAGATGCACAGGCAGGGGCTTCTTGGAGCACTGCTCTGGCACCCATTCTTTAGAGCAGGGCATTGCAGGAAAAAAGAAGAGAAGCCCATCAACTACTGAAGAGGAACAGTCACTGACAGGAAACAGTAAGTTAAGAAATGTGAGGGGGAAAAAGGCAGAAAACATGAGGTGACAAGTGTGAGAAATGGGAGTGAAAAAATGAGAAGAAAGTGAAAGGAAGAAAAGGCAGGAAATACAGTGGGAAAATGCAAAGAAACATGAGTGGAAAAGGGTGAAAAACCTAGGGGGAAAATAGAGGGAAATGTGTGCGGAAGAGAGTGAGAAACTTTATTGGCAAAGAGAGAGAAACAGGCAGCAAAATGTGAGGAGAATATTGTGAGAATCCTGAGGAGTAAAGAGTGAGAAAGCAGAGGGCAGAAAAAGGCAGAATACATGACGGAAAAAAAGTGTGGGAAGTTTGATGGGACAAGTGGCAGAAAAGGGGAGTGAAAAAAGGGCACAAAATGCAAAATGAAAAGTATAAGGAACAGGAGGGGGAAAGAATGAAAAACATGAGGGGAAAAGTGTGAGAAATGTGAGAGGAAAAGGGTAAGAAACATGAGGGCAAAAGTGAGAAACATGCAGAGAAAACTTGGAGAAAAATGACTGAGAAAAGGAGAGCAACAGGAGAGGAGAAAAGGGCAGGATAAGTCAGGGGAAAATTGTGAGAAACACGAGGGAAGAAAAAAACAGGAAACAGTGGGAAGGAGGGGAAATGTGAGAGGGAAAAGAACAGGAAATGTGACAAGAGAAAAGGAGAGAAGTCACTATTGGCATAACAGCTGAAATAATTCCTAACACATTTCCCCCTACCTTTACCCATTTATTGCACAAGCCCAGGGCTTCTCTGGATGTACATCTCCACCTCTGCCCTGATTCCTATTTGGAAGCAGTAGAAGTGGCAGGATGTGCCCACCAGCAGGAGCTGCTCCAAGCTGGGAAGGCGACAGGTGGTGCTGATTTCCAGAGGCTTCTGTCTGCCAGGTGAAGCCAAGGCAGCAGTGGGTTGAAAGGTGCTGGTGCTGCTGCTCCTCTGTGCCAGAGAGCCCTGGCTGGGCAGGGCACGGCCCCCACTGCACTGGGGGTTCTTTCTCCTGCCACAGCTGGGCACACCTGGCAACAAATCATCCTGACTTGTGGGAAAACCAAGGGCTTTGTGGAGGCTGCATTGCTCTGCACACACCTGGGCCACCTGCAGCACACAGCTTTGGCCCCAAAAAGCTCAACCAGAGGGAAACAGCTGGAAAGGTTTCATTTTCACCTTTCAGTAGAAGGGATTCAAATGAAAGTTACCAAGCAGGGCCTGATCCTGGGTGCCAGCTCAGGGTGAGAAAGGGGGCATGACTTTATTTCAGTGCAGGGAGCGTGGGGAATCACTTTTCTAACATGTGCTCACTCAGAAATCTCACCTACTAATTTGTAACCATGGAAAAAAGACTTAGTCATTACTTGGCAGAAACTCACAGGCTAAGCATTCCCTCAAATTATTGGACACTTTTAAATCACTTCTCAGAAGTTACTGACAGGAGACTAGGGTCTCTTGAGGGTCTCTGCTGGTCATTTGGGGAACATCCCATTGCTCAAATTCTCCTCTGATGCTCAAGAGCCTCCTACAACCACTTTCTTCCCCTGAATGCATTCCAGCTGCCTTCTTAGGAGGACTACTCTAGTCTCAAGGCTAAGGTAGCCACTTGCTCACATCAGTCATTGCACTGGGGGAATCGAGGGCTCAACACTGTCTATTAATGTCAATGGAATTCATGATTTGTTACAGTTCAACATTTTCTCAACACCTTCCTCTCTGGGAATTGCTCACAAGCTTTTCCTCAATGCACCTTGAACATGGTTTTGCTGACTGAAGCCACATTGTTTCTTTCCTTCAGCAATTAGACAAGAAAACACAAATTGCCTACTGAAACCCTTCTGCTCCCTGCCAAATCAGTTCACTTCTCAAGCACAAGCCACAGGCTCATCCCGATTCCCTCGGTGAGCTATGAGGTAATATTCTGCTGCAGCCCAAAGATATTAGAAAAAAGAATGAAAGCTGCTGGTTCTAGGTGTTGTTATTTAGGGATTGGATTTGTTCTAGTTAATTTGTTGGTGTTGCTGTGAGCTGGGAGAGGGGCCAAGTTGAAGACCAGACCAAAAGTGACGTAAGATAAGAGGGGAGGGGACAGACAAGTAGGCGGTCGGGAGAGAATATAAGTGCCCTAGTACCCAGCCAAAGGGAAAGGAGACACGGTTTGCCCTGGGCTGGGAAAGGCAATAAAAAGCAGCATTCTGTTGGAGTGTGTGTGTGTGTGTTTGGCTCTTGGGAGAGTGAGATACACACCCAGCTCAGGTGAATCCTTCCTAAGAAACAGTTCTTTTTTACTTTGATGACTTTGTCCCCATTTAATTTCATTAAAGACTTGGCTCCTTTCTAACACCTCTCTCCCAGCATCTCAGGGCAGTATGCACAGTGCTTGCTGTGTGCCAGAGAGCACAAAGCAGGCTGGCCTGGTGGCCCTGAATATTTCTGCAAATCACTCTGCATTTCACCCCTTTGCTCTGGCTCAGTGCAGAAGTGCAGGATTGCAGGTGCTTCCTCCCAGAGCTGTGTGAGGCACTGGCTCCTGCAGCTGGGACCTGACAAGCTGTCCCTGCCTCCCGCTGGCCTCGGCTCCCCTGGCACAAGTGCCGGGCCTGAAGGGCGCTGCCCTGGGCTGGAGCCTGCCCAGCAGCCCGGCTCCCTCCCGCTGTGCCCACAGTGCTGCACACACTGCTCACCTTTCCCGGGAGTTCCAGGGCAGCCGGCACAAGAGTAGGAATGCTCAGGCAGGGCTGCAGCCCTCGGCTGTCCTTTGCCTTTCTCTCCTCCTGTGCAGACTGCAGACGGCCAATGCCAGCAGGCTGGGCTGTGCCCAGCACGGCTGCGCTTCCCCTCGGCAGCAGCCAGCTGCCAGCTGGGCTCTGAGGGCCCAGCATTCCCCCCGGGGCCACCAAGAGGCACCCAGGGCCGGGCTGCTGCCTCTTGCAGCTCCAAGGCCTCATGGCAGCCTGCCTCTGCCCAGGCTCAGGCTGCTCCGGCCTCTGCCGGGCTCTGCTGGGGCTCCAGCCTGGCCAAGGCGGGGCCTGCTCTCCC
Organism: Acrocephalus arundinaceus; assembly: GCA_021534815.1. Classification (NCBI taxonomy): domain Eukaryota; kingdom Metazoa; phylum Chordata; class Aves; order Passeriformes; family Sylviidae; genus Acrocephalus; species Acrocephalus arundinaceus. The sequence continues at coordinate 157,834 of JAJEOU010001723.1, read as the reverse complement.
CTCACAGTCGCTGGCAGCTCTGCACCAGCTCTGCACCTTGCCCAGCAGCCTCCCTGATCTTTCTGCTTCCTCACTTGAGCCAAACTCTCCTCCAGTGCAAGAGATTGCACTTAGGGCTACAAATCCAAGTGGCAGGAGCCCAAATGCGCTCGAGTCACAGCTCAAGGCCTGCATCTGCACAGGATATTTGGGCTGCCCCACTCCTCCTTTGCTTCTGCCTGCAAATGCCACTGCCCTTTCTGACTCAAATACAAGTGCCACTGCGGGTAAAAGCCAGCCAGCGGGCCATATTGCAAAGGCACTGTGGTCTGGAGAGGATGATGAAGAAGAGCTTCCCCACTTTCAACGTACCAAAGAAGCCATCAATGTCACTTTCCACCTCGAAGAAAAAATGGACAATTCAGAAGAAATGTTGACCTTTCTGACAGTCTCAGAAGAGAAATCTCAAATGAGTTAAAATTCAGAATCTTATTATTTACAATATGCTACAATCCTATGCTAAATCTCTACTAGCTACAATATCTCTAAGTTTTTGGACAAAATTGAATTGTCCATTCTGTCTCCTTCGCTTCTTCACTTCCATGATGATGCACCAGCTGATGCAGCTGCGATTTACAAAGATGCTGCACAAAAAAAAAACCAACAAGAACCATTACTTCCAAGCTAAGACTCAAAGCAGGTAAATATTTCAATGAAAGGAATGAGTCGAGTAGTCTAAGGGCAGTGGGAACAGTGGCTGCTGCAGGAGCTGGAAGTGCCAGCCTGGAATTTCAGGTTGACATGGTGATCTCTTTCAAGATGTCTCTGCTGATTGCAGGGCACTTGGAGCAGATGACCTTTACAGGTTGCTGCCAGCCCAGCCCAGCCTAGGATTGCTGAGTGTTTTCATTGGAACAGTACCAAGAGTGGAGGGGAGGAGGAGGGGGGCTCATCTGATGCCTTGGACATCAGTGGAGGAGGAGCTCATCCCTGTTTCACCTGCAGCCCCTTGGCATTTTACCTGCAGGAGCTCCTTGGCAGACCAGTGCCGCGCCTCCTCTGTCTGCAGGCAGCAGCTCAGGAAATCACGTAAAAAAGGGGAGAGGCGCTTAGGCTGCCGCAGCTCTGGGATTCCTTTTGTGGCTACCAGGAGTTGAGCCTGGAGAAAAAGGAAACCCAAGTCTCTCACCTGCTCTATTCACATCTGGAACTGCTCTCCCAGATGCCAGTGTTTAATCTCCACTCTGCAGTCGCAGTTTCTGCCATGGCAGAGAGGCAGAGATGACTTTCCTGTACCAACAAAAAACCCAAACCCCAATGTAGCCACAGCTTCTCCAACATCCAGCAGATCTTGCTTTGGCAGCTGATTTCCCTGACTGACCTCATAGTGGAAACTACATAAACAAAAGCACCTTTGCTTCTCTGAGGATTCACTTGACCAGCTTGACAGGCTATTTGGAAGAGGGACTTTACTAACTGACTCTACTATTTCCAAGGATTCTTGCATGAAAAGCATCTCTTCAGTGCTTGTTGATCCCTTAAGCACAGCTGCCATTAAAAAAAAGTCATCAAGCTTTTTGCTTGGTTCTTGAAAACAATGGTCATTGAAAGTAAAGAAAGGAAATCCATCAGTTATTACTCAGGTAAGGAAACAAACATTTGCAATCTCATCTTCAACATAGACACATGAAGATGCATGCAGAAATGGATTGGGATGAAAATGCCTGTTTGGGCACACAGGAAACACCTGCAGCTCTGTCTCTCAGCAGATTGCAAATTTCAGCTTCCCTTAGGTGGCAAAAGGAAAATTTTGGTGGTCAAATCAGAAGAAGGAGAAATGCCATCCCTATGGCAGCCCTCTGCTCATTTGGACCCTCAAGTCAATGCATTCATGGTATGCCCATCCTGGAGAGGGACAGGAAACAAAGGGGTGCTTTTGGCAGGCTCTCCACATCACCAGGCTTCAGCTTGGTGACATGGAGCAAGTGGCTTGAGCTCAGAAAGATGGTCACTAAGTGTTTCAGCAACACTGCACAAGAAGCACAAGGGACTCTGTGGCTTTCACACCCTCGTGTCCAGGTTTCAGGCAAGTTTCCCTGTGAGAGGAATGGGGGTGCACTTCTTCTCTCCAAGCCACTGCTTTAGAAACTTGGTTGGGTTTGGGTTTCTTTCCTTCATTTCAGGGAAGATAACACCAGTTCTAAGGTGCTTGTTTCCTGGTAGTAGTGCCCTCTACACAGCCCAGAGAGCTGGAACAACTTCTAAGCCAAAGCAAAATGTTACCTGAGAATGGAGATTGTTTGCATGGGATGAGGCTTGAGTTCCCCACTGATGCAACCAAAACTAGAGCAGATGCTGTTGTGCTGCAGGGACATTTTTAGAAAGGGACCGTGGTGGAAGTAGTTGCAGCAGATGGCAATGGGATTTTGTCCAATGGCACACAGAACATGGGATAGGTGAGAAAGACGGTGGGATCAAAGAGTATTGACACCTTACCGAGAGAGGACTTTCATTTATGTAAGGAATTTCTTGTTCCACCATTTCAACTGCCACAATTCCAAAGGACCATATGTCCACTTTGGGGCCATATGGCTGAACTTTCACCACTTCAGGCGCCATCCACCAAGGAGTCCCGATCACTGAGCTCCGTCTACTCTGCTCAGGAGTGAGTTGAACAGAGAAGCCAAAATCAGCTGGGGAGAAAGCAAAAGACTGTTTTAATTTGAATACTGTGCAATTAGGAAGGTAAGCAAAAGAATTGCCCAGTGTAAGTTGGAGAATGTGCTGTTGAATCTCCTGGACATCTGTCCCCGCTCTGTTTCCTCAGGACTTTAGCCAAGGAAATATGGCATTGGCTACTTAACAAATCCCCACATTTTCTACACTGCTCCAGCAGTGGCTTTTGTTCCCCTGAAGCTTTAGACTTGGAGCTCCTCCCTCTGGAAAGGACACACACAGAGCAATGCCACTCTGGACTGCTTGGTCCTTGCAATAGGTCTGTGCACGTTGCAACCATGTGGTCACAGCAAGGGTTGCTGCAGTGCCACCAACACCATTTTTGGGGGGCTGGCAGTCCCTCAAAAGCAGCCCCACAGCCCACATCCCTGGAATGCTGCACCTGACCAAGAATCTACTGACCCAGCTTGACAGAGCCATCAGTTCTGAGAAGAATGTTGAGGCTCTTCACATCTCGGTGCATCACGTGGTTGAGTGAAGAAAATCCAGTCCTTGCAAGCACTGAGAGAGAAAACATAAACAGGAGGTCAAAAATCAGGGATGTGAATTCATCACACAAGCAAGGAAAGAGCTCCCAAAGATTCCCTCTCCGGGGGAATGGGGAGCAATGGCAGAACACAGCGCCATTGAGAGGAAGAGCTTGCTGCTCCAGCACCAGCAGTGCAGCACCTTTCTAAAGAAAGGCATGTCAGCTTTTCAGAGAACAACAGCACCTGCTGTTGTAGCCTCTCCCCTGCAAACCAGCCACAATGACTGCTGCTGCAGTGCGTGTGCTCAGAAGTAAAGAGCATTTTGGCTGCACTGCTAACCTTTTCAGCTGAAGATTGAGAGAAATGAATCTTTTTCCTTTGCTCTTCATTTCAAATGATGCCACCACCACCTTTGCTTTCACAGGCAAGGAATGCAGTGCAGACAGGCAAAAGTTCAGAGAGGCAAGATGGAGAACAGCAAATACAAGAGACAGAGAGAGAATGCAACAGCAGGAGTTAAGAGTCCAAAACCAGAGTGCAGTGAGTGCAGGGGCACTGGCAGGCAGTTCACTTGAGATGCTCTTGCTTGCCCATAGCAGACCAGCAACACAGACACAAAGCTTGGCACACGGAATCACTCCTGTCCTGAGCCCGTTTCCCAGACAATCCTGCCCAAGCCCTGGGAAGCACAGGTGGGATTGCTAACCTGCTGACTGACAGTTGATATCTCATCTTCAGTCATGCGTGTCCTGTAGATTACATCGAAAAGAGTGCCACCATCCATGTACTCCATGACCAGCCAGAGTTCCTCATGCACAAGGTAGCTGAAAGAAGGAAACAAGGCCATGCAGATGAACATGCATGGCTACATTGGTTTTTTGCTTGATTCTTCTTTCTGAGTCCCTTTGTGACAAGGACAGAATGAAAGGAATAGACATTCCCTCTAGGCTGTGCATTGTTTGCAGTCTGTGCAGTCTCAAGGAGAATGGCACATCTGTGAAAAAGGAGATGTCTTAGCTGGCCAGCCAGCAAAAAGTGCAGTTTAGTAACAGCCAAGATGAAAAACCTTTCACTCATGGCATTTCTGGAAATAAGCACCTAGTGTTCCTTTCATGGGCAGCCATGGAAAAGAGGGGCAAAAATCCAAGGGAAATCCTCTCTAGGATGCTTCATCAGCATTGAAGAAACTTTAAGAAATGAATCCTGAGACAACATGGAGGCAGTGAACTTACAGGGTATTGACTTCCTATGGTAAGGCTGATCCAGGTTTTGGAACAATTTTCCAACGATGTGTTGGAAAGCCAGGGAAGACTCATGTAGACAAAAGTCACTCTCTTCCCATCCATTGGAGGTGAGTAGAGAAATCATAATGAACCAATCATTAACAGCTCTCTTTTCTGCCAGTATCCTAAGTGGGTTTTTAACCTTGCATGCTTTTAGTATGTAAACAACCATTCATGGGATAAGACCATGACCACTCACCTGTCTAAATATTTCACAACAAAGGGACTCCTATTCCTTTTCATGACCGTGATTTCATTAATGATTTCTTGCTTGCTGTGCAGTCCTTGAAGGTTTATTTTCTTGATGGCCACCTGAAATGACATTGAAAATCAGTAACTTTAGAAGTTGGTGGCACAAGACCACAACACTCATGGAGTGAGTGATTTTGCAATGACACAGCTGAGCCCTGCCAAAGTGCCTTGTGATTAGACAAAGGAGGAATTAGGAACTGACATGCCAACAGCCCATTTCTCTGCCCCTTTGGGAGCCAGTTACAGGACTCGTGGCCACCAATGTTTTGCCTTGTCCACTTGTTAACTATGGTGTCTCAACTATCACCCACAAAGCTCTGAGCACACTCTCTGCTCCCCTGTCTGTACTTGAGAAGAAGTAATGTGTGCCTTGGTACTCTGTGGATACATCTTGGGCTATTAGCAGGGCTTAGGGCTTTTAGGATCACCCTGCAGATCTCTCCCTACGTGCAGTTCCCGAGTGCAGCACTGCAGGTGGCTAAGGAACTACCAGGAACCAGAAATGAGAATTCAAGACTCTGAAGGTGTAGCCCCAGAGAGAAGTGAGATGCTCCAAGGCAGCACCTTTGAGCAATTGAGAGTGAGGAAGAGCATCCTTCTCTGAAAGGAACCACTGCCCTCCTTGCCTCCCTTCTGGCAGCTGAGAAGGACAAAGACTGTCCCAAAGGCAATTGGCAGGCTGGCAGCAGGCTGTGCTTCTTGTGCTGTTGCAGCACAGCTCTAGCCAAAGCTCCAGCCACAGCTGACACAAAAGAGGAAAGCCCTGGAGGGCAGCACAATCTGCAGGGGCTGTTGACATTTACCTCTCCTCCTGTGGCAGTGTCGACTGCTCTATAAACATCTCCAGAAGTCCTAGAAACAAAAGAGCAGCAAAGAAAGGAGAAGCCATTTAGAAATTGGAGTGAAAGCCAGCCCAGACAGGAGATTGCTGCAAATGCCTCAAACCTGCAGCATGCAGGATGCTGCCAGAAGGCAGATGATGCATTTTCCTCTCAAGGGCAAGGGCATTGGGCCTGTTCCTGAAGCATTGGGGTTTAGTGCCTCAGCTCAAAAGGCCAGTTGATTCTTTCATATCAGATTTCAGTTTCTAAACTGGGCACTTTTTATCCTGACCACAGACTATTTCCTTCAGCAAACTCTTGGGAAGAAATGTTCCTGACAACTGTTCTCTCATGGTTATGATAGGGGCTAGGTTGCTGTTTCTGGCAATGAAATACAAGTGTCTTTGACAATGCCTTCTGACCACACTTAGAAATTCTGGCCAGTACTGAGAGATGGGGCAGACTAATCCCAGTGTCTGAATATGTTTGCAGCTTGACTGACTTCACACTTGAGAGATATTTCACGAGCAAATCACCTACCCCATGATTGTGTAGAAGTAACTGTGGTTGGACTCACCCGCTGCCAAGATTTTCCAGTTCATTGTATTTCATCAGGGGATTTTCCATGTTCACCATTTGCCCTGAGGGAAACAAAATGCAAGATGCTCACTTGAAAGCAGAGATCCCAGCATCCCAGAGATACAAAGGCAGCCCCACTGTCTGGGGCTCTGAGTCCTTTGTGGTCAGCTGACTAACAACAACAGCAACAAGTGCAACAAGACAGGCAGCTCCGTGGTACAAGCAGGCCAGCACAGACTGACTTTCTACAGTCCTTTGAAGAGATCTCCTGACAGAAAACAAAGCACAGGGAGGTGCATTGCCAGGAGAGGAGGGCATCTTCTCCACCTTGCAGCAGTTTGCCAAAAGAACGCCTTTCTGTTTGTAAACCAAAGCAGTTCATGCTGTAACCAATCCCAAGAGAGCCTCCAGCATCAGGACGCTGACCCTTGATGAGGCTGAGCTGGACGATGCCCTTGCCCGTGCCCCATGTGAAGAACCACAGTGCTTCCCTTCCCCCTGACAGCACGGATCAGTCCCTGCCATTGCACTCGCCCTCTCAGCACCACACACGTGCCCATCTTCCCAAGTGGGAAGGGCAAGGGCAGCAAGGACAGCAGCGCTCCTCAGGTGCCGGTGGGACATGGACAGCTGCCCAGAGGAGATGCTGATCCTCTCGTGAGCCCAGCCCATGCCATGCAGAGGCCGGCCCAGAGCAGGGGCTGCTGCCTCGGGGCAGCTCCGCGCTGCAGCGGCCGTGTGGCAGCGGGACTCTCCCAGCTAAGGAAGGCTCCAGCCTCTGCAGTCACACCAGCCCTCAGGGCCACGGCAGCTACCACAACAAAGCTGCCAAAGCCCAAGCACGAGCACTGACAAGCAGTGGGAAGAAGGCACAACCAGACTGAGCCCCTTCCAAGCTGGTGCCCCATTCAGGACACAACAGGGTTGGCTTTGAGACCAGACACACCGAGGTGCACATCAATGCCCTTTTTGTCCAACAGGTGATGGCAGACACAGAGTCCACTGGGCTCTCTTCTCAGCCCCAACAGGTCTTCCCTGAGAGCACAATACTGGCAGCTGTTCTGGCCAAGAGGCAGATTAACTGACTTGTGCTGCAGAATCACAAGGGGCTTGATGTCTATTCCTAGAGACTGATCTAAGCAGGCCTTGGGCCAATGGGCAGCATTCTAACAGTCATGGCAATGCCTGGGAATCAGGTATGAAAAAGTGCCATGCATCTGAGGAAAATACAGCTGGAGGGGCTGGAGGCTGGTTCCTGAGAAATGCCCACAGTGCAGTTTTATCTGATCACGCCACAGCAATGTGTCTCTTGGACACATCTTCATAAGAACAAAACTAGGAGATTAAATACAGATTGTGATAAAAGTATCTGTTTTTTCATTTGGGGCAAAAAAACCCACCTCTTGCCCTCTGTTTCTGCTGTCACCTGATGTTCTTTCAAAGGAGTTCTCACTGACAAAAGTATAATATTCTCACAAATAAACTTGTAGATATAGTAGTGGTAATAAGAACAGCCATAAAAATGACACTAGTAAGACATAGGGGGCAGAAGAGCTCCTTCAGAATGAAGAAAACTCTACCCAAAAAATCCAGAAAAATACCCAAACTAAAAACAAAACCACAACCAAGACACAAAACGCAAAACAAATCAATTTCTGTGAAGTTGTTTTTTGGTTTCGTTTTGGTTTGGTTTTTTTTCTCTAATGACAGTTGAGAAATCAGGAGTCTAAGGAGAATTTAGGAAGCGAACTATTCTCTCCAGTTTAGCCACTAGCACACAGGACTTTTCTAAATCATTTGCTAGGTCACAGCCTTGTGCTGATGCAAGAACAATGCCTGCTTCTGCCTTCAGCACATAGGGAAGCTCAGGAAAACCCAAGCACATCCAAGCTGCCCTCAGAGGCAGCAGGAACACCCAGAGCACTCTCTTGCTGCCATGGAGCACAGCATTTCCTGGGGGAGTGCTAAATGTCCCTGTGACACCAAACTGAGGAGGATCATTTGCTCCAGCTCTGCTGACACGTGCACACAATACACTGTCCCTCAGAGAAGAAAGACACAAGACGTACTCAGTAGCTCCAGGGAGTCATCCTCCATCTCCTGTGGTGAGCAGCACCTCTGTCAGTGCTAGAGATGAACAAACGGCCTGGTCTCCACTTCTTAGCTTGGGCACCAAAGGCTCCTTCAGCTGACACTGCTGCTGCTGCTGCACCAGGTTCAACAGAAGAGCCTGTGTAGGTCTGAGACAACAAAGGAGTTGGTGTCAGAAAAGTGGCTGCAGTGATTAGCCCCAGATCCCATTTCAAATGCAAGCCCTTTGGAAGATGCTGTCAGGCACATTCAGGCTCGGTCATGGGTTTTTTCTGATCTCCACTTCTGCAACTGGATGGGTCCAAACCAAAAGCTGGTTTGACTCGAGTTCATGGCCACATTCATTTTCCATTTTCTCCAAGATCCATTTGCATGGATTTTCTGAAGGGTGACTGCCAAAATGACATCCCACTTTCTCCCAAGGACTCTTTTTCCCCCTCTAAGGGCTGCAGACACACTTGCAGCTCCTTGTTCAAATGTTCTGCCTTCTCCCATGGAGTCCTCTTTTCTTCCACCATCTTCGGAACGTGCTCAACCAGCAGCACTTCTGCTTGGGACACTTCCTGTGCCTCACAGGAATCTTGGGGCTCCTTGTTGCCACTCACTTGCTGGAAATCTTTGCAGGCTGCCAGACGAGATGTCAACACATCCACCTCAAGTCAAAGAGAACAAAGCAGTCAGAGAGTACAGCTTGTCCCTGTCAGCCAAGAGTCATGGACTGTGAGGAAAGGAGAGCACCACATTCACAAGGCACACAGACAGCTTGTTTCAAGATGCATCTGGGTCACCGTGACCACCTGCAAGAACCCCTCAAGAAACAAGGAGAGCAGCACCAGGCCAGCATTGAGGAATGCATTCAGATGACTGCTGGCCAAAAGGCCAAAGGACAAGTGCCACGGTCCAGGACAGCAGCTGAGATTCAGCAGAGCAAGCTGTGTCCTTCAGAGTGGCTGTGATGGACACTAGAGCAGGATGGCACTCAGAGGCATCACCCCACCCCCTGCTGCTCTGCAGGGGAAAGGCAAGAAGGGCAGAAAGCACCAGTTTGGTGCCTGCAGTGGCTATCACTCTTTCACTCACTTGTTTTTGTAGAGCCTCTTTCTCCTGAAAGAGGAGACGAATTTTCACTTGACTTCCTCTTAAGGTTTCATTTCTTCCTCCAGCCTCTTGTCTATTGCTTTGATCCTAGCCTGAGTTTTCTGCTGCTCTGCCTGCAGCTTCTCACCAAGGTTCTTCTCCCTTGCCTTGATCCTAGCCTGAGTTTTTGGCTGCCCTTCTTGCAGCTTCTCACGAAAGTTCTGTAAAGAACAAGACAGAGAATCTTTCATGAGTGGAGCGGCTGCCACTCTTCCACTCACCTGGTTTTGTTGATCACCCCTCTGCTGCTGGAGATTCCAGTGATCTTGAGTTCTTCTCATGTTTTCCTTTTTCTTCCTCTTCACTGCCACGATGTCACTCTGAGCATTGGGCAGCTCTGCTTGTGCCTCTGCCTGGATGTTCTGTACACACAAATGCAGAGCAAGTGACTGGGGCTGCCATCAGGCTCAGCTTTTCCTCTCTCAGCCTCCAAATCCCATTCATTCAGCCATTTCTTTCTGCTTCCCTGCCCACCTCTGCTTCCACTGGAACCCTCCTGTCCCAGTGCTGATTTCTGGAGATTACAAGGCTGTGCTTTCAGTGCCTGAGGGACTGCTGGCCTCCTCAGTCCCAAGAGCTCCAATTGATGCCCCTCTGCCTGCCCTTTACTCTGTCACCTGGCCAGCCAGGCTTACCTGGCCATTCTCCTCTGGCTCTTCCACCTGCTGCCTGAGCTGCTTTTGCCCTTCTTCGACTGGAAACAGCTCTGCCTGAATCTGGCATGGCTGGCATGGCATCTCTGGTAATGCCATCTGCTCATGCTCTTCCTCTACAGGGTCCTGCACAGGAAGCAAGAGAAGATGGGATTCAACTTCCCAGACAACATCTGTGGGCCAAGATTCAAAGACTGCTGGGCTCCCACATTCCCAAAGCACTGGGCTGCTGCTCTCCTGGCTCGTTCTCTGCCTGTGGGGAGGCACAGATTCCAAAGTGACACTGGCAGTACAATCAGGCTCCATCTGGGCCTGAAGCTCCAACAGCCCCTCAGGAAGCTGACAGGGAATGTGTCTTTTGCCACACAAAACAAGAGTGGCCCCCCATGGATTCATGGACAGCACAATCATCTCTTAGCAGCTTCTTAAAAGCTGAAAGACAAATGGACTTCGAGCGTCTATCAGCTCTGCTACTGACTGCTCTGCCTGAAGAGGCAAGAGAAAAAAACCTGGCAACCAAGGCACCCAAATCCCTGACTTCAAGCAGCAACTCCACGTCCCCAGTGTGTCTCTGAAATGCTCCCAGGGAAGCACACCCAAGAAGCTTGTGAGGACAAAGCACCCCAAAGAGCTTGTGTTGTCAGATCATTATTCATTGGGCTGTAGCTACTTGGCAAGTCTGTGCAGGGGGACAGGTGTCTCCAGACCACAGTGTCCCCTACGTATCTCACAAGGCTGAGTGCAGTGTCTTTGACATGCTCCCTCCTCTGCAGACAGGGAGCCTTCATGCTTCAGGCTGCCCCCTGTCAGAATCCCAGCAAGCTGGGGTCTGAACATGACAGATCAAAGCCCATTCTCCAGGTTTCACTGGCTGAGGGGAATTGCTAGGCCCAGGCAGGACTCCAGCACTCAGCATCCTCAGCCACCAACAGCAAGTGCTGGCTGCTCAGAAACTTGCAGCTCTGCCTTGCACTAAAGACAGCACCCTCCAGAGGTGGCACTTACTGTCTTGGGAAGTTCCGGCTGTGGTGTGACCACAGCTGGAGGCTGGTGGTCATTTGGCTCCTCTTGGGCCTCTTCTGCAGGAGCAGAGGGAGCCAGAGGAGAGTCTGCTCTTGGTTCTGTGCTCTGTGGACAGACAGGAGCGTGAGACACAGGCCATTACCTGTCATTTATACCCTGATTTCTTTTCAGCTCTAGAACCAGCCCTACTAAGCACAAATCTGTCATTGTAGGACACAAAATAAAGAGGATTGACTCTACAAATTCTTTAGAAGGCAAAAGATTAAAATGAAGCTGATTTACCATTTGAAATGAAAATTATTTCCAATTTATTCAGCCTTTTTACAGCATGCCGCACTAAAAGGCACATTATTGGTGCACAGGTTGACACCTCTCAAATTCTATTGGTTAAATTACAGAAACAACAAACGGCACTCAGAGAGAGGCTGTTATGCGAAAAGGAATATTGTTTACTTAGAAATGTTGTGGGAAAAGGTGGCTATTTAAACAAAGTTTTTAGAGAGGAGAAACTGTTGAAAAGTTTCTCTTGGGAAAGAGCTAGCACAGGCTAAAAATTCTCTCAGGCTCAGAAAATCATGTCCACACAAATCATCAGCTTTAATAGCAATGGCATTCTAAGTCACTCAGACTAAATTCAAATGAGTTGATTCAAGTGTACTGCAAATTGCTCTGAATTAGATATTCCCCCCGGCTACTATCAGGAAGCAACATTCTCTCTGCAAAACTGGGCTGTTAGATCTTTTAAAGCTCTGAAATTGAAAATTAGGAAATAGCAAGTGATGCCTTTGCTCTTGTTGCTGCAGACATGGCAATGGATTTTCTTTCAGCCTACTCAGCTGGCCCTCTACACTCTACTGCCACAGGCCAAGTTTACAGCTTGCTCCACAATTCTTAAACACCAGGAACATCAAATGTTCCTTGCTCCCTCACCTCAGGATCGGCACCTCTGAACACACGGGTCAGGTGACCTGCAAAGGATAAAGGAAAATGAAGCAGATTCTTAGAGAAAACTGGAGAGAACCCTAGCATGGTTTTTAGAAGGTCTTCCCAGAAGGGCTCCCAGTCTACATTTTCCTGCTTGACACAGCAAACTGAGGAAATGACAGACTCTGCTGCCACAGACTCTCCCATGGAGGGAACGCAACCCCTGCAGGTTCCCTTGCAAATGCTGCCCGCAGAGCCCTGGCTACAGACACCTCCTTTTGAGCTGAACGTATTGACAGGAGCTTTAGCCAAGTGGCATCCAAATGGTCTTTCTGTTTCCAATCAAGTCAGTCACTAAGAAAGAGCAGGAAGACCTACAAAAGCCAGCTTAGCTTACACCCAGGGAAAACCTCTACTTACGTGCCAGGTTAACCAGGTAATAGCCGGTGTAAGTAGTGCCATAAACAGTGAAACCTGCAGCAGCCAGGTGCCCAATCATTGTGGCACTGCTGTGCAAGTTTGCAGACTGTATTCTAACACAAGAGGAAAACCAGGCTCCTGTCAGTGTGCAGCTGCCCACTGACAAAAGCCCCAAGCAGGAGGGGAAGCTCCTGCACTGAGCAAGCCCAAGAGCCGCTCTGCCTCTGAGGCTTCCGTGCACCAAGGTAGCCTTGTGATGTCACCAAGGCAGCCTTGTGGTGTCACCAGGACAGCATGGCAACCATGGCCTGACATCACAAAGCAAACGCTCTGCGTTGGTCTGTGAATTGATGCAGAGGGATAGAGTGATGTATGTGTAGGCCTAGGTGGCATTTTTACCTCGTTTCCCCCCTTGGCTGCCTTTTTCCCCTCTTGATTTTCCCCCTGTGCCCCCTCTGTCCCCTGTTCCTGTGCTGGGTCCCAGCTGGCAGCGGGGCTCGGTGGAGGCGCAGTTCCAGCCCCGGGGGTCCCTGGAGCGGTGGGAGCTGCCGGTGGCCCCAGGCAGTGTCCCCTGAGGAGCTGCTGAAGGACGGTGAGACAGAGGGGCCTGAGGGGGCTGAGGAGGCGGTGTCGCTGCAGGGCCGCTGAGGCAGGGTGGGGCTGAGGGTGGCGTGGGCTTTGGCCGTGGGCAGTGCCTGGCGGGGCAGGAGCGGGCCCTGCCCGTGCTGGGGCTGCTCAGGGCAGCTGCCCCGCCTGGCACCGGGGCTGTCCTTGGGCAAGGCAGCTGTGCCGGCAGGGCCCGGGAGCTGTGCCGGCCATGCCGGGCTGCCGGCGCCTGCGGGACAGTCCCGCCGCGGCTGCGCTCACCACAGCCCGGCCCGCTCGGCCTGCTTGTTCTTTCCAACCCTCCTGGGGAGGCACTGAGATTGGCCCTTCCCTGACTAAAGGGCAGGTGCTGCCAAGGGAAATGTCTCGATCCTGACTCAGTGTTCCCTTTGCTTCCCACATCCAGCAGCCAAAGCCAGCCCCTTCTCAGGCCTTGCCTCCCCCTGCCTTCCCCAGGGGCTGCCAGAGGGGTCCAGCTGAGCTTGGCATCGTGAGAGCTGCTTCTCCTCTGCCCCTGGAGCTCTGGAGCTCTGTGCTTTGCTTCCCATGGAACAGAACTGTCCTTCTCCTCCAGGCACAAATGGCCAAAATTGGGATTGCACCTCCAAATTTCCATATATCCAAGGATTGTTCCGATATGAAACTTGCCAGGACAGACAGATTAGCCTGGCTTGGCCTCCCAGGGACCACCTTCCCCCTGCCTTCGTACCACTGAAGTCTGTTTGGTGTCAGCCAGCTCCACGGGAAATCTCTCTTCCTTTGGGGACTGCCATTGCCACTGTGCCCACTATCCCTGGAAAGAACAGGCTGCCCTGGGGGGAACAAACACAACTTCTCCTGGGGAAAGCCTCAGCGAGGGGTCAGTGTGCCTGTGGTCATTGCAGTGACTGCAGGAAAGGAGCATCCCATCATGGGCCATGTCTTGGTCAAGTCTAGACATAAAGGGAGGAAAAGTGTCTGTGACTTGTGTTTTGGCCTGGAAGCCGCCCCTGTGGTTTGCAGGGAGCTGCAGGGTGGAACAACCCTGGCTGTGCCCAGGAGCGCTCACTTGGGAGGTGGTGTCAATTCTGATGGGGACAAGGGGGACCCTGTGGGGCTGGGGGTGGCCTGAGAGTCTCCATGGCACTGAGAGGGAGCTCTGTAGATGGGGGTTGATGTCTAGGGCTGGGGGGCCATAGGGGGTCAGGGGAGCTGTGCATAGCTAGAGGAATGCATGGGGGGGACAGCAGTGACCTCTTGGCCTGGTGTGTCCTCCAGCACCACCATTTCTACCCTGTCCCTGTCCCCATCCAAACATGCTTGCCTACCTTTTTGGGAGTCTTGTCTCCATGGTGATCATATATCATATGGGGACAGCTCCTCATTTGGGACAGGAGGTGGGTACCCCTCCATGTCCTGTATTGTCCCTCCTCCCTGTCCCTGATGTCCCCACTGTCCCTGTGACCCTGCCATCCCCATGTCCCTGCAGATCACAGTGAACCAACAGAAAGCACCATGGACTCTGGACAGTGGAAACATCCTATCCTGGGCCGGGGCTCTATGGGTGGCAGGAGATGTCACCCTGGAGCTTGTGGAATGAAACCAACATGATGATGCTGCTATGGGTGTGGACCTGTGGGAGCTGGGGACCTCCAGGGGGACAGGGACCTCTAGGAATGGCTGTGGACCCCAGAAGATTGGGGAGGTGCATGGGTTGAAGATCTCCAGGGGCCCAGTGGACATGCAGAGGAGGGGGTCGGGGTGGGTGACATCCCTGCTCTGCAGTGGCCCTGTCCCCAGCCCCACGTGCCTCTGCTCTCCTCACACAGGTGTCAGGGTGTCAGGGACCCCTGGATGAGGTGGGAGGAGTGTCAGAGTGGGGGGTATCTTGGAATAAGCCCACGTGGGTTGTGGGGTGGTGTTACGACCCGTTCAAAGTGAACTAAGTTCGTATTTAGTTCCAGAGTACAAAGGAGACCGACAAATGCTGTTTAACCAAAAACCAGTATACTTTATTCAATGTCAATGTACCCACCAAAATGATATGTGATTTACTAAGATATGAATATCGATCTAATATCGATACCCAACTGTGACAGACAAAAGACTCCCTAACTGTTAAAGTTACAAAGTGTATGTTTATTACGACCAGCGTCGGGATATTTCCCTAATGAACGCTACAAAGATCACAGGTGATTACAAAGCCTTTTATCCACAATAGTGTTGAATACACAAAATACAAATGCATATTCATACCCTTGTCACCTCCTCTTCTCCACTTCATATGCTAATTAACAAAAAGGCTATTAAGCATGTGTAGTTTGTTCCCTGAAATGAGTTGGGGGTCTATTCTGGGAAGGGGTCACTAGAAATGAAGAAGTAAAATTAGTCTTCCTCGTTCTAACCTTTCAACCTTTTGCTGTGTCATGATTCATGGATCCTTGGTAGGACTCCCTGTTTCCTGTTTTCCAGGCCTATTTCAATAGGTTGTTTCTGAAAACAGGAGGTTTGCAACTGTTTTGCATTCCTGGGGTATTGATTAGCTTCTGCAAGGAAGCTTTACACAAACAGAGTTGACAAGCAATGAGTTATTAGATCCAGAATAGCTTATTTAAAATCCGGTCTCTCTTTAACCATCCTCTAAGTTTTAACTGATTTCAGCAAAGCTTATCGTTTCAGCTAAGTCAGCAATATACATAGCTTTTCTAAAGTCTTCAAAATTAGTGTCTCAACCTCTCGCCGCCCCCCGGGGCCCCAGGAGCGCCCCCAGCCCCGGCGCTGGAGCCATGGCGCTGCTCCACTGCGGCCCCGCCCACAGCCCCGGCCCCGCCCCCAGAGCCGCCTCCGGCCCCGCCATTGGCGCCGCTCTTTGCTGCCCGCCAATGGCAGCCCGAGTCATTAGTGACGTCACCGGTGGCCGGGCGGATCCCGGCGGCGCAGGGCGGGGGCAGCCCCGCGAGCCGCGGATCCATTTTCTCCTGCGGGAGCGGTCCCGGCCCGGCGGAGCGGGACTGGGCGCTGGGACTGCGATCCCTGATTCCCGATCTCCTGCTCTCGCTCTCTCCTGTGCTCTCCCTTTCCTTCGGACCATCATCAGTGCCAGAGCGGCTGGAGAGCCCCGTGCCCGGTTGGGGCCTGGGGGTTGTAAGGAATAAAGAGCTTGACTCAGCCAATATCTCAGGCAACAATCAATTAATTAATTCAAAAATAAAAATGGTAAAATGTGAGCAAAGCAGCGCGCTGGGTACATTGGGGGTTTCCCCTCCAACTGCACACTGATGGTTAATTTTTGCTGGTATTTTTTGAGCATCTTCATAAGCATTTGTCAGCAGGTTTTTTTGTGACTTCCCCCTAGTTTGTTTTGTTAAGTCCAGGTTCTGTACCCCATTGTAATTAGTTCCTATTGGTGATGTGGAATCTCTATACCTTAGGGTTGTAAATGAGAGGTGATGTCCAGCTTCCCTTTGTCAGAAACAAACATCAGTGATGGTGAGGTCCAGCTTTCCTTCTAGGACCATAAATCAGTGATGGCCACGTCCAGTTTTCCAGATGGTGGTCTATCTTCCCTTTCCAGGATTGTCCAGTTTTCCTTCTCAGGATCATCAATTTTTAGCTTGGGATAAGCTCACTTCCTTCTTTTATTCAGGTGATTACAATTCCTTCTAGATATATATTCTAAAGCTATAGTTCAAAACCTCTTATTACAAAGCAGCTTAAAGCTTAGAACAATTTTATTTTCAAAGCAAATAATAATAATACTTCTGCATCATTCTATCCAACATATTAAAAGCCTAAAAAACTCATGCTAATAAAAAAACCTTAAAACTGATACTGTGAAAAACTTCTAAGCTCACATTGTTCACTTATAAGCAAGCACAATATTTGTCCAAAAGCTTCTTTCCATGCTTTTTCCATTTGTTCATAAAATTCATTTTTTAGAACTGTCCTTTGGCCTCATTTCACACATTTCACAAGCACAACTACACAAACCCACATTTCACAGACAGAAAGGCAAAAGAAGCAGCTAAAGGTGAGGTAATTACTGAAACAATGGAGGCAGCCTTAATTCCAGATGGACAATTTTCCACTGAAGGTAAGCCAAGGTATAATAAAAAGGACAAGAGACGTATTGAAAAGGAGAATGGAAGTTATAACCAGGAGGGGTGGGCTATTACAAATGAAGGGAAAGGAAGGCTTGTGATCCCCTCTTACATGCTGTGGTCATTAGTGAAAGAGGAACATGAGAAAACACGTTGGGGAATAGATGCTGGGTACAATTATTTGAAAGAAAGAATCATAGCCAGAAATTGGCCAAGAACAGTAATTCAGGTGACTCGCCAATGTAGCCTTTGCCTCCAAACTAATCCCAAAAATATTCCTAAACCAAAGCTTGGGCAGATTGGGAAAGGATATGGGCCTGGGCAGCAATGGCAAATTGATTTTTCAGAACTACCCAGGAGAGGAGGGTATCGATACCTATTGGTGTTAACAGATACCTTTTCAGGGTGGCCAGAAGCTTTCCCTACCAGAACTGCCAAAGCGCAGGAGGTAACCAAAGCGTTGTTAGAGGAAATAATACTGTGTTTTGGAGTTCCAGCCACAATGTCCTCAGATAGAGGGCCACATTTTATTTCAAAAATTGTGCAGCAAATTAGCCTCCATTTGGGCATAGACTGGGAACTTCACACTCCACATCATCCTCAGTCAAGCGGCCAAGTAGAGAAAATGAATCATTGGATTAAGCAGCAAATTCTAAGACTGTGACGAGAAGCAAAGTTAGCTTGGCCTCAGGCTCTTCCATTTGCAATATTACAGATTTGGACCAAGCCAAGAATAAAAGAAAAACTAAATCCCTTTGAAATATTGTATGGAAGGCCATATGGAATTCAAGAAGGGACAACACCCACTCAAGTAGGGGAAGAAACCCTACACAGATATAGGATGGCCCTAAACAAACAACTTAGGGAAATTGAGAAACATGTGGCTGGGGCTGAAGCAGAGAATTAGATGAGCCAGTACATGATGTGCGCCTGGGGATTATGTGTATGTTAAGTCTTTTGCAGAAAAGACTCTGGAACCACAGTGGGAGGGACCATTCCAGGTGCTCCTCACCACCTCTACTGCAATCAAAACCAAGGAACAAAGCACCTGGATCCATCACTCCTGAGTGAAGAAGGCTCCTGAGGGACTCTGGAAATTTATACCGGGTGACAATGAACTGAAATGAAAACTTTCTTGGGAAAATAAATAGAGTGTGGGTGAAATGATAGGTAGAGTTTAACAACTCTCCAAAGAATAGAAAGGCTTGTAGTTGTAATGGATAATCGGGCAGATACAGCCTGGAGAGGTGTGGCATTTGTGACCATGCCTACAGCCACAGCTATTGCAGCACCACTTGTATATAATGGGACTGGTATAGATGAGTGCCAAGGGAAAGCTTATGATTTTGACTCCTGTGAGTCTCTGAGTCAGGTGTTAAAAGTTACAAATGCAGCTGTGTGCGGGAAGGAAGAAATGTTTGGGGATGTGAATATGTGTTTGTCCAGGATGGAGTCCATGAATCTCATCAAGGACCAATGAAACCTACTCAAATTGGCCCTGAATGCTGTGACAAATGTTTAACCAACTGTTCCAAATTTAGGCTCAAAATAGAAGGTTGTGCAATTAAGGATTTTAAGATTGACTGTAACATAACTCAAATTTGTACTGATCCCTGAAAAGATGAGGTTGAGATAACTCCACCAATGCCAACACTAAGAGAAAGCACAGCTACTCAAATCACTTAGAACCCATAGCTCCCATAATTACCAAAATTGGGCCATTTGCTCTTAAGAAGACAGGAATTCAAAAATTGCTAGTTAATCCAAAGTGGGCATTAAAACGGGTAGAGATGGCAATGCAAGTGAATGCCTCTGCCATTCGACCCGAGTGTGCTCCATTTTTAAAGATCTCTTTTATGGATTAGACCACCTGGCTGCAGAAGCGTGTGCCTTACATGTCCAGACAGAAGAGAGACCTCACTGGGTTATTGAGAGCAGGGCTAGGGCTTCTAAACACCATGGATTCAGAGGCATTAATGAGCAAATTGACAGTAATTGACAGTGATATGGTTAAATTGCAACAACCTTTACAATCTTCCTTATTGGCATTAGGTACCAGCCAGTGGAAGTTGTCCAAAATATTACCAGAATGGGAAAATATAGAAGAGCGGGATCATGAATTGATAATTAACACCTTAGGCACAGCTAGTGAGAACATTTCTTTGGCTCTTGGCTGTACACAGGCACAGTTATAGATGCAATCAGTGGCTGCCTCAGTCATTACGCACAGGGGAGAAGGCACGTTCCCTGATAATATTTGTAAAGTTGTTTGGGATAATGCCTTGGATTTAGAAAAAGAACTTCAATCCTAGTGGATTCTAGTTCATTTTACTTTTAATCCCACTACAAGTATGGTAACAGCTTTGTTTTAACTATATATGATGCATCAGTGAGCTTGATACATCCAATTGTTGCTTTAGGGCTAAATCATGAGGGGACCATACTTTGTCCTTCTGAACACAGAATGTGGGCACAGAAAGTTGAAGGAAGGTGATGAACCATTAAATTAGAACCCTGTTCCAATGAGGGAACAATTGGGGTTTATATGTGAGGGCAATGTAGGTGATGATAAAGACACTTGTTTGGATACAGCGCAAAGCATTTGTCACTTTGAAATGCACACCTTTAACCAGACAACCCTGCTTGTGTATACAGGACAAGGCTGTGCCTGCCTCAGGACAGCATGCCCCACTCTAATGGTGGATGAGGTCACTGTGAATGAAACTCAATTTAACTTGTGCATTTGTAACTTTGTCAAAATTGAAGGATGTGATTTTTCCTGTCAGGCACCTATGGTATCACACCAACATACAAAGGTGAACTTGACTACTGTGCAAGAAATATCACCTGTGCCTATAGGGATGAACTTAACTTTGGTTGCACAACTATTGAAACAGAATGAATTCAAGGAAATTCTTGAAGAATTAAAGATGAAGGAAAGAGAACATTGATTACAATACACCATGACACAGGGACTATACGGAGAGTATTTAAAAGGTCAGAAGAAGGCCCATCCCATCATTGGTGGGATGTGCTTTTTGGGTGGTCACCAACAGCGACCGGCTTACTCAATTATTTGGTTCATCCAATTATTGTTTTGCTCATTTTAGTTGACACAAGTTTGATTTTGTCTGTTATAATACTTGTTTGGAATTAGAGAATGCTGCAGTCAGTAGCAGCTTTACCTTCAATATCAAGAGCATATGCTATGGTTTTAAGGGACACCTATCGCACAGCTGGGCTAGATGAAGAAGAATCTATATGTTAGTAAAAGAATTTACAAACCTTGAAGAAGCGGTGGGGAAATGAATCATGATTTAAAGAGTTGAGATTTTAGCTAAGGGTTAGAAGCAATTCATATTGATCAGGATGTAAGTAAGATAAGAAAACGAGATAAGGATTATCAGATGCTTAAACTAGAGCTAATTAGGTATTATTTGCCATGATGAGCTCATTCTAGTATTGTGTAAAGAAGGAAATGGAGTGAGTGAACCATTATAAGAACAGATTGAAACCAGTAAGAACAATGACCAGCACCTGGACTTTATATCAATCAATCACGAAGCAGGGGACATTGGGATTGTGCCAGAGGGTCCAGGAGACCTGATGAAGACATTCCTTACGTAATCCTTCAAGACCACTGACCCAATTCGAGACCAGCAACCCAATTCAAGAGAAGAACTGCACACACATGAAGGACTAAGAGCCTCATTTTAATAGAGCAGGGATGGGACATGCTGGGGGTTTGCATATGTATAGTAAGACTCTGGGAAAAAAATAGAGGGCAAGGAACCTTGTACAGGGCTGTCATATCTCTAGAGGACTACCACGTGCAGCCTGCCAGCATCTTAAAAAACATACCACTTCCTAACTTTAACTGGTTAGAGATTCTTGGCCATTAACATATTGGTTAATGACTCACTGCTTGAGCCAAGGCCTGGTGGAATCCCACTCAGTGTGGGCTGAGCCGGAGCTGGCAGCTGGGTCCTTGAAGGGCTGGCTGTCAAGTGGCCCCCTTGCCCTCCCAAAGGCTTTCCCTTGGCAGCCGTGGGCAGGGGATTTCATCTGCCCTCCTCTCTGCCTCAGACCTGCTCTGAGCACTGCGTGGGCACAGATTCCCTTCTCCGTGTCGTCCTCAAGTGCGATCCCCTGAGTCAGTGGGCTCTGCCCTGAGCTGCCAGCGCCTCACAGGCTGCAGGGCTGCAGGTGCTGCTGCTCGGCCACCCCACGGCACTGCAAGCAGCGCAGCAGCAGTGCCAGCAGCAGCAGCACCACCACCACCACCAGCAGCAGTGCAGCAGCAGCAGCAGGTAGAGCAGTTCCAGGTGAGCATCATTTCCTCTCACTGTTGCTGCGCCTTCACTGCCGCCCCTCCCGCTGGCACCAACATTCTCTGGCTGCCCGGGAGACAGCCCTGGAGTCCGGCTGTGGGGTCACAGAGCCATGGATTCCAACATGGATTCCTCCAGCCATGGAATCCTGGGCCCTGGGCACCCACAGTTCTCGTGCCCAGCTTGGATGTGAAGAGAATGCAGTGAAATGAGGTTCCTGAGGAGGCTCTGCCCTTCAGGAATGGTCTGGATGGTTTCAGTCAATTGCCTGTCTCTTGTCTCTTTGGATGCAGTCTTCTCCTATACTGTCCTCCAGAGTTAGAATAATGTCCTAATATTGCTCTTGAAATAAGATTTTGGCTTTGCAGTTTTGAAAAATTAAATATAAAAATAACAACTGAGTTTTTGACATCCTGTGACAATCCTTCACGTGTTTATCCCTAACCTAAGGATTGCTGCTGGGATAGAAAATCCAAAACTACTCCATTTTCTTAACTCCTGGCAGAACTATTTGCCACACAAACAGGAAATGGAGACTGATCAAGTGGCTTCACACACAGAGAAGACATCAGTTAGACAGCAATTGAACCATAATGAGTCTCTTCTAGAGACCCTAGAGACCCTTCTCTCTTCTTAGAGTCTCTTGGCAATGCTCTTACCAAAACATTATGCAGCAGTTAAGACAGCAATGCTTTTGTCTATTCCCCCTATGAACTAAAAGGAGGACACAGCCCTGCAGCCAAAGCAGCATGCAGAGGAGAGGAGAAGTAAGGTTAGCAATTTAAAGATGATGTGAAAACTTCCAAAACTCCAAATACTTTGACCTCATAATGTTTTTACAGTTTCTGTAATAACAGTCTCCAAGAGCAGCTATGACACATGCCAGTCTTGAACTACTGAAAAATAATGAAATAGAAGGCTTTCAGTCTAAGTATTCATCTAGATAGTTGCAGTTATTAAATTAATAGAATAGTCGAGATCTAGATAGTTGCAGTTATTAAATACTACAAACTTTTTCAAAGTCCATGTGTAGGAGTTTACTGACTCGGCACAAATGTACTTTCTTCCACTTTCAGCCCATTCTTTTATAAAGAACTGAATATTTAAGTACTTTTAGTAAGTACTTTTAGTAAGTTCTTTTATTTTTTTTTTCTTGAAACTGAGATGAAAGTTTGATTCAAGCTGCAAAAATTCCAACATGTTATAAGAAATTTTCTAAGCCATCTAAGATCTGTTAGCTATGAGAGAAGCCAATCCTACCAAGAGGTACTTGTAGTGCTCTCCTATTCCAGCATTGCTTTTTCAATTGATGATATTCCTGATGTTCCTGAGGATATAATTGGCATTTATGCCAATTCCCCCTTTTGGGAAGGGAGAGGTTTTCTCTCATACTTCTCTATTACTTTCAGTTGATGTCTGACACTGAACTGACCCTAAACAAATGATGATAATGACTGTGATAATTGTAATACAGATTGAGGCCTCAAGTAGTGTAGCCAATCCATCAGTGACTCATCCCCAATTTCCTGCAGAATTTTGTTGAGCCGATTGGTCTCTGCAGCCTGTTGTAATTCCTGGGGGAACTGTCTGCCTCACTGGCTCAGTCATAGGTATACAGGTGCTGATATTGCTCCAATTGCACATTTTGCCAAGCCTTGAACTAAACCTAGTCCAGATTCCCAGCTTCTCCAGAGAAGCTCCATCCTTTTCAGCTACTATTCTACAGAGTATAGAAATATGATCTTCATTAACCTTTTCATTGCAGACAAACACTACCATACACTCTCTAACCATCAAAAAAATTAACTTGATCCCAAGTCAAATTTATTAAATGTTTTGTTTCAATCTTATCTGTAAAGGATTTGCTGTCTGCTGAATAGTCCAGTGAAGTGTTTCCAGTGAAGTGATTTGGGACTGGCTTTGCCCAGGTGTAGGGAATCCAGAAGTCTTAGCCAGCAGTTTTCACAGCCATGTAGGCAGTCAGGAGAACTTGGAATGGTCCTTCCCACTTTTCCTTAAGTGATTCATTATTCCACATGTGGATGTATACATAATCCCTGGGCTGATGAGGATGCCCCTGAATGTCCAAGATTGTTAAGGATGCTAAACAACAATGCTATGCAAAACTGAGAGCTCTTTTCCCAAAGATAATACATACTCTCTTAAATTACTATTTTCTATCACATGGCTTTCCACTGAGATAGTTCGTTTGATACAGCCTGCCTTAAATAATTTCAGAAGGACTTAATCTTCCTTTAGATCTAGGCCATATTCTAATTCTTAATAAGGTTAAAGGAAAAGCCTGAGGCTATCTTAGTGAACTTTCTTGACAAATCTGACATATTTGCCATTTCAAGTTTCAGCTCATCCTTTCTACTACTTTCCACTGGACTGCGGTCTCTAAGGAGTGTGGAAATTCCATATAACTCCCAAGCACTTTGTATAAACTTTGAACTGTTTCAGCCACGGAATTAAATCCTCTGTGTGAAGACAGGCCTAATGGTACCCCAAATCTGAGTAGAACTTCCTTTAACAAAAACTTCTATTACTTCTTGAGTTTTGTTGGTGCAGCAGACAAAGGCTTCTGGCCATTAAGAAAAGCTCTCTACCAAGAACAATATCAATAACCATGTGGGTCATGAACAGGGAAGGCTCTGAGTAGCTTACTGAGGTAAGAGATTTCCTGGATTGCCTCTAAGACTTCAATAGTCTTGGCTTGTTGCTGGACTGTGTCTTCCAGCCTTGCCATTTTCATTTCCAGCCTGAAAAAGAAGTACACGCCTTATCACAGAAGTCCACAAGAGAACAAATCCCAAAGGAACAGTAGGAAAGAATCTCATCTTAAACAAAAGCATCTTTGAAAATCATGCATCAGTATCTCACTGGGATGCAAGACAACAGTCCTGTTGTTTTCACAGAATCACATCAAGTGAAGCCTTGCTCCACTGTCTTACCATTGAATGCGTTCTTCCAGCTGGAGGATAGCTGCAGCTGAAGAATCCAAAGGTTTAGCCAAGTGGCCATGCATGTTCCTCAAAATTTTTATTACCTTCTTCTCCTTTAGGGCATTCTTCCCTGACTCAGCATAATAATCATTCTTGTGAAGAGGTTCTTTCAAGTCCTTGAGCTGTCAAACCACAAGAAGAACCCCCAGGAGAAAGCTTTTATCTATTAAGTAAAGTAAAGTGCTTTGACTCTGATGTTAACTTTCAAAACCTGTGTTACTTCTTCATCTTTTACAGCGAGCCCTTTCCCACACTGATTTCCTAGTGTGTCCTAAAGACTGGCACAACACCTCTCCTCTCAAGGATTCTGAACGCACTTTGTGGCCGCTTCTGGTGTCCTGGTTTAGGAATGGTGTTCCCCAAATTCATGCTCCCACTTAGACTCTCCAAACCCCACTGCTGCTCCCTTGCTCCCTTCTTCCCTTCCCCCTCACCCCTGCGACAGCAAGGAGAACTGACACAAAAGGTAAAGGTCATGTGTTCAGTCAGGAACAATTTACTGGAAACACCAAGGAAATGAGAAAACCGTAACAGCAACAATATTCATAAAGAAGAGTGTTCAAGAGAGAAAGAAGAGATTCATATGCAAAATGCTCAGAACTGATGTTACCCAACCACTTCCCCTGCCACAGTATTCAACCACAAGGAAATAGACTCCCTTTCCTTTCCCCATTCACTGCACCCCCTCCCACGCCCCCGCAGCCCCCACTTCCTCCACCCTCTGTCCTCCATCAATGACCTGAGCTGGTATAGAAGAACAACCTCAGGGCCCTGCCATGCCCCTCCTGGCTACTGCAAAAATTAACCCTGCCCAGAACCAGGACAGTTGACTATCCAACATGATTAGGAATTAGAGTCACCTGTTCATCCTGCTCAGAATCTGTCTGAGTTGAAGAATCAACCTTTAGCTGAAGATCTCCCTGTAATGTAGGAAGCCAAGGAAGCAAGAAAAGAGAGACACAGTTGGGAAACAAATCCTCAGCAGGACTGCAGCATCAACTGCCTTCAAGCAGACAGCATGAAGAAATGGGATTTCTGCCAAGGGTAGTGTAAGAGCTTAGGAAGAGAGCTAACTACCTTATTCTCAGAAAGAGAGATAACATGTTCCTTCTGTTTTGCTCTTACAGCTGAAATAGAGATAAAAAAATAAGATAAGAGTGTTGCTGCTGTGAGCGCTTCTTTCACTTTGCTTTTCCAAAACTGCTTCACTCCAGAGAGGCCTACAAGGTAACCATGTAGTCCCTCTGAAACTACCTTTGCCGCGCTCCTCTGTAGCAGAGCTCACACCCACACTGTTTCGGGCTGCAGCAGGAAGCTGCACATCGGCCGGCACTTTCCTTGGACCTTCAGAATCAGTCTGCGTCATTTAAAAGACAGATGTGAGAACTGGCACAGGCTGCTTCCACACCACCTTCCACCCTCAAAGCTTCTGCTTCAGCCAAGAGGCTAACAAGAGAGGGATCAGGTGATGGAAAGAACAAAAAGGGCAAACACAGCACGTTTGGCTTCTCTCTTGAGGAAATCTTTCAAACAGGACAAAGTCCTAATGTCCAAGCTTGAGAGAACCTAGGCAGAAGAAATAGGTCTCTAAACTGTGAATCATCCACAACCATTTGACATTGACTGGATGCACAGAAGAGATCTGTGAGGTGAGAAAAATCAATTCTCACAAAGCCCAGCCTACTAGGACTTCAGAGGACTGTAACCAGAAGGAAGTTTTACTTCTTTGTCCTAGAAATCCCACATGGATGTCAGCTGTAAGGAGGCCCAGGACATTAGGTGGACCTCACTTTGTCCCAGTCCCATCTGAACAGCTTGTCTGAAGCAGCAGCATGTCAAGGTCCAAGTTATGCCCGTGTGGCAGAAGCAGCAGCAAAGGAAAATGAGCCCAGAAGCAGGTGAGTCAGAGGGACCCCCAGTCTTCCTCAGAGAAGGTACCTTAGAATCCCAGGGAAAATCGTCTTCCTGTGTTGCTTCTCGCCCTGCTGGTTGCAGGGCTCTGTCTTCCTTTTTCACTTCTCTCCATGCTGGTTTCAAGACCCTAAGGATAGATAAGCACATAATAGCTATGAGTGTTTATTTCACTCTGCTTTTCTTCACCTGCTTCACTCCAGAGAGGCCTACAAAGGTAACCATTCAGTCCCTCTGAAATTACCTTCTCTGTGCTCCACTGCAGCAGAGCGTGCATCCAATTGTTGCTGTTTGCAGCAGGAAGCTGGACAGCAGTCGACACTTTCCATTCACCTTCAGAATCAGTCTGCGTAATTTAAGACATACATGAGAACAGGCACAGGCTGCTTCTCCACTCACTTCCACATTCAAAGGCTGTGCTGCAGCCAAGAGGCTTAACAAGAGGGATCAGGTGAAGGAAAGCACAAAAAGGGCAAACACAGCAAGCACATTCAGCATCTCCATTCAGTAGGGTTTTCAAAATGGGACCCAGTACACCTGCCCATGCTCCAGAGAATGTAGGCAAAAGAAATAAATCTTTAGACTGTAGGTCATATGGGAACCCAGTTGACATTAACTGCATGTGCAGAAGAGAGATGTTTGATGGAAAAATGAATCCTCACAATGTCAGCCTTGAATACTTTTCATAGGACTGTAACAATCACAGAGTTTTACTACATCATCCTTACTGAAAATCTAGGTTGGACATCAGCCGCAAGGAGGCCCAGGACATTAGCTGGACCTCACCTTGTCCTAGTCCCATCTGAACAGCGTGTCTGCAGCAGCAGAATGTCAAGGTCTAAAGTATGAGTGTGTGGCATCAAAGGAAAATGAGCCCAGAAGCCAGTGGGTCAGAGGGACCTCACTGTCTCCTTCAGAAAATGTACCTCAGAATCCCAAGGAGAATCATCATCTTCTGCTCCTCCTGCTGCTTGCAAGACCCCTGAAAACAGAGAAGAGGCTTGTCAGAGCTCTGAGTATGTGTCACTCTCCTTTTCCAAATCTGATTCACTTCACTGAGGCATACAAAGGTAACCATGTAGTCCTTTTGAAATTACCTTCACTGCACTCTGCTGCAGCAGAGCACGCACCCACTCCTTTGTGGTCTGCAGCACAACGCTGCTTCCAGCAAACACTCCTTCTACGATTTCAGAAAAAGTCTGTGTAATTTAAAAGACACACATAAGAACTGGCACAGATGGCTTCTGCACCCACATCCATGCTCAAAGCTTCTGCTTCGGCCAATATGCCTAAGGAGAGGGATAACGTGATGGAAAGAACAAAAAGGGCAAACAAAGCCAGTGCACACATCATTGTTGTTGAGCAGCATTTTCAAAAGGAGACAAGGTCTACCTGCCCAAGCTAGAGACAACCTAGGCAAAAGAAATAAATCCCTTAATTGTGGGTCATACACAACCATTTGGCATTGACAATTCACAAAAGATATTTGTAAGGAGGAAAAAAGCAATTCTCACAATGCCAGCCTTCCAGGACTTCAGAGGACTGTAACTAGAAGGAAGAGTTATTTCTTTGTCCCACAAATCCAGCTTGGAGGTCACCCACAGGGTGACACACAACATTAGTTGGACCTCACTTTGTCCCAGTCCTAACTGAAAAGATTATCTGAAGCAGCAACTGGTTAAGGTCCAAGTAAGGAGGGTGTGGCAGAAGCAGCATCCAAGTAGGACAAGCCCAGAAGCAGGAGAGCCAGAGGGACTTCACCGCCTCCCTCACAGAAGGTACCTCAGAACCCCAGGAGGAATCATCATCTTCATTTTCTGCTTCTACTGCTGCTGCTGCTGGCAAGACATCTAGCAAAGATAAGAAGCATGTCATTTCTGTGTGTGCTTATTTCACTCTGCTTTTTGCAGAGTGAAATATAATGAATACATATCTTCTAAAAGATATGTATTCCAGTTTTCAAGGGTGTATTTTACTCTTTAGAGCAGAAGTGATTGCACTATTCAGTGATTGGTATTGATCCAGGTTCTCTCCTAAGCAAGTCTGGCCTGCTCAGAGAAGCTGTGCCTTGAGGTCTGACCCAGTGTGGACAACCTTGCTCCACATTCCCCAACCCCATCCTGTCTCCCCTTCACTCACCTGGGACCAGCTGCCAAAGGCCAGCTCAGGCAGACAGAAAGGAGCAGGGCTGGGCACTGTTTCCATGGCAGCCCTCACTGGGACACCACCCCTGGCTCACCTGGCATGGCAATTGCCATGGAAACCCGGCTCATGGGAAATGCAAGGGTGGACAAAGGTTTTAGTAGGGCCTGTCACAATAGGACACAGGGTGGTGGTTTTAAACTAAAGGAAGGGAGGTTCATATTGGAAGAGAAAAGGAGGAAATCTTTGATGATGAGGTTGGTGATCCAGCAGGACAGGTTCCAGGGAGGTGGTCAATGCCTCATCCCTGGAAACATTCCAGTCCAGCTGGGACAGGGCTCTGAACAACCTGAGCTGCTGAAAGATGTCCCTGCTCATGGCAGGGGTTTGGAGGAGATGAGCACTGCAGAGCTCTTCCCATCCAAACCATTCCAGGACTGCATGGGGAGAAGGGGCTGCTCCCTGGACTCCATGCACTGCCTTGACTCCTCCTTGTCTCTGCTGGAGCCCACATGCAGCAGGCAAAGGCAGCCCCTTCTCTGGCCTTTGCTGGCCCTGCCTTCCCCAGGGGCTGACAGAGCCAGGCTGGCCCAGGTGACCTTGAGGCTTTGCAGGGCTCAGGCGCAGCGGCTGTGCCAGGCTCAGGGCTGAGGTCACACTCTGGGGGCTGGGGCAGAGCCCAGGCAGAAAGGAGCCCTGAAGCAGCAGCAGCAGCTCTGCAGTGCTGGCCACCAGGCCGGGCTGCCAAGGGAGGCTGTGGCCATGGCCTGGAAGCAGCTGCTGCTGCCAAGGTGCCTTTGGTGCCTCAGGCTCTCCCTGCCACAGCTCCCAGCACGGCACTTGTTGTCATTTGCTCGAGAGACGGTTTTCGTATTCCAACTCAGGTGTTTATTAATTCCCATCTATAGTACAGTCTCACTAATTGTGAGTTCTAGCTTACAAAGTAGAAAATGGCTCTGTCCCTTTGCAAGGTCTTTAAAGAACAAACTGTCCAATTATGAACTGACACCTAAATTATTTTTACTTTTAACCCAATAGCAAACCATCTGTGGTCCACAGTGCAGATTTTCTTACCCAGTTACAAAATACCACCCAAACCCATGAAGAAGGTGAAAAAGAGGTACTTAGCCTACACCCTCAATCCTCCATCTTACTTTTTTTATATTACTATATAGTAAAACCTTAAACTCTTAGTTTTCCACCATGTGGTATCACACACTTCTATTCAAACTACACACCCATAATCCCAGTGCTATCATTCAATATTGGAAGCCTTTTCCAAGGCCTCAGATCAAATGCAGTGTTTCCTTGGGGGTCAGCGCCTGTCAGCACAGCAAGTCTGAAATTCTCCATGCCCAGGGTTCCAAGAGATCCCTGTTGGCTTCTGGGCTCCAGGATGACCTTCAGAGGGACACTTGGAGCGCTTCCTAAAGAGCTGCCCGTGCCATGGGGGTGGATTTGTCCTCCCTGGGTGGCTCTGGTTGGAGTTGGACGCTCCGTGCAGTCCCGCACTTTTCTCAGCAGGCCTTTGCAGCGAGTTCTGAGCCAACGTGTGGCTCTGCTGCCATCCCAAATCTGCGCTTTCCTGGGCCAGCCTGAGTGCAAGTGGGGCATGTGCTGGGCATGGCTGGAGATTTTCATGGCCCAAATCCTCCAGCATTTCCATCTGCTCATTGCTCTGGATAGCACCAATCACAAAACACCCAGCACAGCTGACAATTGTAATTTCTTGCAGATTGCTGCAGCTGCACTGCTGATTGACAAATACACAAGAATTGATTTCATATGAAAAATGTGATTTATTGCAAATTGCTACACCCTTGCTGACAATATAGAACTATGCAGTTCTCAATTTAAGTTAAAAAACGGAATTTATTAGATTTTTACAACAATGTTTTGTAAAAATATACAAATACCAACTTCAGTTAACAAAAACTGAATTTATTGCCAACCTCTAAAACAACTCACTATACACAAAGATCAGTTAGGTGTTTAACAACTTAATTTATTACATATTACTACAAGCTTAAACCTGATCTGGAAATACAAAAATATCAGTATCTTTATCTAAATAGCTCTCTACCAAGAACTCAGTTGATACAATTACAAAATTATACATCTCCATACATGCTTAAATAGAAAGAGACATATATAACTACAACTACATCAATAGAAATACCTACATGACTGTATATGTAGGAAATAGAACTAAACACAAATAGAACATACACATAGAAATATTCCTATACAAATAGCAACCCACAGATATAAATATCCATATAATTATCCCTCTCTCTGTTCAAGTCCATCTATCTTTAAACAGAACTCTAAGCAGAGGGATTCCAGCCACCCCATCTTCAATGCCTTTCACTCCATCCTGTCGCAATAGGACACAAAAGGAAGACACGGACTCTGTTCCAGTGCACAGGGCAAAGACCCTCTGACCTCTTTATTCTCTGACTCAAACATATATAGCATTTCCACGCAGACCATGGATTGGAAGTTAAGGTGGCCACCTTTCCAATCCCACTGGTCAAACCCAAAATCCATCAATTGTTCCCTCCTCAAAAGAGGAATGAAAACATAACTAGTATTTACACAAACATTATATCTTTTTATAACACTAATGTGAGAAAGCTTTAAAATTATAAAAACATCAGAAGGCAAAAATATCAAGGCAGAGCAGCTCTCCTGGACAGGGACAGCAGATGGGACACCTGGGAAGCAAAGGGAACACTGAGTCAGGATCAGGACTTTTCCCTTGGCAGCACCTGCCCTTCAGTCAGGGAAGGGAAAATCTCAGTGCCTCCCCAGGAGGGTTAGAAAGAAAAAGTTTGGCCAAAGCCCATGGCCAAAGCCCACGCCACCCTCAGCCCCACCCTGCCTCACCAGCCCTGTGGCCTCACCAGGCTCTCAGCTGGCAGCAGCAGCTCCCTGTCCACTGCTCTTGCTGGTGGCCTTCAGCTTCTCCCTGCTGCCTCCTGTCAATCTCCAGCTGTCCTCAAGGTCTTCAGGAAGCTGTGGCAAAAGTGGAGGCTCTGGAATTGGTTCCCAGGCCTGGCAGAGCTGCAGTCCCAGAGCCCTCTGTGCTCCCTGCTGGCCCCTCCATCCCCTCAGCCCCACCATCCCCTGGGCAAAGTCCCGGCCCCCTTCAGTTTCTTCAGCCCCTCACAGTCCTCTCACCCCACTCAATCCCTTCTGACCCATCCCATCCCCTTAGACCTGCCACCCCCCTCAGCCTGTGCCACTTCCCTGTCACCTCAGTGCCACCATTGCCCTCTGCTGCCCCACACCCCTCAGTCCCCCCAGCCCCTCAAGGTCACTGTCCCTGCAGTGTCACCGCCTCCTCAGCCCCCTCAGGCCCCTCTGTCTCACCGTCCTTCAGCAGCTCCTCAGGGGACACTGCCTGGGGCCACCGCAGCTCCACCACTCCAGGGACCCCCGGGGCTGGAACTGCTGCCCCGCCCGGCCCCGCGCCAGCTCGGACCCAGCACAGGAACAGGGACAGAGGGGGCACAGGGCGAAAAGGACAAAGAGAGAGAGGGAAAGAGGTTAAAAACCAGTCTAATTTTACAGATAATAATCTATAACTATTTAGGCCTATAAACACAACTCTAGATCTATAAATATACTGTATTTCTATAAATAGAAATTCTATAGATAAATAAACATAACTATTTAATTCTAAATATTACTCTATATACATATATATACAGAGATATATCTATATACAGATATATCTATCTATAGACAGAGGGATTCTACCTGCCTGGTAGTCACAGGCTCTCCCTCTGTCTCTTCCTGCCACACAGGGCACCCCTCCAGAAGACGTTGATCACACAGGATCTGGGAAGAAAAGAGAACACTGACTCAATATTGGCCCGTGTGCACGTTTCCCTTGGGCAGCAATTGTCCTTCTGTCACAGACTGTAAAAGATGGCCTGAAAGGCAGACTCTCACTTGGGAATTTGAAGCCTGCACTTTAGAGAACAGGGATCCTTCCAAGTTTCCAAAGCTGGGTAAAGCATTCAAGTACCTCAATAAAGTCTCAGCACTCACAGTGCAAATGGCACTACAAGAGCTTGAAACACAGACAGCCCCAGCTCCCCCAAAGAAGCCCAGCCTTGTTCTTTCTCTGTGCTGACAGAGAGGCCTCAGCCCTCGCTGAAATGGCTGAAGCTGAAGGGTGCTGGGAGCTCAGTTATGAACCAAACTGGGACACGCAGGTTGGTGACACAACTCCCACAAGGACAGGTTTAGTCCCTGCTCTCTTGCCACAGCAGAGGACTCAGTGTCAGAGCCTTTGGAGAAGTGTGGAGGGCAGGGCTCGGGGAGCCTGTGCCAGGGCAGGATTGGAACTAAAGGCAGCAGGAAGCACCAGCCCCCCAGACAAGAACTCAACTCTTCTGATCTCCCTTCCTGCCACAGGCAGGCTCAGAGCAGCCGTCTCACACCTCTCTAAACCCATGGGGGCTCTCTCCTTACCAGGCTCCTCGGGCTCTGGGGAACTGTTCCCGCAGCTCTCGGTGCCAGATGAAGCTTCCTCGGCTGCAGCCCTGTTCATGGTGTCCTCTCCTGAAGGCTCTGGGGCAACATTAATATTCCCCTTGAAAGAAAAACAGAGAGAAAGGAACCCAAAGATCATTCAGGATTTTCTTGGAATCACATCAGGGATACAGGAACTGTTCTTCTTCTCCATGCCCAAAGGCCCTGTAACAGGAGGGGAACACTGCCCACACGGTTCACATGACAAACGTTTTAAACTCAGGATTTGGGTGGCCAAGGCAAAACTGAAGCTCTTACAAAATGACCTTTGAGGCAAAACAGGAATGCAGAAAACCAGAAGACACCAAGCGAGGGGACGTGCCCTCACGCTCTGACCCTGGCTTATGCCACGAGCTGTAAGAAATCAGCCAGCACAAAGCCAGGGGCTCTCCTTGTTGCCAACGTGGCTGTCAGCAAGGGCAGAGCTCGCTCCCAGCACTGCCCAGGGCTGTGTGCTGCAAACGCACACGCAAAGCTCACATTTCTGCCTGGGAGTCTCACCAGCCCCACCCAACCGCTCAGACACTCCATCACAAGGTGCTGCTTTCTGGAGCCCTCTGCTGCTGCCCTGTATGTAGGACCCAGGCAAACACTGATGGACCTGGGGTATTTCCAGGATCACATTTCCCAGTGCGAAAAATCTGTGAATTTGGAGGGTAGGAAAGAAAACCAACCCAAAAGACATGAAAAGTCAGACAACCAAGTAGTGTTTCTATTCCACTGAGGAAGGAAATTCCCAAGATTAAGCACCTGCAAATTACCTTTGGACAGAAAGATATTCTCACTATGACCAACTGCAGAATATTCATCTCTTCTTCAATAGCCTGTCCATCAGAATCCTAAAGATTCTAAAGATGGTTCAGAGCCTGCAAAGTTTTCTTTCATTATGGAATAAAATGCTTTTGCAAACTGCTATGTGTGAGTTTACAAAAGACAAAAGACATTCCACTTGAGAATAAGAGATTGCTAAATCCAGAAAATCCCACTCCCCACCTTGACTCTGCCCTTCCTCAATCACAAATGTACTGTAGGCAATGGGTCTGCACAGCAAGAGGAAGAGAGACATTCTTTGGCCGACACATCTAATAATCTACAAAAAGGGCTGTGCCAGCACTCACCCTCCAGGCAAGTCTGGGAAGAGGTAAGAGTTAAGAAAAACAAGATTTCTAATCCAAAGACTGAATCTGTCAAACAAAAGGACAAGGAAGCTGCAGCTCCAGCCCATCCCCACACACGGCTCTGGCAGCGCCCACACGCACGGCAGGGCTCACACAGCAGCAGCAGCAGCAGCTGCAGCCCAGCCCTGGCTTTGCCTTGGCCTTCCAACCCAAAAGAGGCAGAGCCCACATCTGCTGCTGCAACAGAGACACCTCTCACGTGCCCCTCCCTGCACAGGACACTTTGCCTTCAGTGGCAATTCTCCAAACACTCTTCTCTTCTTTCCCACCCAACAAAGCCTGTTAGAACCTACACAGCAGCACCACAAATGCCCCTGCACGAGGCATTCTTCCCAAGGAAAAGGAACAACCAAAGGTGGCCAGCACAGGCTCACACCTCTCATCCTCACTTTGGGGGAAGACTTGTTCATTCCCTTTTCTTTTGGAAATCTTGCTTGATCAAGAATAAATAGAAAACTAAATAAGTATGGAAATAATTAAATTCAAGAATCCTTGGCTTCTCAGCCATGTTACAATGTCCAATTACATAATTAAAAAGGAATGAAAAGAATTAAATTCAAGGATCCTTTGCTTCTCAACCATGTAACAACATCCAATTAGATAACTAAATAAGAATGAAAAGAATTAAATTCAAGAAACCTTTGCTTCTCAGCCATGTAACAACATTCAAAACTCTCAGTCCAGCCTCTTTCTTTCCATCCAATGGGGTTACCTGAGCACAGGGACACCTTTCAGGCAGGGAGCTCCTGATCTCCCGGATCATCTTCTCAACTTCCAGGCCAAGATCCAGCTGGGGTGATTCCTCTCCTGCAGGTGCACTCTGCGCTGAGCTGGAGGCCGTTGATGCTGCACAGCCAGCACTGCCAGCTGGAGCATGAGGGGCTGAAGTGCCCGGTGCAGCTGCAAGAATCCAAACACGTGAGTCAGGCTCCAGAGTGTGGCTTTGGGACACAGAGCTCTATTGCTGCCTTGGAGCAAATATCACATAAAGCACACAGGAAAACAGGCAGAGAATCTTTTGACTTTCTAGTGTCCCTTTCTAGTAGGCTTGACAATTTCTGTCTTAGAACGACAGAGCACTGTGGAAAAATACTTTAAAGAGTCATTTATCCTGACCTTTTGGAAAAGCAAGACTAGAATTCTTTTCCTACCTGCTGGGTTGGAGGCTGGGGGCTGCTGCTCCCCGTGGAGCTGCTGGAAACTGCAGGGCTGGAACCTGAGCACCTCCCGGTCGAGCGGAGGAAGCTGCTCCCCGTACAGCTCCTGGAAGCGGCTGGGGGGCCCCTCCGGTCCGAGCGGCCACAACCGCTCACCTTGGAACCCGAGGAGGTGGCAGGGTGGGATCCGGGGCACCTCCCGCTGGGCGGGCAGCGGCCGCTCCGCGTAGAGCTCCTGGAAGCGGCTCGCCCCTCCCGCCGGGCCAGCCCCGGCCGGTCCCTGTGCAGCAGGTGGAAGCTGCAGGGCGGGCGCCGGGCCAGCGGCGGCCGCTCCCTGGGCGGCTGCTGGAAGCGGCCGGGCCGGGGCCGGCGCAGCTCCCGCCCGTCCGGCAGCTCCCGCTCCCTGTGCAGCAGGAGGAAGCCGCTGGGCGGGCACCCGGGCGGCAGCGGCGGCCGCTCCCTGGGCAGCGCCTTGAAGCGACCGCGCCTGCGCCGCCCGTCCGGCAGCGGCCGCGCCCCGGGGAGCTGCTGGGAGCCGCTCCCGCCCCGCCTGCGCCCCTCCCGCCCCGCCGCCAGCCGCTGCCTGCTGGCCGCGCTCTGGCGCCGGATGCGGAGCAGGAGCTCGGGGCGGTCGCGGCGAAACCAGGGGTTCCTGTAATGGAGCCAGGCCCCGGCATCGCCCGGCGCAGCCGCGCCAGCCCGGCCCGGCACCTTTCGGAAGCCGTAGCGGTTCAGCTGGCGCACAAAACTGCTGAACTGCGTGGCCCTGAAGGTGTGCGGGGCCGGGCCCCGAGCGCCGCCCGGGCTGAGCAGCTCCCGCTCGAAGAGGGAGCGGTCTATTAGCAGCCCCCGGGCCTGGCTGTCCCAGCGCACGGAGCGGACACGGGGGCTGTTCACCAGGCTCCACAGCTTCGCTGGGAAGGCTCGGGCGCTGAGCCCGTCAGGCAGCGGCACCTCCGCCATGGCGTCGATCGCCGCCTGTGCCACAACGGCCAGAGCGCAACGGCGCGGCTGCGCCGGCGGCGCGGCCTGAGGGGGCGCTGCGCTCGCCCCGCGCGCCCGGCGCGGCCCGGCGCGGGCCGGACTCGGGGGACGAGCGCCCAGAGCCGGGGCCGCGGGCACAGCGCGGGCGCGGCGGCTCCCGGGGCTGGCCGGGCACGGCAGGGCAGGGCCAGGGGCAAACCCTTGCTTGCTCTGCCTGCCTGCACGCATCCTGCCTTTGCTTTGCAGCACAGCCCCAAAGCACCAAGGCAAGGTAACAGAAAAGCTGCTTCCCAGGCAGTCGGCCTCCAGCAGCTGTTGATGCATGGGCTTATTCCTCCCCGGGCACAAGACTTCTCATTTTCATTTGTTGAACTTCATCCTATTTCCCTCAGGCCAATTCTTTAGCCTGCCAAGGTCCCTCTGAATGGCACAAGCAGTTGGTGTAGCAGCTGCTCCTGCCACTTCTGTGTTGTCTGCAAACTCGCTGAGGGTAAACTGCTCCTCCAGCCCAGCCATTCATGAAGACTTTAAAGAGCATCTCCCCCGCTGTCAGCCCCTGGGGGTCAGAGCACAAGGACTTACCTCCAGCTCTACTTTGTGCCACTGATGACAATCCTCTGGGCCCAACCACCCACCCATTTTTCAGTCCTCCTCCCTGGGCATATGGACAGTTTGTATTTAAGGAAGTTGTAGGAGACAGTCTCCAAGGTTTTGGTAAAGCTGGGGTAGACATCATCCATTGCTCTACCCATGTGCTGTCAAGTTGGCTGTCCTGTCACAGATTCACACCCAGTTGCTCCCAGTTTCCCCCAACATTGTCCCAGCTGTTCCCAGTGTTGTCCCCTGCAGTATCGTTCCAGACACTCCCAGTATATCCCAGTTGCCCCCAGCATGCTCATTCCCAGTCACCCAGAGTCCCCAGTATGGTTCCAGTTGCCCCCAGCATGATCTTACTCATTCCCAGTATATCCCAGTTACCTCCAGCAGACACCAGTCATTCCCAGTCACTCCCAGTAGCCCTCAGTGTGGTCCCAGTTGCTCCCAGTATTTCCATGTCCATGCTCCAAATGCTGCTGCCAGCCCTGATCTGTGGGGATGGGAATGTCCCGCTCCCTTCCTGGGGCAGGGTCACACCTGGGCCAGGTGTGCAGGGCAGGACCTTGCCCTGAGCCCAAGCCCTGTCCCACCTGCAGGATCTGCTTCCCCTGGGGCTCTTCCTGCTGCGGCCCCAAGCCCAGCTTGGTGCTGAACAAAGGGGCTGGGGCGGGGTCATCCCCCGGCGGGGGCTGTGCACCCCCTCTGCCCCCTCCCCAAATTCCCTCCTGGGGGCAGCAGGAGCTGGGCAGGAGTCCTGTGGGGAGGGAAAAGGGGTAACACCGGGATGGGGGGGGTCACACACGGTCTGGGGGGGCACACACGGCCCCTGGGGATCCCCCATCACCTTCTCCTGCAGTGCCAGGAGGAGGAACCCAAACATGGAGCCCCCAAACACCGGCAGCATCTTTGGGGCCGGGTCTGGTGGCAGCTTTGGGAGTCTGGGGGGAGTCAGAACTGCCCCAAAAACCCTTCCAGACCCTTAAACCACCCCACAGGTCCTGCCCAGGACACCCCCAACTATTCCCTGCAACAGAAATGGCCCCAAAAACCACAAAACCCCCTTCCCATCTCCCACAAGCCTCACTCAAATTCCCTCCAAGCCCCAAAGTCCTGCCACGACCCCAAACCTCCATCACAACCCCCCCCCATAAGGCCACAAATCCCCTCCCAGCCCCACAAATGCCCCCAGGAGCCACAAAAGCCTTTCTCAGTCCCTCCAGGAGTCCCTAAAACCTTTCCCAGTTCCCCATGGCACTGACCAGGAGATGTTGGTGGACAGGAATATCCACAGCCAGGAGCAGCTCGGGCACTTCAGCAGTGGTTTGGGCACTTCGTGGGGGGACACCCCAGATGGGGAGACCCAGGCCAGGGACTGGCACAGACAACCAGAATTCCTGGAGAACAGAGGGGCTCAGGTGGACACATTCTGCTGCAACAACTACGAGATCATGGCCATGTCCCTTGCCTTGGGTGGTCCCAGAACACCTAACCCCCCCTGAATATTCCCCTGAACCCCACATTGACACTCAAATCCCAGTAAAATGATTCAGCTTTAGATCTCTTTGCTTCATTTCTTTATTTTTACCCCAGTTGTGGGTGTTTTGAAGGGATAAACATGGTAATTTTTCAGGTGGGAAAAGATCTCCAAGATCACCCAGCATTGCTTGATGCCACATGAAGAAAAAACTGGAAAGAGAAGATGAGATTTTTTGGGCTCTAACGTCAACAAATCAGCTCTTTCCAATGAATTTCCAATGTTGATCAGAGTCTTGATGGATGTTCCTGTGCCAGAATTCTTCCAGGCGTCTATGGGGAGCCAGGAGGACATGGAGACCACCAGCCAGGTGTCTTCCCAACATGGATCACTGGGAATGTGGGTCACCAGGGCTCTGCCCAATGTGGGTCCTCTGATGGGGGATGGAGTTGGAGCAGAGCACGAAGCTCTTCCCACAGTTGGGGCACTCACAGGGCTTCCCTTACTGGTGCCTCTGTTGGTGTCTAGTCAAGTGAGAGCTCCTGGAAAAGCTCTTCCCACACTGGGGACACTCGTGGGGCCTCTCCCCAGTGTGGATGCACCAGTGCCTGATGAGGGTGGAGTTGTGCTTGAAGCCCTTCCTGCAGTCAGGGCAGCAGAAGGAAATTTAGGGGAGGATGTTCCACAAAGAGGCTGTGGACACTGTGGCTGGAAAGCAGGGAATGGAGAGTGTAGCACTAAGAAGGTTCCCTTAGTGCACATAACTGCACTTCCATGATGAGGACAAAACTTTCCTAAGCTGAACATTCCATCTCAAACCCATCCAGTTTTGGGCAGCAATGCCAGGAAAAGGACTTCACTCCTTGCATGCATTAATGGATGCTGGAGTGCAGAGTGCACCCTGTGAACTCCCAGGGATTGCAGGCTGCACTGCGGGCTGCCAGGAAACACTTGCCAGGCATTACAGAGGTTGTACATCTGTTCAAACTCATGGCAACTGCAGAGGATTCTTTCAAAGTCTCACTCTGTCCCATTGCACAGGCACTGCTCCTGCCACCATGTAGAGGTCAGGAACAGGGACAGTGCAGGTGACAGGGACGCTGGGCAAGCAGTGAGTGCTGTGCCAGCACGGCCAGAATGGTGCAAGAGGCAGCGCCAAACAGGCTGAGGCACCCAGAGCAACCCCCTCTGTGCAGGCCACAGGGTGAGCACACAGCTTCAAGAAGGTCATGTGCTCATCCCACAGAGCCTTCTCTGCAACTCTGGGGTAACTCTGTCAGCTTCCTGCTTGATTTGAGAGCAGAAAGAGAAATTGTTCTCTCCTTTTGTCCATCTCAGCTGCACAGAGGGGAGGGTGGGATGCCATCTCTCCATCTGTGCAGGTGTTCAAGCTAAGCCAGCCAGTCTGTAGGGTTTTAATGCAAATAAACCAGGACCAAGAACTACAACCAACAAGAAAAACCCACACCATATCAGCATTCCAAACCCCCATTTGAAGACAAAGATTCAGCTTGTATTATCACTTTCTTCAAGAGGCTGTGCTCATGATTATACTGGGGTTTTTCTCTAGGCAAAAATCATTTGCACCAAATAGTCCAGTGTTTTTCAGCAGAAAATGGGAATTTTGAACCACCTCAGTACAAAAGAGATTTCTATGAAATAACTGCAATGCAATAAATCACAGGCTTCTGGGTGACAGCTGTGGGTACTTAAGCTTTGCAACATCAACAAGAAATGAGAACCATCCATTCAAAAAGGGATAAATAGATGTAGGCTGTTCCAACATGGAATCAAAAGCCAGTTCCACCTCTGGCTTGGCAGGGCTGTGGGAGAGGGATGGGGGCGTGGCACTCCTGACACTTCAGAGCATGCTTGGAGTATGTTTCCCCAGGGGAAGAATCAAGGATCAAAACTCTGGAGGACTGAATAGGAGAAGACTGCATCCAAAGAGACAAGAGACAGGCAATTGACTGAAACCATCCAGACCATTCCTGAAGGGCAGAGCCTCCTCAGGAACCTCATTTCACTGCATTCTCTTCACATCCAAGCTGGGCACGAGAACCTGTGGGTGCCCAGGGCCCCAGGATTCCATGGCTGGAGGAATCCATGTGTGGAATCCATGGCTCTGTGACCCCACAGCCGGACTCCAGGGCTGTCTCCCGGGCAGCCAGAGAATGTTGGTGCCAGCGGGAGGGGCGGCAGTGAAGGTGCAGCAACAGCTGAGAGGAAACTGCTGCTGCACCTGGAACTGCTCTACCTGCTGCTGCTGCTGGCACTGCTGCTGGTGGTGGTGGTGGTGCTGCTGCTGCTGGCACTGCTGCTGCCGCTGCTTGCAGTGCCGTGGGGTGGCCGAGCAGCAGCACCTGCAGCCCTGCAGCCTGTGAGGCGCTGGCAGCTCAGGGCAGAGCCCACTGAACCAGGTGGGATCGCACTTGAGGACGGACACGGAGAAGGGAATCTGTGCCCACGCAGTGCTCAGAGCAGGTCTGAGGCAGAGAGGGAGGGCAGATGAATCCCCTGCCCACGGCTGCCAAGGGAAAGCCTTTGGGAGGGCAAGGGGGCCTTGACCTGACAGCCAGCCCTTCAAGGACCCAGCTGCCAGCTCCGGCTCAGCCCACACTGAGTGGGATTCCACCAGGCCTTGGCTCAAGACAGTGAGTCATTAACCAATATGTTAATGGCCAAGAATCTCTAACCAGTTAAAGTTAGGAAGTGGTATGTTTTTTAAGATGCTGGCAGGCTGCACGGTGGTAGTCCTCTAGAGATATGACAGCCCTGTACAAGGTTCCTTGCCCTCTATTTTTTTCCCAGAGTCTTACTATACATATGCAAACCCCCAGCATGTCCCATCCCTGCTCTATTAAAATGAGGCTCTTAGTCCTTCATGTGTGTGCAGTTCTTCTCTTGAATTGGGTTGCTGGTCTCGAATTGGGTCAGTGGTCTTGAAGGATTACGTAAGGAATGTCTTCATCAGGTCTCCTGGACCCTCTGGCACAATCCAATGTCCCCTGCTTCGTGATTGATTGATATAAAGTCCAGGTGCTGGTCATTGTTCTTACTGGTTTCAATCTGTTCTTATAATGGTTCACTCACTCCATTTCCTTCTTTACACAATACTAGAATGAGCTCATCATGGCAAATAATACCTTAATTAGCTCTAGTTTAAGCATCTGATAATCCTTATCTCGTTTTCTTATCTTACTTACATCCTGATCAATATGAATTGCTTCTAACCCTTAGCTAAAATCTCAACTCTTTAAAATCATGATTCATTTCCCCACCGCTTCTTCAAGGTTTGTAAATTCTTTTACTAACATATAGATTCTTCTTCATCTAGCCCAGCTGTGCGATAGGTGTCCCTTAAAACCATAGCATATGCTCTTGATATTGAAGGTAAAGCTGCTACTGACTGCAGCATTCTCTAATTCCAAACAAGTATTATAACAGACAAAATCAAACTTGTGTCAACTAAAATGAGCAAAACAATAATTGGATGAACCAAATAATTGAGTAAGCCGGTCGCTGTTGGTGACCACCCAAAAAGCACATCCCACCAATGATGGGATGGGCCTTCTTCTGACCTTTTAAATACTCTCCGTATAGTCCCTGTGTCATGGTGTATTGTAATCAATGTTCTCTTTCCTTCATCTTTAATTTCTTCAAGAATTTCCTTGAATTCATTCTGTTTCAATAGTTGTGCAACCAAAGTTAAGTTCATCCCTATAGGCACAGGTGATATTTCTTGCACAGTAGTCAAGTTCACCTTTGTATGTTGGTGTGATACCATAGGTGCCTGACAGGAAAAATCACATCCTTCAATTTTGACAAAGTTACAAATGCACAAGTTAAATTGAGTTTCATTCACAGTGACCTCATCCACCATTAGAGTGGGGCATGCTGTCCTGAGGCAGGCACAGCCTTGTCCTGTATACACAAGCAGGGTTGTCTGGTTAAAGGTGTGCATTTCAAAGTGACAAATGCTTTGCGCTGTATCCAAACAAGTGTCTTTATCATCACCTACATTGCCCTCACATATAAACCCCAATTGTTCCCTCATTGGAACAGGGTTCTAATTTAATGGTTCATCACCTTCCTTCAACTTTCTGTGCCCACATTCTGTGTTCAGAAGGACAAAGTATGGTCCCCTCATGATTTAGCCCTAAAGCAACAATTGGATGTATCAAGCTCACTGATGCATCATATATAGTTAAAACAAAAGCTGTTACCATACTTGTAGTGGGATTAAAAGTAAAATGAACTAGAATCCACTAGGATTGAAGTTCTTTTTCTAAATCCAAGGCATTATCCCAAACAACTTTACAAATATTATCAGGGAACGTGCCTTCTCCCCTGTGCGTAATGACTGAGGCAGCCACTGATTGCATCTATAACTGTGCCTGTGTACAGCCAAGAGCCAAAGAAATGTTCTCACTAGCTGTGCCTAAGGTGTTAATTATCAATTCATGATCCCGCTCTTCTATATTTTCCCATTCTGGTAATATTTTGGACAACTTCCACTGGCTGGTACCTAATGCCAATAAGGAAGATTGTAAAGGTTGTTGCAATTTAACCATATCACTGTCAATTACTGTCAATTTGCTCATTAATGCCTCTGAATCCATGGTGTTTAGAAGCCCTAGCCCTGCTCTCAATAATCCAGTGAGGTCTCTCTTCTGTCTGGACATGTAAGGCACACGCTTCTGCAGCCAGGTGGTCTAATCCATAAAAGAGATCTTTAAAAATGGAGCACACTCGGGTCGAATGGCAGAGGCATTCACTTGCATTGCCATCTCTACCCGTTTTAATGCCCACTTTGGATTAACTAGCAATTTTTGAATTCCTGTCTTCTTAAGAGCAAATGGCCCAATTTTGGTAATTATGGGAGCTATGGGTTCTAAGTGATTTGAGTAGCTGTGCTTTCTCTTAGTGTTGGCATTGGTGGAGTTATCTCAACCTCATCTTTTCAGGGATCAGTACAAATTTGAGTTATGTTACAGTCAATCTTAAAATCCTTAATTGCACAACCTTCTATTT
This sequence comes from Acrocephalus arundinaceus, assembly GCA_021534815.1. Classification (NCBI taxonomy): domain Eukaryota; kingdom Metazoa; phylum Chordata; class Aves; order Passeriformes; family Sylviidae; genus Acrocephalus; species Acrocephalus arundinaceus. Next base: position 114,423 of record JAJEOU010001723.1, on the reverse strand, counting down.
TGAGCCTAAATTTGGAACAGTTGGTTAAACATTTGTCACAGCATTCAGGGCCAATTTGAGTAGGTTTCATTGGTCCTTGATGAGATTCATGGACTCCATCCTGGACAAACACATATTCACATCCCCAAACATTTCTTCCTTCCCGCACACAGCTGCATTTGTAACTTTTAACACCTGACTCAGAGACTCACAGGAGTCAAAATCATAAGCTTTCCCTTGGCACTCATCTATACCAGTCCCATTATATACAAGTGGTGCTGCATTAGCTGTGGCTGTAGGCATGGTCACAAATGCCACACCTCTCCAGGCTGTATCTGCCCGATTATCCATTACAACTACAAGCCTTTCTATTCTTTGGAGAGTTGTTAAACTCTACCTATCATTTCACCCACACTCTATTTATTTTCCCAAGAAAGTTTTAATTTCAGTTCATTGTCACCCGGTATAAATTTCCAGAGTCCCTCAGGAGCCTTCTTCACTCAGGAGTGATGGATCCAGGTGCTTTGTTCCTTGGTTTTGATTGCAGTAGAGGTGGTGAGGAGCACCTGGAATGGTCCCTCCCACTGTGGTTCCAGAGTCTTTTCTGCAAAAGACTTAACATACACATAATCCCCAGGCTGCACATCATGTACTGGCTCATCTAATTCTCTGCTTCGAGCCCCAGCCACATGTTTCTCAATTTCCCTAAGTTGTTTGTTTAGGGCCATCCTATATCTGTGTAGGGTTTCTTCCCCTACTTGAGTGGGTGTTGTCCCTTCTTGAATTCCGTATGGCCTTCCATACAATATTTCAAAGGGATTTAGTTTTTCTTTTATTCTTGGCTTGGTCCAAATCTGTAATATTGCAAATGGAAGAGCCTGAGGCCAAGCTAACTTTGCTTCTCGTCACAGTCTTAGAATTTGCTGCTTAATCCAATGATTCATTTTCTCTACTTGGCCGCTTGACTGAGGATGATGTGGAGTGTGAAGTTCCCAGTCTATGCCCAAATGGAGGCTAATTTGCTGCACAATTTTTGAAATAAAATGTGGCCCTCTATCTGAGGACATTGTGGCTGGAACTCCAAAACACAGTATTATTTCCTGTACCAATGCTTTGGTTACCTCCTGCGCTTTGGCAGTTCTGGTAGGGAAAGCTTCTGGCCACCCTGAAAAGGTATCTGTTAACACCAATAGGTATCGATACCCTCCTCTCCTGGGTAGTTCTGAAAAATCAATTTGCCATTGCTGCCCAGGCCCATATCCTTTCCCAATCTGCCCAAGCTTTGGTTTAGGAATATTTTTGGGATTAGTTTGGAGGCAAAGGCTACATTGGCGAGTCACCTGAATTACTGTTCTTGGCCAATTTCTGGCTATGATTCTTTCTTTCAAATAATTGTACCCAGCATCTATTCCCCAATGTGTTTTCTCATGTTCCTCTTTCACTAATGACCACAGCATGTAAGAGGGGATCACAAGCCTTCCTTTCCCTTCATTTGTAATAGCCCACCCCTCCTGGTTATAACTTCCATTCTCCTTTTCAATACGTCTCTTGTCCTTTTTATTATACCTTGGCTTACCTTCAGTGGAAAATTGTCCATCTGGAATTAAGGCTGCCTCCATTGTTTCAGTAATTACCTCACCTTTAGCTGCTTCTTTTGCCTTTCTGTCTGTGAAATGTGGGTTTGTGTAGTTGTGCTTGTGAAATGTGTGAAATGAGGCCAAAGGACAGTTCTAAAAAATGAATTTTATGAACAAATGGAAAAAGCATGGAAAGAAGCTTTTGGACAAATATTGTGCTTGCTTATAAGTGAACAATGTGAGCTTAGAAGTTTTTCACAGTATCAGTTTTAAGGTTTTTTTATTAGCATGAGTTTTTTAGGCTTTTAATATGTTGGATAGAATGATGCAGAAGTATTATTATTATTTGCTTTGAAAATAAAATTGTTCTAAGCTTTAAGCTGCTTTGTAATAAGAGGTTTTGAACTATAGCTTTAGAATATATATCTAGAAGGAATTGTAATCACCTGAATAAAAGAAGGAAGTGAGCTTATCCCAAGCTAAAAATTGATGATCCTGAGAAGGAAAACTGGACAATCCTGGAAAGGGAAGATAGACCACCATCTGGAAAACTGGACGTGGCCATCACTGATTTATGGTCCTCAGAAGGAAAGCTGGACCTCACCATCACTGATGTTTGTTTCTGACAAAGGGAAGCTGGACATCACCTCTCATTTACAACCCTAAGGTATAGAGATTCCACATCACCAATAGGAACTAATTACAATGGGGTACAGAACCTGGACTTAACAAATACAAACTAGGGGGAAGTCACAAAAAAACCTGCTGACAAATGCTTATGAAGATGCTCAAAAAATACCAGCAAAAATTAACCATCAGTGTGCAGTTGGAGGGGAAACCCCCAATGTACCCAGCGCGCTGCTTTGCTCACATTTTACCATTTTTATTTTTGAATTAATTAATTGATTGTTGCCTGAGATATTGGCTGAGTCAAGCTCTTTATTCCTTACAACCCCCAGGCCCCAACCGGGCACGGGGCTCTCCAGCCGCTCTGGCACTGATGATGGTCCGAAGGAAAGGGAGAGCACAGGAGAGAGCGAGAGCAGGAGATCGGGAATCAGGGATCGCAGTCCCAGCGCCCAGTCCCGCTCCGCCGGGCCGGGACCGCTCCCGCAGGAGAAAATGGATCCGCGGCTCGCGGGGCTGCCCCCGCCCTGCGCCGCCGGGATCCGCCCGGCCACCGGTGACGTCACTAATGACTCGGGCTGCCATTGGCGGGCAGCAAAGAGCGGCGCCAATGGCGGGGCCGGAGGCGGCTCTGGGGGCGGGGCCGGGGCTGTGGGCGGGGCCGCAGTGGAGCAGCGCCATGGCTCCAGCGCCGGGGCTGGGGGCGCTCCTGGGGCCCCGGGGGGCGGCGAGAGGTTGAGACACTAATTTTGAAGACTTTAGAAAAGCTATGTATATTGCTGACTTAGCTGAAACGATAAGCTTTGCTGAAATCAGTTAAAACTTAGAGGATGGTTAAAGAGAGACCGGATTTTAAATAAGCTATTCTGGATCTAATAACTCATTGCTTGTCAACTCTGTTTGTGTAAAGCTTCCTTGCAGAAGCTAATCAATACCCCAGGAATGCAAAACAGTTGCAAACCTCCTGTTTTCAGAAACAACCTATTGAAATAGGCCTGGAAAACAGGAAACAGGGAGTCCTACCAAGGATCCATGAATCATGACACAGCAAAAGGTTGAAAGGTTAGAACGAGGAAGACTAATTTTACTTCTTCATTTCTAGTGACCCCTCCCAGAATAGACCCCCAACTCATTTCAGGGAACAAACTACACATGCTTAATAGCCTTTTTGTTAATTAGCATATGAAGTGGAGAAGAGGAGGTGACAAGGGTATGAATATGCATTTGTATTTTGTGTATTCAACACTATTGTGGATAAAAGGCTTTGTAATCACCTGTGATCTTTGTAGCGTTCATTAGGGAAATATCCCGACGCTGGTCGTAATAAACATACACTTTGTAACTTTAACAGTTAGGGAGTCTTTTGTCTGTCACAGTTGGGTATCGATATTAGATCGATATTCATATCTTAGTAAATCACATATCATTTTGGTGGGTACATTGACATTGAATAAAGTATACTGGTTTTTGGTTAAACAGCATTTGTCGGTCTCCTTTGTACTCTGGAACTAAATACGAACTTAGTTCACTTTGAACGGGTCGTAACACCACCCCACAACCCACGTGGGCTTATTCCAAGATACCCCCCACTCTGACACTCCTCCCACCTCATCCAGGGGTCCCTGACACCCTGACACCTGTGTGAGGAGAGCAGAGGCACGTGGGGCTGGGGACAGGGCCACTGCAGAGCAGGGATGTCACCCACCCCGACCCCCTCCTCTGCATGTCCACTGGGCCCCTGGAGATCTTCAACCCATGCACCTCCCCAATCTTCTGGGGTCCACAGCCATTCCTAGAGGTCCCTGTCCCCCTGGAGGTCCCCAGCTCCCACAGGTCCACACCCATAGCAGCATCAGTCATGTTGGTTTCATTCCACAAGCTCCAGGGTGACATCTCCTGCCACCCATAGAGCCCCGGCCCAGGATAGGATGTTTCCACTGTCCAGAGTCCATGGTGCTTTCTGTTGGTTCACTGTGATCTGCAGGGACATGGGGATGGCAGGGTCACAGGGACAGTGGGGACATCAGGGACAGGGAGGAGGGACAATACAGGACATGGAGGGGTACCCACCTCCTGTCCCAAATGAGGAGCTGTCCCCATATGATATATGATCACCATGGAGACAAGACTCCCAAAAAGGTAGGCAAGCATGTTTGGATGGGGACAGGGACAGGGTAGAAATGGTGGTGCTGGAGGACACACCGGGCCAAGAGGTCACTGCTGTCCCCCCCATGCATTCCTCTAGCTATGCACAGCTCCCCTGACCCCCTATGGCCCCCCAGCCCTAGACATCAACCCCCATCTACAGAGCTCCCTCTCAGTGCCATGGAGACTCTCAGGCCACCCCCAGCCCCACAGGGTCCCCCTTGTCCCCATCAGAATTGACACCACCTCCCAAGTGAGCGCTCCTGGGCACAGCCAGGGTTGTTCCACCCTGCAGCTCCCTGCAAACCACAGGGGCGGCTTCCAGGCCAAAACACAAGTCACAGACACTTTTCCTCCCTTTATGTCTAGACTTGACCAAGACATGGCCCATGATGGGATGCTCCTTTCCTGCAGTCACTGCAATGACCACAGGCACACTGACCCCTCGCTGAGGCTTTCCCCAGGAGAAGTTGTGTTTGTTCCCCCCAGGGCAGCCTGTTCTTTCCAGGGATAGTGGGCACAGTGGCAATGGCAGTCCCCAAAGGAAGAGAGATTTCCCGTGGAGCTGGCTGACACCAAACAGACTTCAGTGGTACGAAGGCAGGGGGAAGGTGGTCCCTGGGAGGCCAAGCCAGGCTAATCTGTCTGTCCTGGCAAGTTTCATATCGGAACAATCCTTGGATATATGGAAATTTGGAGGTGCAATCCCAATTTTGGCCATTTGTGCCTGGAGGAGAAGGATAGTTCTGTTCCATGGGAAGCAAAGCACAGAGCTCCAGAGCTCCAGGGGCAGAGGAGAAGCAGCTCTCACGATGCCAAGCTCAGCTGGACCCCTCTGGCAGCCCCTGGGGAAGGCAGGGGGAGGCAAGGCCTGAGAAGGGGCTGGCTTTGGCTGCTGGATGTGGGAAGCAAAGGGAACACTGAGTCAGGATCGAGACATTTCCCTTGGCAGCACCTGCCCTTTAGTCAGGGAAGGGCCCAATCTCAGTGCCTCCCCAGGAGGGTTGGAAAGAACAAGCAGGCCGAGCGGGCCGGGCTGTGGTGAGCGCAGCCGCGGCGGGACTGTCCCGCAGGCGCCGGCAGCCCGGCATGGCCGGCACAGCTCCCGGGCCCTGCCGGCACAGCTGCCTTGCCCAAGGACAGCCCCGGTGCCAGGCGGGGCAGCTGCCCTGAGCAGCCCCAGCACGGGCAGGGCCCGCTCCTGCCCCGCCAGGCACTGCCCACGGCCAAAGCCCACGCCACCCTCAGCCCCACCCTGCCTCAGCGGCCCTGCAGCGACACCGCCTCCTCAGCCCCCTCAGCCCCCTCAGCCCCCTCTGTCTCACCGTCCTTCAGCAGCTCCTCAGGGGACACTGCCTGGGGCCACCGGCAGCTCCCACCGCTCCAGGGACCCCCGGGGCTGGAACTGCGCCTCCACCGAGCCCCGCTGCCAGCTGGGACCCAGCACAGGAACAGGGGACAGAGGGGGCACAGGGGGAAAATCAAGAGGGGAAAAAGGCAGCCAAGGGGGGAAACGAGGTAAAAATGCCACCTAGGCCTACACATACATCACTCTATCCCTCTGCATCAATTCACAGACCAACGCAGAGCGTTTGCTTTGTGATGTCAGGCCATGGTTGCCATGCTGTCCTGGTGACATCACAAGGCTGCCTTGGTGACATCACAAGGCTACCTTGGTGCACGGAAGCCTCAGAGGCAGAGCGGCTCTTGGGCTTGCTCAGTGCAGGAGCTTCCCCTCCTGCTTGGGGCTTTTGTCAGTGGGCAGCTGCACACTGACAGGAGCCTGGTTTTTCTCTTGTGTTAGAGCACAGTCTGCAGACTTGCACAGCAGTGCCACAATGATTGGGCACCTGGCTGCTGCAGGTTTCACTGTTTATGGCACTACTTACACCGGCTATTACCTGGTTAACCTGGCACGTAAGTAGAGGTTTTCCCTGGGTGTAAGCTAAGCTGGCTTTTGTAGGTCTTCCTGCTCTTTCTTAGTGACTGACTTGACTTGGAAACAGAAAGACCATTTGGATGCCACTTGGCTAAAGCTCCTGTCAATACGTTCAGCTCAAAAGGAGGTGTCTGTAGCCAGGGCTCTGCGGGCAGCATTTGCAAGGGAACCTGCAGGGGTTGCGTTCCCTCCATGGGAGAGTCTGTGGCAGCAGAGTCTGTCATTTCCTCAGTTTGCTGTGTCAAGCAGGAAAATGTAGACTGGGAGCCCTTCTGGGAAGACCTTCTAAAAACCATGCTAGGGTTCTCTCCAGTTTTCTCTAAGAATCTGCTTCATTTTCCTTTATCCTTTGCAGGTCACCTGACCCGTGTGTTCAGAGGTGCCGATCCTGAGGTGAGGGAGCAAGGAACATTTGATGTTCCTGGTGTTTAAGAATTGTGGAGCAAGCTGTAAACTTGGCCTGTGGCAGTAGAGTGTAGAGGGCCAGCTGAGTAGGCTGAAAGAAAATCCATTGCCATGTCTGCAGCAACAAGAGCAAAGGCATCACTTGCTATTTCCTAATTTTCAATTTCAGAGCTTTAAAAGATCTAACAGCCCAGTTTTGCAGAGAGAATGTTGCTTCCTGATAGTAGCCGGGGGGAATATCTAATTCAGAGCAATTTGCAGTACACTTGAATCAACTCATTTGAATTTAGTCTGAGTGACTTAGAATGCCATTGCTATTAAAGCTGATGATTTGTGTGGACATGATTTTCTGAGCCTGAGAGAATTTTTAGCCTGTGCTAGCTCTTTCCCAAGAGAAACTTTCAACAGTTTCTCCTCTCTAAAAACTTTGTTTAAATAGCCACCTTTTCCCACAACATTTCTAAGTAAACAATATTCCTTTTCGCATAACAGCCTCTCTCTGAGTGCGTTTGTTGTTTCTGTAATTTAACCAATAGAATTTGAGAGGTGTCAACCCTGTGCACCAATAATGTGCCTTTTAGTGCGGCATGCTGTAAAAAGGCTGAATAAATTGGAAATAATTTTCATTTCAAATGGTAAATCAGCTTCATTTTAATCTTTTGCCTTCTAAAGAATTTGTAGAGTCAATCCTCTTTATTTTGTGTCCTACAATGACAGATTTGTGCTTAGTAGGGCTGGTTCTAGAGCTGAAAAGAAATCAGGGTATAAATGACAGGTAATGGCCTGTGTCTCACGCTCCTGTCTGTCCACAGGCACAGATACCAAGAGCAGACTCTCCTCTGGCTCCCTCTGCTCCTGCAGAAGAGGCCCAAGAGGAGCCAAATGACCACCAGCCTCCAGCTGTGGTCACACCACAGCCGGAACTTCCCAAGACAGTAAGTGCCACCTCTGAGGGTTGCTGTCTTTAGTGCAAGGCAGAGCTGCAAGTTTCTGAGCAGCCCAGCACTTGCTGTTGGTGGCTGGAGTATGCCTGAGTGCTGGAGTCCTGCCTGGGCCTAGCAATTCCCTCAGCCAGTGAAACCTGGAGAATGGGCTTTGATCTGTCAGTTTCAGAACCCCAGCTTGCTGGGTTCTGAACAGGGGGCAGCCTGAAGCATGGAAGGCTCCCTGTCTGCAGAGGAGGGGAGCATGTCAAAGACACGCTACTCAGGCCTTGTGAGATACGTAGGGGACACTGTGTCCTGGAGACCCGTCCCCCTGCACAGACTTGCCAGTAGCTACAGGCCCAATGAATAATGGATCTGACAACACAAACGCTCTTGGGTGCTTTTGTCCTCACAAGCTTCTATGGTGTGCTTCCCTGGGAGCATTTCAGACGACACTGGGGAGTGGAGTTGCTGCTTGAAGTCAGGGATTTGGGTGCCTTGGTTGCCAGGTTTTTTCTCTTGGCCTCTTTTTCAGGCAGAGCAAGTCAGTGCAGAGCTGATGACGTCGAAGTCCATTGTCTTTCAGCTTTTAAGGAAGCTGCAAGAGATGATTTGGTGCTGTCCATGAATCCATGGGGGCCACTTCTTGTTTTGTGTGGCAAAAGTAACATTCCCTGTCAGCTTCCTGAGGGCTGTTGGAGCTTCAGGCCCAGATGGAAGCCTGATTGTAACTGCCCCAGTGTCACTTTGGAATCTGTGGCCTCCCCACAGGCAGAGAACCGAGCCAGGCAGAGCAGCAGCCCAAGTGCTTTGGGAATGTGGGAGCCAGCAGTCTTTGAATCTTGGCCCACAGATGTTGTCTGGGAAAGTGTGAATCCCATCTTCTCTTGCTTCCTGTGCAGGACCCTGTAGAGGAGAGCATGAGCAGATGGCATTACAGAGAATGCCCATGCCATGCCAATGCCAGATGTCAGGCTAGAAGCTGTTCTCGCAAGTCGAAGAAAGTGGCAAAAGCAGCCTCAGGCAGCAGTGGAAGAGCCCAGAGGAGAATGGCCAGGTAAGCCTGGCTGGCCAGGTTGACAGCATAAAGGGAGGCAGAGGGGCATCAATTGGAGCTTTGGGACTGAGGAGGCCAGCAGTCCCTCAGGCACTGAAAGCACAGCCTTGTAATCTCCAGAAATCAGCACTGGGGACAGGAGGGTTCAGTGGAAGCAGAGGTGGGCATGGAAGCAGAAAGAAATGGCTGAATGAATGGGACTTTGGAGGGCTGAGAGAGGAAAAGCTGAGCCTGATGGCAGGCCCCAGTCACTTGCTCTGGCATTTGTGTGTACAGAACATCCAGGCAGAGCAAAGCAGAGCTGTCCCAATGCCTCAGAGATGACATCGTGGCAGTGAAGAGGAAGCAAAAAGGAAAACCATGAGAAGGAAACTCAAGAGTCACCTGGAATCTCCAGCAGCAGAGGGGTGAACACAAACCAGGTGAGTGGAAGAGTGGCAGCCGGCTTTCCCACTCATTGAAAGATTCTCTGTCCTTGTTCTTTACAGAACTTTCGTTGAGAAGCTTTGCAGAAGGGCAGCCAAAAACTCAGGCTAGGAATCAAGGCAAGGAGAAAAAGGAAAAAAAAAAAACCCTTGTGAAGAAAAAAAAAGCCCCTGCAAAAAGGCCCAAAGAGCAGCAGAAAACTCAGGCTAGGATCAAAGCAATGACAAGATGGCTGGAGGAGAGAAATGAACCTCTTAGAGGAAGGTCAAGTGAAAATTCGTCTCCTCTTTCAGGAGAAAGAGCTCTACAAAAACAACGTGAGTGAAGAGTGATAGCCACTGCAGGCCACCAAACTGGTGCTTTTCTGCCGCTTCTGTGCCTTTCCCCTGCAGAGCAGCAGGGGGATGGGCGTGATGGCCTCTGAGTGCCCATCCTGCTCTAGTGTCCATCACACCACTTCTGAAGGACACAGCTTTGCTCTGCTGAATCTCACTGCTGTCCTGGGACCGTGGCACTTGTCCTTTGGCGCTTTGGCCAGCAGTCCATCTTGAATGCAGATTCCTGACATGCTGCCTGGTCCGCTCTCCTTGTTTCTTGGGGTTTCTGGCGGATCTCTCCTAGCCCCAGGCACCACAAAGGTATTAAGATTTCAAGAAGCCCCAGGGACCAGAAATATTGGCAGACTTTCACTCCGTATAACATTATAGATCCAGAAAAACTCATCTCAGCACACCCACAAAAACAATCAGAACCACCAATACTATTATTTAGGTTTTCCACTTTTCTCTGGCCTCGTTTCCCGGCCAATGCACCAAGAAATGTCCCGGTTTGGAACAGATTAGGGGGAGAACCCCTAAGACAAACCTCCACCACCCCTCCCCACTCCCAGACCTGGGTTCGGGAGGGAAGAAAAACTCCTTGGAGGGAAAGTGGAAAAACCTATTTTATTAACAACACTCCCCACACAAAAGGAAAAACAAAGAAGGAAACAGATACTGTGTGGGAAGAGGCGCAGATCTTCTGTGTCGAGCCCTGGAAATTCCCGAACTTCCTCAGGTCAGGCGAGGTCAGGTCAGTCCAGAGCCGGTCCTAATCTTCGGGAAGGGGAAAGAAAAAAAGGAAGAGAAAAAAACCTAGAAACGAAGGGCGATAGTAGCAAGCACGCCAAGCAGAGAAAAGCAAGCTGCTAGCCAAAAGTGAAAGTAAGGGAGCCCGCAGCCGTTTCCCCCCCCTCCGCCCCAGCGAGGACCCGCCTATCAGCCACAGTCCTCACCGAGGGGGAAGAGAAACAACCGCTAGACAAAACAGAGCCCCACGATGTAGGATATAGAGTAGAAGTTGCCTGCCAACCCAGGACAGTACCGAAGCAGGCAGATTGACGGTTGTAAAGGCAGGGGGGTTTGGAGCACTAGCATTCCACTGCAATCCATAATCCTTATTCCTTTCTTGTGCAACTTTCACCTCCTCAGCTGCCCTCTTTTCTGCCTGACTCATTAACAATTCATTGTGCACCACTTTCCACAACTTACTCATCTTTTTAGCGGATTTATCATCTTCTAATACTAACTCCCAGAGCTTATCCCCGAAGTTTCTCCACTCCCCACATCATGAACAATATGAGGATTAACAAAGAAACCGTAAGAGGTAGCAAACTTAAGAAGCGAGGGGAGTTCCTTATCTAAGTCTATCCCCTTAATCTGCCTTTTCCTTAGAAATGCTGTGAATAAATCATATGCCGCTTGCCTGTCCATACCACGTCAGCGCTGTTGCAGCCCCTCCAGGTCTCGGCAGCACGTATCGGCCGAGCCCACCGCTGTGGTCACTCGGGACTCGGAGCCCCTTCTAGTGCTCTGTAGTCGCCCTCTAGCTGCAGGACCCGAACCCAACGCACCTCCAACAATCGTGGTAGCGTGTCCCCCGTTTTCTTCTGGCCAGCAGAAACGACAGGGCGATATCACGTCGTCAGGGTCACCATTTGTTGGAAGAAGCCGCGGGAGACAAGTCTCATGCTGTTCATGATCAACAAGCCTCCTTTATTGTGTTCAATGTTATCACATTTTTACAGGCAGTAATCAGCTCATACATATTGCAAAAGTATAGCTCATGATTGGTTATGTCTTTTATAATGCACGTATTTTTGCAGTTAGCCTTGCAGTTGCAACTTTCTTAGCTTTTTGTACTTTCCCACATACCATGTATTCTCAACTTCCCCGTTGCTATGAAACATCTGTGCTCAAGGGCAGTGTTTTCTTGCCGTAGGTCACGTAGCCTTTAGCTACACTCTAACCGATTTGATATTAATATGGCCTTTGCTATGCAGCCATTCATTTGTTAAATTCTCCACAAAGAATCTCAAGGAACTCATTAAAGCAGATAATTGGAAACCATGACTGCACAAACCTCTCAGACTGAGATTCAAAAAAAAGTTCTTTAATAAATTTTGAATATGAATGAAGTATGAATGAGCCCCACTGAGTGTTTTTACTGACTAAGAATCCCAAGGGACTTGTTAAAGCAGATAATTGGGGCCATGAATGCACAAATTTTCCTAGGGTCAGTTTGAAAAAGGAAACACCAAGAATCCTAAAATAACTGAAGTACCTTGAAGCATTAATGAGCCCCACTGAGTGTTGTTACTGACAAAGCCTCTCAAGGGACCAATTTCAGCAGAGAATTGGAGGCCAGGATTGCACAAACCTCTCAGAGACTGCAAGGCAAAAGCCAAACCCAAAGTCCTTGGAAAAACCTGCAGTCCCTGGCAGCATGAAGGAGCCCCCCAGGGCCATTGCTGACCAAGGCTCCTTCCCCAGGGATTCCTTCCAGCACATCCTGGAGGCCACTGGCATGGGAGGGGGATGCTGAGGGCAGGACAAGGGGCTGACAGTGCCCAGCCTTGCTGGGGCTGTGCCAGGAGGCCCCAGGGCCTCAGGACAAGGTGTCTCCTCAGTGCCCTTGGTGGCACAGAGGCTGCTGTGGCCCAGGGCACCAAGACTTCTCTTTGTCCCCACCTGTCATCACTGCCTGCAGTTCTCTGCTCTGCCTGGGGCCTGGGGACACTTTCTGTGTCGTGTCCCTCAGTGAGACCCATTAAAACTTGCAGAAACTCTGGGGTTTGATTCTGACTTGGAGTTCTGGAGAGGTTTCTTCAGCTCCCTCTCAGGGACTGATGTTCAGGGCCTCAGCACAAAGCCCCGAGAGGGTCATTAAAGTCCTTGTGCTGTGTCTGTGCTGCTGAGCTGGGCTGAGCTCATCATCTTGAGGGAGATCCTGGAAACCAGAAAGAGCTTAAAACCACATTTCTCTGGATGAGCAGCTTTTCTCCCTGCCCAGCAGGGCTGGGGCACTGCCTGCCGCCACCCCGGGCACAGCACACAGGCACACAGGGCTGCAACTCAGCCGGGGCTGGCAGCACAGAGCAGAGCTCACTCAGGGCTCACTGGAGGAGAAATCCTCACAGGGTTGCAAACAGTCCCTCTCTGGCTGGGGGAAGAGAAGCTGCAGCTCCTGCAGGGATCTCCTGAAGCTGCCACATCCCACAGCTTGGAGCACCTTCCAGGAGCACTCTGGGAGCTGCTGCAGGGCAGGGATGTGGCCCTAGGGCAGGGCTGGGTTTCCCTGCTGCCCCAGCACAAGGCAGCTCCCTGGGGCCAGGCTCTGCTGCAGGGCTGAGCAGCCGGGGCTGCAGCCAGGGGTGCTCAGGGCTGTGGTGCAGAGCAGGGTCCTGCAGCCCAGGGCGCTGTGCTGGCCCAGGGACTCTGCTGCCTGCCAGGGACAGCTCTCAGCCGGCCCAGGGAGCTGCTGCCAGCGCTGGGGAGAAGCTGTGGGGGAAGGAGCCACCCTGAGCAGGGCAGGTGCTGCTGCTGCTGCTGCTGAGAGGGGCTGTGTGGGGCAGGGCTGCTACCAGCTCCACACCAGCCTGGGCACAGCTGCGGAGGACACTTGCCAAAAGAAGGTAAGCCTGGCATTGCTGTGAAGATCAGGAGCTTTCCTGAGAGGGTTTTCAATTTCCTACTTGGAGAAGGATGGGAAAGTTGGGGTCATGACAAAAAGTTTTTTGCCTTTTTTTAGCATTTTTCATATATTCATATCTCTGTTAACTACTATTATATAGTTATAAAATTATAATTATGAATTAGCTCTATAAAACTACTTTTACACACTTATATAACTGTAATCCTTGATTAAATTTAGTATCTTTCCTACTCTTTCTCTTAGATTTTAGAACAATAAGCTTCTAAATACATTCCTGAAATACTGTCTAGTCTTATTAGCAGGAAGAGGACCTACAAAAAGAACATTGTGATTTTTTACCTAGAGTGTGAGCAGTCATAAAAAAAGCAGCCCTTGGATCTCTTCCAAGGGGTTGACCCAGGGGAGTGTAACTGAGGCAAGTGAATCTTGTATTTGTTCTTCCTTTTAAAAATCCTAATTAATCAACCTTAAAAAATTGTTCATATCAGGAGCTGGGTATGCCTCATCCCCACAGGGGCAGCTGGAAGCTTCCAATCAATGTCTGGTTTTTAATTTACTGTTCTAACGCTGTATCAAGGGTTTTTTTTTTTTCTCTTTTGATTATAGGCAAGAGGAGGATGAGAGAAGCAGAACAGGAATTGTAATCACAGAATCACAGAACATTCCAAGTCAAAAGGGACACCCAGGATCATCAAAGTAATAATTTCAACATTTACAGAGACTCCGGAACTGTAACTTTGGGTGCTCACTCTCTCTGCTGGGAGCCTCTTAAAGGGCCTTCAGCCACTGCTCAGCCCTGGACAGCCCCAGCATCACCTTGGCAGGGCCCAGCAGGGCTCTCCTGAGCTGCCCTTGCCCACCTGCAGACAGAGCCTGCCCCAGCCAGGGCCCTGCAGACAGGCAGGTTTCTGTAGGGCTGGGCCCAGGGCACAGAGGGTGGGATGGGCTCTGTGAGCACTGGCAGGGACAAGGCTCCTGTCAGGAGGGAAATGTGCAGGCCCAGGGAGATGCTGAGGGAAGGAGAGGGGGCTGAAGAGAGCAGTGCTGGGGGCAGGAGGGCACTGTGGGTGTGGGAGGTGCCAGGCCCAGCTGGCTACAGGAACACTGTCCTGAGTGCCCGGCGGTCTCTGCCCTGCCCTCCCAGGCACAGCACCACCACATCTGCTGTTGTTCCTGCACTGCCCTGATCCTGTCCCTGTCATCTGGTGCTCTCAGGGAGGCTCTGGCCTTTGTAGCAGCTGAGTCAGGCACTGCCCTTGGCATTCCTGCCAGGCAGCTGTGTCCATGGCAATGGGGTGTCCAAGCTTCCCTGGGACCTGTGGGGCTGTGGGCAAAGCAGTCCATGGGAAAGGTGAATGAGCTGAGCCCCTCCCTGAGCTCCCATCGTGGGCACAGCCAGGGATCTCCTTGCTGTGTCCTTCCCAGCTCTGAGCTGCCCTCCTGGCTGCAAATCTGTGCCAGAGCCCCTGGGAGTTCCCTGAATGTGCCACGGGGAAGTGCAGAGATGCCACAGCTGAGGAAATGCTGCTGGGTTTGCCAAGGGAGCCGTGAGTGTCCTTGGCAGAAAGGGGTGCTGAGATCTTGCTCAGAGCCCTTTGGAGAGGGTGAGACATTCAGGGATCCCTCTGCTCTGGGCAGGGTCTGGTTTATGCCAGGGTGACACGGGAGTGTGATTGTGCTCTGATTGCAGCCAAAGCTGCAAACCCAGGGCAGTTGGGAACAAGCCCATCCAGCCCCTCACCTTCCCTGAGCCACAGGGAATCCTCTGCCTCTCTCATCTCTCAGTGGCAAACTGTGAGTGCAGGAGAAATGCTGGGGATATCTGACCTCAGAGAATCAGGAATGAAGTAGGGGAAGGAAAACAATGGCTGAAATTCCTTCCTGCTCTCCATGTCCTTTAGAAGTGGGAATGCAGATGGCAATAAGCTTGTCTGCATTAGGCAAATGACCAATCCTGAATATCCAGCCTTGTCCCTCTGCCACATGGCCACAAACCCAGGGCAGCAGGGCAGGGATGGCTCCTCGAGAGCCCCCCCCCCCCCCAGGCCTGGCTGCTCCTGACACACTCAGACAGCACAACTGGAGCTCAGGCAGGGACCGGGGGAAGGTTTTCCCAGAGCAGGAACAAGGGTGAGTGAGTCACAGCAGGACAGTCTACAGGGAATGGCCCAGGTTTGGCTGAAAGCAGCCTCTGCTGACTTGTCCCTGTCCTTTCTCCATGAACAGTTCCCCATGGCCAGAGTAAAAAATGTCCACAGCAGCTCCATCAGCCACTTCCTCCTGCTGCCATTGGCAGACACGCGGCAGCTGCAGCTCCTGCACTTCTGCCTCTTCCTGGGCATCTCCCTGGCTGCCCTCCTGGGCAACGGCCTCATCATCAGCGCCGTAGCCTGCGGCCACCTCCTGCACAGCCCCATGTTCTTCTTCCTGCTCAACCTGGCCCTCACCGACCTGGGCTCCATCTGCACCACTGTCCCCAAAGCCATGCACAATTCCCTCTGGGACACCAGAACATCTCCTACACAGGATGTGCTGCTCAGCCTTTTTCTTACTCTTCTTCCTGTCAGCAGAGTTTTCCCTCCTGACCATCAAGTGCTACGACCGCTACGTGTCCATCTGCAAACCCCTGCACTACGGGACCCTCCTGGGCAGCAGAGCTTGTGCCCACATGGCAGCAGCTGCCTGGGCCAGTGCCTTTCTCAATGCTCTCCTGCATACAGCCAATACATTTTCCCTGCCCCTGTGCCATGGCAATGCCCTGGGTCAGTTCTTCTGTGAAATCCCACACATCCTCAAGCTGTCTTGCTCACACTCCTACCTCAGGGAATTTGGGTATGTTGTGTTTTCTATCTTATTAGCAGTTGGCTATTTTGTGTTCATTGTTTTCTCGTATGTGCAGATCTTCAGGGCTGTGCTGAGGATTCCCTCTGAGCAGGGACGGCACAAAGCCTTTTCCACCTGCCTCCCTCACCTGGCCGTGCTCTCCCTCTTCATCAGCACTGGCACATTTGCCTACTTGAAGCCCCCCTCCATCTCCTCCCCATCCCTGGATCTGGTGATATCAGTTCTGTACTCGGTGGTGCCTCCAGCCCTGAACCCCCTCATCTACAGCCTGAGGAACCAGAAGCTCAAAGCTGCAGTGTGGAGACTGATGACTGGATGTGTTTCAGGAGCATTAAACTGCTGGCCAATTTCTGCAAAATCACTTGTAATGAAGGTCATTTTGATACTTCCTGTAGGTTTCATTTTGGAGGTTCTTTTGCTTTGGTTTGTAATTTAAATATTGTCCACAAAGAAGTATTGTGTCTTTTATTTTTCATTTAGTTTTTCCCCACCTTCCCAGTGCCTACAGACTGTGTCAATGAGAGACTGTGCCCTTGGTGGCTTTAAGCAAACTAAAGGATCTCCCAGCCAAGTTTTCTGCAGAGATCCCCCTTTTGTTCCCTCCCCTGCAGCTGAAGCAGCAATGTCTGTGTGCAGAGCTGGGGGCAGATCAGTGCTGGCACAGCAGCTGTGCCCAGCAGCAGCAGCCCTTGGTGTTGCCAGTGCTGCTGCCGTGGCCCTGCCCCACTGCCCTGCTGGCCCTGGTGTTGCTGTAGGGCCTGAGTGCTCTCGGGGCCGGGCACAGTGCTGGGGTGGCAGTGCTGGGGCTGCAGCAGGGACAGGCCATGGGCACTGCTGGGGCAGCGCTGACGCCTCAGGCCAGGCCCTGGGGGCTCCAGGCTCCTTGCCCAGGCTCTCTCAGGAACATGCCCAGGCCAATGCTCAGCACAGAAAAGCCCCGGGAGCAGCCCCAGGTTGGCTGTGGGCAGGGTGGGGGCAAACAGCATGGCTGGGGCTCTGCAAGGTCCCTGGGGCAGCTGGGATCTTACTGGGATAACAATGGGAGAGGCTGGGCCTTTTCTGGAGGAGACTGGGATCATACTGGATCATAGAGGCAAAAACTGGGACTGCACTGAGGGTGACTGCGAGTTGCTGAAAACAGTGGAATCAGGCTGGAAGCAACTGAGGACACCTTGGAGTGACTGGGAACATGCTGGGAGTGACTGGGATACACTGGGAGACACTGAAACCACAGCTGGGGTAAATGGGAGCATTGGAACCACACTGGATGATAATGGGAGCAGCTGTGCCATGCTGAGGTCATACTGGGATCCTACTGGAACCAGACTGGGAGTGACTGGAAAGGTGCTGGCTGGGACTGGAACCATGCTGGAGATGACTGGGAGCAACTGGGCTCACACTGGGAGTGACAGGCAGTCACTCAGGGCATGACTGGAATAATACTGGGAGTATCTGGGAATGACTGGGTCATACTGGGGGTGACTGGAACCATACTGGGGGTGACTGGGTCCTACTGGTTCATCCTGGGAGCCACTGGGATTACAGTGGGTGTGAACAGACCCTGACTGGGGGTTACTGGGAGCTACTGTGGGAGGAAATGTGGACACATTGGGAGCAACTGGGATCAACTGGAAGGGACTGGGACCATGCTGAGGGGACTGAGACCACAACTGGGGCAATTGGGATTATGCTGGGATTATAGTGGGATCACACTTTGGGCAACTGCCAGAACCTGGGATCATGCTGGAGGCAACTGGAAGAAACTGGGAACGCCTGGGAGCATTCTGAGGTAACCAGAACCTTACTGGTGCAACTGGGATACACTGGAAGTGCCTGTAACTCTACTGGGTCAATGGAACCACACTGGGAGGAACTGGGAACAAAAGGAACTATTCTGGCAACAGCTGGGATAACACTGAGGGTGACTGGACTCCTACTGGGATTGACTGGGAGTGGCTGTAAACAACTGGAATCACACTGAAAGCAACCGGGAGGAAGTGGGAATGACTGGGAGCATGCTGTGGGTGACTGGGATATACTGGGAGAGACTGAGAGCTATGAGGATCATACTGGAGGGTACTGGGGTCATACTGGCATTTACGGAGCAACTGGGATCACGCTGGGGGCCACTGGCTTCATACTGGGAATTACAGGAATCAGACTGGGATGACAGCGATGTGATTGGACCCTGACTGGGGGTTCCTGGGAGCTACCAGGCCCATGCTGAGAGCCTACTGGGGATACTCTGGGAGGAACTGGGAATAAATTGGAATGACAGGATGTATGCTGGTGACAACTGGGATGTACTGGCAGTGACTGGGATAAAACTGGGGGCAAGTGAACCATGCTGAGGTAATTGGGTGCTCCTGGAAATGACTCCAAGAATGTTCAGGGCAACTGGAATATACTGGGAGTGTCTGAGGTCATGCAGGTGGTGACTGGGATTACACTGGGAGGAACTGGGAATTTGCTAGGGGAAACTGGGACCATGCTGGGGGCAGCTGGGGCCCTGCTGGGAGAGACAGGCATCATACTGGACTCATTCTGGTATTGTAGTGGGAGTTCCTGAGGCTGTGCTAGGGGCAACTTGGAACACACTGGACAAAAGTGGGAGCAACTGGGAGCAACTGGGACCATGCTAGAGGCAAACTGCATCATAATGGGGAATGACTGGCAGTGACTGGGCTCCTACTGGGAATGGTAAATAAAGAAATCAATCCTGGTTTATGGTTGTTATGCTGTGTGAATATGTCCTGACTGTGAGACCTGATCCATATAAATTTCTTCTAACCCTCAGCTAAGGTCTGAACTCTTTAAAATCATGATTCAGATCCCCCTGAATGTTGGGGTTCCCCCTGAATGTCGGGGTGTCCCCCTACAGCCCCCCCCCCCCGCCGAGGGTCATCTGTGTCCACGTCGACCGGGAGGACGCGATGGTGGCCGTCATCTTCTCCCGGCCCATCAGGGTGAGTGGGGATACCTGAGAACCCCAAAAATCACCTGGGTACCCCCAAAAAACCACCTGGATACCCCCCAAATCTCCTGGATCCCACCCAAATCACCTAGGAACCCGAATATCAACTGGGTACCCCCAAAAATCACCTGGATACACCTGGGTACTTCCCCAATTCACCTAGGTACCCCTCAAAAAATCACCTGGAAACCACCCAGGAGTCACCTGGAGAAACCTGGGAATCCCAGAAATCACCTGGGTACCCCATCAATTGCCTGGGTACCCTCAAAAATCACTTGAGAACCCCAAAAATCACCTGAATACCCCCTAAAATCACCTAGATTGCCCCCAAAACTTTCTGGGTACCCCTCAAATCATCTGGATCTCCCCCCAAATATGCATGGGTATCCCATAAACCACCTGGTACCCCCAAGAATCATCAGGGTACTTCCAAAATCACCTAGGTACCCGTGGGTACCCCAAAAATCATCTGGGTATCCTCAAAAATCACCTGAGTACTCCCAAAAAGTCACCTGGATACTCCTGGGTACCCAGCAAAACCTCCTGGATCAGCCTCCCAAATCACCTGGGTACCCCTCAAAATCACCTGGATACACCTGGGTACCCCCAAAAATTCTTGGACCCCTGCCCAAACTGGTGGTTGTGAATCCCCACTGCTTTGCCTGGGTAGATGCAGTGTCCCATTTTTCCCATTGACTTGAATGGGTAGACCTGGTGTCCCTAAATCTCCATTGACTTGAATGGGTAGACCTGGTGTCCTGTTTACCCCCATTTACGTACAGTAACCCTTCCCAGTGCTCCCAGAAATGTCACGGAGCTCCCAGTAACCCCAGAGCTCCCCCTTTTGAGGGGTTCTCAGGCAACTTTTTGGGGTACTCAGGGGATTTGGGGGTGTACTCAGGTGTATACAGGTGATTTATGGGGGTACCTAGGTGATTTTTTTGGGGCTCCCAGGGTTATCCAGGTGGTTTTGGGGAGTACCAGGGTGATTTGGGGGGTGATCCAGGTGATTTTTGGGGTTCACAGTGGTCTCCACTCACTCTGATGGGCAGGGGGAAGATGATGGTCACCGTCATTTCCTCCCGGTCAGTGTGGATGCAGATGAACCTCAGCAGCAGGGGGGCTGTGGGGGGATACCCCAACATTCAGGGGGCATCCCAACATTCATGGGCACCCCAAAACTCCAGGGGAGGGCCCCAGGGATGGGAGGGAGCCCCGAGTTACCTCAGGAGAGGATGCAGTGCAGGCACACCCAGGCACTTTGGTCCGTGGGATTGGTGAAGATGGCATTCTGCACCAGCTGCAGCTCTGGGGAGGGGCAAAGGGGGCACCCCAGAATCTCAGGGGGGCAGCCAGAGGACACCCCAAGATCTGAACGGGGGCACCCAGGTGTACCCATTGAAACCAATGGGGATTTTTAGGGACACCATATCTACTCATTGAAACCAATGGGGATTTTTAGAGTCAACAGGTCTGCCTCTTGATCCAATGAGGATATAGGGACAACAAGTCTATCCATTGAAACCAATGGGGATTTAGGGACATGGGGTCTACCCAGTAAAATCAATAGGGATTTTTTGGAAACTATTAAGGGCAATGGGGATTTGGGGAAACCAGGTCTACCCATTCAAGGCAGTGGACATTTAAAGACACCAGATTTACCTTAATAAAGTCAAAGGGACTTTTGGGACACCTGGTCTAGCCACTAAAGTGGGGAATTTAGAAAATTGGGTCCAGGGATTAATGGGAATTTAGGGACATCTGGTCTACCCATTGAAAGAATGGGCTTTTTTGGTAAACCAGGTCTACCCTTTAGGGACAACGGGGATTTAGGGACACCAGGTCTACGCACTGAAACCAATGGGGACTTAGGAACACCAGGTTTATCTGTTAAAAACAATAGGGATTTTAGGAACATCAGGTGTACCCATTAAGGACAGTGGGGATTGGGGGTCATCAGGTCTACCCAGTGAAACCCATGGGCTCAGTGGGACACTGGGTCTACCCCTTAATGTGGGGAGTTTAGGGAATCAGGTCCAGCCATTGATGTGAATGGGAAACTTGGAACATCAGGTTTATGTCCATTGAAGTCAATTGGGGGATTTAGGACACCAGGTCTACCCATTGAAACGAATGGAGATTTCAGGAAAACCGGTCTACCCATGAATGGAAATGGTGATCTGGGGACACCAAATCTACCCATGAATGACTGTAAGGACATCAGGTCTACCATTGAAGTCAATGGGGATTTAGGGACACCAGGTCTGCTCATTAAGGTCAATGGGATTTTTGGGACACCAGGTCTACCCATCCAACCCAACAGAGCTCACCTTCAAGCAACGGGTTGGAGAATTTTTGGGATAGGGTCCCACCAAAATTCTGGGAATTTTTCCAGGGCAATCTTTTACCTTTCCTCAGCCTTGCAGGGGGCAGTGTCCCAGCCTTGCCATTCCTGCAGTTCCTGGTGAGCGCCAGGACCCACAGCCAGTGGTGCCAGGTCGAGAAGTTGGAGAACTCAGCAGGGCTCAGCAGGGCCCTGGCAAAGGCCATCTTGTCCTCAGGGTCCTGCCTGGCCACCAGTGCCTGCTGGCGGTCCCAGGTGTGGACTGGGAGGGCACCAGTACAAACCAATAAGCACTGGGAGGTGTCCCCAAGCCCCTGCGGCCTGAGGTGGCAGCTCCCAGTATAAACCAGTGTCTTGGTTTTGAAAAGAGGACAGGTATCTGCTAAAGAGGGGCAGGGCCTCTCTCGGAATGGATAATTCTAATCTCCTCTCCTCAAATTATTATAATTTAGAAAAATTAAAATGGCTTTCAGGCAGAGATATAGGGATGAGAATAACAGTTTTTTACAAATATGTATAAGAAGACAAACAAACAAAAAAACTACAGCAATTAATAGCGAACAGAACCAGGGGCCTTCACAGGGCTTGGTTTCACAAAACCCGGGGCAGTCCGGTCTCTTGGGACTCTGAAAAAAGCACCAAGCTGGAACGGTGAGGGATCCCAGGCTGGTGAATCAGATAAAATCCAGAGCTCCGTCGATGATCACTGGAGGGCAGGGATGTCCGGCAGGGAGGGCAGCGCGGGGCCGCGGTGCAGAATGGCCTCAAAGCAGCGGCAGGGGGACAGGGCCGGGCCAGCTCCAGCAGGGCAGCAAAAGGAGAACTCAGGAGTTTTCTTGGGCACACGAGCAGAATGATGGTAGCTCTCCTCAGGATCAGACCCGGGTGGTGCCAGTGAAAAACTCCCGCAGCAACAGCAGCCTGGTCCTCTCCCGATGCAGAGCACACCAAAGTGAAGCTGCACCCCCAGCCCCGTCTTTCTCCCTGCCCCCTCCCCTTTTCCGAGAGAAACTCCTGGACACAAAGGGTGTAGCCAAGTGCCAGGCTCCATCCCTTTGTTTCACCTGAGCACTGATAAGTACTCAGTAATTAGTTGCCTGGAAACTCTTGGGAAAAAATTCTATAGGTGAAAAAAAACCAAAAACAAACAAGAAACAAGCCTAACCCCCAACATCTGGGAATGTGTCCTAAGCCACAAACACAGTGAGCAAGAGGGAATATACCCAAACATACCTGGTAAAAGTTCTTATCCAGTTATTTCACCATGGTAGCCACTGTGAAGAAAATTAACTCTACCCTGGCCAAAACCACCACAGTCACACAAAAAGAAAATTCTAGAACATGCTTCTGTGCTATTATAATTTTATTTTCTTTTATGTAATATGCTTCCACATTTCTAACTTTAAAATCAACTCCTTTTTTTCTCTTCATAAGAGAAGCAATCCACTATGAATAAACAAAAATACAACAATTGACAAGATATAAAACTCTCTGACTATGACTGAAAGAACACACTTTGGAAAGGTCAATTTTCTTCTACATCATGAAATGAAAAAGAATTGTCATCACTCCCCTGCAAGCCATCCAGTATGATTTCTATTTCATAAGGATGCAATTATTGTGAAATGCTAAATCTCCTCTAAAAGACGCTTGATCTCACTGAAGGGCCATTAAAATTTTTCAGCCTCACATCAGAGAGGTCTTGATGATTTTTCTGCCTTTTGGTTTCAGTTCATATGGCCTCAGTGACCTCAACTTTTGTTTTAATGTCAGATTAAGATTAGATCTCCAGCCTGGCTAAATTCTGACAACCCACTTTGTTGTGAAACTAGACTGCTAGTCTGATATGACCAAAACTAATATCTTATCTTTCCAAGTACCCAGGGAAGTAGATAGCTTTTTGTTGTTGTTTTTGATAGTAGAAAGACAAATAGGGACGACAATGGAAACCTATTTAAGACAGGAATCCTAGATGACAATCGTTTGGCTCAGAAAAGAGAGAAGCTGCAGAGAGCAGCATCTTTGACAGGGTATTTCTTCTGTGTTCGGGGTAAAACAGATTAATCTGACTCATTTTATACTCATTATCCTTTTATCAGTTTAATTTTCAGATCTTCACATATGTGCTGGTTTTGGCTGGGATAGAGTTAATTTTCTTCACAGTAATTTGTATGGGGCTGTGTTTTGGACACGTGCTTGTCCTGGGTTGGCAGGCAACTTCTACTCTATATCCTACATCGTGGGGCTCTGTTTTGTCTAGCGGTTGTTTCTCTTCCCCCTTGGCGAGGACTGTGGCTGATAGGCGGGTCCTCGCTGGGGCGGAGGGGGGGGAAACGGCTGCGGGCTCCCTTACTTTCACTTTTGGCTAGCAGCTGGCTTAGCTTGCTTTTCTCTGCTTGGCGTGCTTGCTACTATCGCCCTTCGTTTCTAGGTTTTTTTCTCTTCCTTTTTTTCTTTCCCCTTCCCGAAGATTAGGACCGGCTCTGGACTGACCTGACCTCGCCTGACCTGAGGAAGTTCGGGAATTTCCAGGGCTCGACACAGAAGATCTGCGCCTCTTCCCACACAGTATCTGTTTCCTTCTTTGTTTTTCCTTTTGTGTGGGGAGTGTTGTTAATAAAATAGGTTTTTCCACTTTCCCTCCAAGGAGTTTTTCTTCCCTCCCGAACCCAGGTCTGGGAGTGGGGGAGGGGTGGTGGAGGTTTGTCTTAGGGGTTCTCCCCCTAATCTGTTCCAAACCGGGACATTTCTTGGTGCATTGGCCGGGAAACGAGGCCAGAGAAAAGTGGAAAAACCTAAATAATAGTATTGGTGGTTCTGATTGTTTTTGTGGGGGTGCTGAGATGAGTTTTTCTGGATCTATAATGTTATACGGAGTGAAAGTCTGCCAATATTTCTGGTCCCTGGGGCTTCTTGAAATCTTAATACCTTTGTGGTGCCTGGGGCTATTTCCTTACCCAGAAATAGCTCTGGTACTGTTTCTAATACGTAGTTTGTGTAGCCGTGGGGTACTAACCAGAATATTTATTGGACTGGGCTTGGTGGTGATGTTTTATAGGAGGGTTGTTAAGATGCTTGAATCTACCCCAATAATATATGGATCACTCTTGTGGTTGTGTACTCAGTTTGCTGGGGCGAAAGCAGGGGAAGAGTTTGTTCGGCCTCTGCTTTCTTTGTTTTCTTTTGAGTTGTTAGGAGATGTTCAGTTTCCCCTGACTGTTAAAGAGACCATCTTTCTGGTGTTTAATCTGGTAAGCCTCCTCTATACAGTCCGCAGCTTCTCTAGAATATGGGCTGAGATTTCTAGAAGGGCTGATAAAACTCCTGACCCAGGCAGAGGAAATCCTGAGTGGTGTGAAGAATGGGAGAATATAGGCCAACTCCTCAGGGAATTCTCTGACCCTGTAGTTTGGGATTTTCCACAAGAACAAATTCAGAATCCAGTGGAGCTGGGGAAATACCTGAAAGAGAGATACCAGGATGGCTCTAAGGGGGAAAGGATTGTGGCAGTAAGCTGGGCCCTGGCATATGCTTATCGCACACTGCTAGGTACTGTAGGGCAGCAGACAGAGGCAGAGGGGGAGGGATACAAATCAACAGCCACCCCAGTCACTCAGGCTGCAGCCAACACCCAAGTTATGGAGCCAGCAGCTAAACTGGAACCTGAGCCTGAATCAGCAGCTAAACCCGACAGTAAGCCTAAGCCCCTGGCAGTTGCTCCAGCAAAGAAACACAAGCTTTCTTGGGTGCCATAGGTTTCTGGAGGATGCATATTCCGCAGTACAGTCAGATTGTGAGCCCCCTTTATCTCGTTACCCGTAAGAAAAATGACTTCTATTGGGGCCCTGAGCAGCAACAAGCTTTCACCCAGATCAAACAGGAGATCGCTCATGCAGTAGCCCTCGGCCCAGTCAGGACGGGACCAGATGTGAAGAACGTACTCTACTCTGCAGCCGGGAGCCAGGGTCTGTCCTGGAGCCTTTGGCAAAAGGTACCTGGTGAGACCCGAGGCCGACCACTGGGATTCTGGAGTCGGAGCTACAGGGGGTCTGAGGATAATTACACCCCAACAGAAAAAGAAATCTTGGCCGCCTATGAGGGAATCCAAGCTGCTTCGGAGGTGATTGGTACGGAAGTACAACTCCTCCTGGCACCCCGACTACCGGTGCTAGGGTGGATGTTTAGAGGAGAGGTTCCCTCCACCCACCATGCTGCCAGCGCTACCTGGAGCAAGTGGATGGCCCTCATTACACAACGCGCCCGAGTTGGGAAACTGAATCGCCCTGGAATTGTGGAAATAATTACTAACTGGCCCGAAGGTGAAAGTTTCAGCATTGCAGATGAAGAACAAGAACCAGTGACTCGGGTTGAGGAAGCTCCACCATACAACCAGCTGCCAGCAGAGGAAGCACGTTATGCTTTATTCACCGACGGTTCCTGCCGTGTCATAGGGATGAGTCGGAGATGGAAAGCAGCTGTATGGAGCCCCACACGACAGGTTGCAGACGTCACTGAAGGAGAGGGTGGATCCAGTCAATTTGCTGAGCTCAAAGCCATTCAACTGGCCTTAGATATTGCTGAGAGGGAGAGATGGCCAAGGCTCTACCTCTATACCGATTCATGGATGGTAGCCAATGCTCTGTGGGGATGGCTGAAGAGGTGGAAAGAGGCTAATTGGCAGCGTGGAGGGAAACCAATCTGGGCTGCTGAGGAGTGGAAGGACATTGCTACCAGGGTAGGAAGACTACCTGTGAAAGTCCGCCACGTAGATGCCCATGTCCCCAAGAGCAGAGCTAATGAGGAGCATCAAAACAACGAGCAGGTAGATCGGGCAGCAAAAATAGAGGTGTCAAAGATTGATTTAGATTGGGAACACAAGGGAGAGTTGTTTTTAGCACGATGGGCCCATGATGCCTCAGGTCACCAAGGTCGAGATGCCACCTACAAGTGGGCACGAGACCGAGGGGTGGATCTCACCATGGACAGCATCTCTCAAGTTATCCGAGACTGTGAGACGTGCGCTGCCATCAAGCAAGCCAAGCGGATGAAGCCCCTCTGGTATGGGGGGCGGTGGTCTAAGTACAAGTATGGGGAGGCCTGGCAGATTGATTATATCACACTGCCTCAAACCCACCAGGGCAAGCGCCATGTGCTGACCATGGTAGAAGCCACCACTGGATGGTTAGAAACCTACCCTGTGTCCCATGCTACAGCCCGCAACACCATCCTGGGCCTTGAAAAGCAGGTCCTTTGGAGGCACGGTACTCCCGAGAGAATTGAGTCAGACAACGGAACTCATTTCAAAAATAATCTTATTAAAGCCTGGGCTAGGGAACATGGCATTGAGTGGGTATATCATATCCCATACCATGCACCAGCTGCGGGTAAAGTAGAGAGATACAATGGGTTGTTAAAAACCACCCTGAAAGCATTGGGTGGGGGATCCCTAAAAAACTGGGAGCAGCACCTAGCAAAGGCCACCTGGTTAGTTAACACCCGAGGTTCCACCAACCGAGCAGGTCCTGCCCAGTCTCAGCTCCTTAATATAGTAGATGGAGATAAAGCACCAGTGGCCCATGTTAGAGGTTTGTTGGGAAAGACAGTATGGATCAACCCTGCCTCGAGTACAGATAAACCCATCCGTGGGGTTGTCTCTGCTCAAGGACCAGGCTATACATGGTGGATAATGCAGGAAGATGGAACAACACGATGTGTACCTCAGGGAGATCTGAATGTGGGGTAAGATTCATATGTGCGTTAAATCAGTCAGATATGGAACAAAGGAGACGTGTAAGTGTCAAGGATCTGAGCAAGTAGGACAGATGGAAATGTGTAAGTGTTGGAAGTCTGAGTAAGTGGAATGAAGTTTTATTGTGTGTCCACGATGTAGGATAAGGGGTGGAATGTCCTGGGTTGGCAGGCAACTTCTACTCTATATCCTACATCGTGGGGCTCTGTTTTGTCTAGCGGTTGTTTCTCTTCCCCCTTGGCGAGGACTGTGGCTGATAGGCGGGTCCTCGCTGGGGCGGAGGGGGGGGAAACGGCTGCGGGCTCCCTTACTTTCACTTTTGGCTAGCAGCTGGCTTAGCTTGCTTTTCTCTGCTTGGCGTGCTTGCTACTATCGCCCTTCGTTTCTAGGTTTTTTTCTCTTCCTTTTTTTCTTTCCCCTTCCCGAAGATTAGGACCGGCTCTGGACTGACCTGACCTCGCCTGACCTGAGGAAGTTCGGGAATTTCCAGGGCTCGACACAGAAGATCTGCGCCTCTTCCCACACAGTATCTGTTTCCTTCTTTGTTTTTCCTTTTGTGTGGGGAGTGTTGTTAATAAAATAGGTTTTTCCACTTTCCCTCCAAGGAGTTTTTCTTCCCTCCCGAACCCAGGTCTGGGAGTGGGGGAGGGGTGGTGGAGGTTTGTCTTAGGGGTTCTCCCCCTAATCTGTTCCAAACCGGGACAGTGCTGCAAACAGTATTGATAACACAGGCATGTTTTAGTTACTGCTGAGCAGTGCACACACAGGCTCAAGGTCTTTTCTGCTTCTTACCCCACTTCACCAGAGAGCTGGTTGGGTGTGCACAAGGAGTCAGGAGGGGACACAGCTGGGACAGCTGAACCCAACTGACCCAAAGGATATTCCAGACCATCAGGTGTCATGCTCACAGATAAACCTGGGGAGAGGATAAGGATGGGAGGACATTTGGATTGATGGTGTTTGGCTTTCCAAGTCACCATTATGTGTGATGGAGCCCTGCTGTCCTGAAGACAGCTGAACACCTGCCTGCCCATTGGAAACAGTGAATGAATTCCTTTTTTTCTGCTTTGCTTGTGTTCACAGCCTTTGCTTTACCTGTTAAACTGTCTTTATCTCAACCCATGTCTTTTCTAGCTTTTACTCCTGGAATTCTCTTCCCCATGCCATCATGGCAGGGGACTGAAAGGCTGTGGGGAGCTGTCAGTTACCAGCTGGGGTTAAACCATGCCAAAAGGTTAATCAAGTACTGCCATGAAAATCTCCCAACAGACATCCCACAAGACAAGACAGAGGATATCATGTTATAATGATATAAAGGGAATAAAGGCAATAAAAACTTCAAATAAAAATAAGATCTGTGATATTGCCTTTGCAGCAAAGGACAGCTTAGCTGCTTGGCCACCACATGAGAAGTCCTGGCAGGCAGACCTGATGATGGAAGTGCCTTTCTTATACCTACTAACTCATTCAATTTCCTCAGCTCATCCTAAAATTCAGCTCTTTGTTTCTAGTCGAGGTTTCAGATGCTACTAGTCAGCAGCATGAACTGTCTGACCAATCGTTATATAAAAAATCACTGGGGAAATTTCCCAAACACAGAGTTTTAAAAAGAATGATATTCAGAATATTGCAGTTGTAAGCCCTTTTTGTTTCTGCTAGGAGCCTTCTGTCTTTCAGCTTTCAAAATAGACACAATTTTGCTTTTGAGGTTCTAAAAAAAAAATTCCAATAGCTGTCAAGTACAACATGAAGAGAACATAAAAAGACAATACAATGATTTCCATGGACCTTAAAAGTATTCTCTGTCAGAGATTATTAAGGAATACCTATGCTTCAGCTGCCAAAACATAGGGTCTCTGCATCTGACTCAACTCCAGGACCTGGCAAACTAAAAGAAGTCTGCCACCAGAAAATATGGTCAGCATCATCCTATTCTTCTCTTTTCCTGAGGACAAACAGCCTAGATTCTTCAGAACAAAAATGTCATTTCATGTCATTTTCTCTTGTCACACTTGACTGTATCCACAAGTGAAGTCACTGCCTTGCACATGATCTGTCTTCAAAGCAAACAATCAAATTGTGCCTTCCCTCCTGCAGTACAGCTGAGATGCTCAAATAACCTTGCACCTCAGCTTCTGTCAGCCCCAAATACTGCCATCAGTGTTACTCACCAACAGCAGAAATCAAACTGTCCAAAACTGCTGGATTCTAACTCTGTCCTCATTACTGGCTGGTCTCTACTTTTTATACTTGGTGCCAATGCAAAGATTTTTTACAGGATTCTCCCTCTCTCGCTACAAGACCATGCTGATCATGCTCACTTCTGCCTAGGGCTTTCTCAGCTGTGAGTCACAACCCACTGCACAACAATCACCTCTGGGACCAAACATTGCTAAGAAAAACCACTCAGCCTGGATTTTCCGCTCTGTATCTCATTACTTTATGGGAAAAAGTGAAGGAGCATCCAGTACCATCAGAAGTCAGGACTAATGAGAGCTGCCAACTGGAAAATAGAAGTCAGTAAGGGGTCCATAGGAGCCATAGGAGATCCCATTCCAAAAAGTCACACCAACAGCTTCAGCCAGGGACATTGATCAGGACACTAAAGTGAGCAGAGCTTACTGTTCACCACAATAAAATCTATTCCTTTGCTCATTTTGTCATATACTGTTCCTAGCTGGTCAGGCCATAAGCTCCAGCTCTCCTGATTAAACTTCACCGTGTAGTGAAGCAAATTATTACTGTTGCTTTTCATGGAAAACTCCTTCCAATAAAAACACCTGCACAAACAGATCTTAACAAGCACTGACCTGTTACCAAAATTAAAGGACAACAGTCATCCAAGCCCATCAATTAATCCAAAAGATAGTCATGCAAGCATGACCTCCTCTGCAGCCCATCATACCATGCTCTCCTTCTTCCCCTGAACAGATATACACATAGCTATGTCCATTTTAGTGATGGCTTCACCTTAAATTTCTGCATGGATTTCCCATACCTTCTACCATTTGGAGCTGATGGAACTGTACATTCACTTTGAGGAATAACCCATTGGACTGCAAGGCTCTAGAGAAGTGACCACTGGTCATCTTGAGTCGATTTGATGTGTTCCAGTTACTCCTAGCAACAGAACAATAATGGCTATCTCCAATTTGTCTTCTGCAAGTGATTTCCTCATTTCTTCCTCTCGTAAAAAACCCAACAAACAAAACCAAAATGAAGGCACAGGGAGAATGCTGGAAAAGAGATTTGCCTCTGCCCTGCCATCTGGGCTGTGAGTGGTTTTGGCTGCCATTTATTTCTGTGAGCCTTGAAGCTCGTCCTTGTTTTACTGCATTGAAGCAGGGTTGGAGTACACCAGCTCTCATCGTTGCTCCTGTACTAAAACTTCTCCAGCTTTCAATTCCCCTTTAGTGTTCTTATGTGGTACCTAGCTCTGATTTCATGCTTTTTCTCTTTTTACTCAGTCTCAGGCCATTAATTCTCTACAACTCACAGACATCCAACCTTCACACTGCCAAGATGGTCTTGTGTCATTTAGTTAACTTTGCCTACAGATTGTTAAATGCTCCCCCATGAGTCAATTCAATTTAACATCATCCCACAGTAATGGTTCACAGGAATATAGATCAGGTGCTTTCTCAAGGCTGGATCTCAACAGGATGGAGAAATGGGCTGACAGGAACCTCATGAAGATCAACAAGGAGAAGTGCAAAGTCCTGCACCGGGAGAAGAACAAGAAAATGGAGCCAGGCTCTTTTCTGTGCCAGGTACAGAGGCAATGGGAACAAACTGAAATCCAGAAGGTTCCCTTTGAACATCAGGAAACACTTTTTTCTTGTGAGCGCTGGCACAGATTGGCTGGGGGGGTTGTGGAATCTCCATCTTTGGAGGTACTGAAAAGTGTCTAGACATGGTCAGGGACAATTGGTTCTAGGTGGTCTTGCCTGAGCAGGAGGGTTGAACAGGTACCCTCCAGACACCCCTTCCAACCTAAACCATTCTGTTATCTGTCTAAATGCAGTAATAGGTTATTTCCCTTATAGAATCTTTCAACTGGCCTAAAAACCAGCATCAAAGTCAGGTTATCTTGTCACTTGATTGGAAACTGTAGGAGGAAAAATGAGATCTATACATTGGTTCATATTTTAGTGATGGGAAGGGAGCATCACGTGCAGTTGGGAAGAGGACAAACAAGATTGCCAGGTTTTATTGCTAGTTCCCATGCTGCTTTTATGGATAGAATAGCTTAATCCCTCTGTGTTTTACTTAATCTACAAGAATAATGAGAACACATTTCACTCCCTTGCATAATTACCACTGGATAAGGTATGTCATTTAATGGCCTTGACACGTTTTGAGATCATGATGTGAAAGACACCACACACAGTGGTAACATCAGTTATTGAAATGGGAATACTAGCAAGAGAAAGACTCATGTCCTGATCCAGGAATGTGTCCTAAACCATGGACACAGGATGTGCAATGAATTTGAATACATCCACAACAAGATTAAGACACAAACGAGGACAAATGCTGGTAGCCAAAATGATAACTCACTTTTTATTTACTACCAAGGACAACAGTCAGGAGGAAAGGTAGAAAAAGTAGGAAAAAGCAAAAAAATAAGAGAAAGCAAGAAAGGATCCCATGGACCCTTATGGCACCAGGTGTCCTCACCTGCACATGGTCCCAGCGGCGCCCGGGCTCTGGCGGTTCGCGCTGCCGGCAGCTCAGGCGTGAGAAGCTGCCTGCCCTCTGCTCCTTTTGTTTTCTAAGTGTGCCAGTTGGCTCCAACAGACCCCAGCAGCGGTGAAACACGTTGTTTTACAGCAGTTCCACAATTAAAGACCAAATTAACATGTGGCTTAACGTGAAATTGCTTTACATCAATATTGCTAGTTAAATATAGGCCATAGAAATGCGTGTGCTGCATCTATGAATATTAACAAATGCAGAGCCCATTTGAACAAGGCACAAGCAGCCTCCAAACCTCAAAATAAGAACCTGAGTCAAAGCATAATTGTGTGTAAGCTCAAAACTCTGTCATTAGTGTTAGTTGTCTTCATTAAAGCAGCCTTCCTCCTGCAGTCACTTGAAGCCATGTATCCTTTCTCTGACCAGAAATCAGCACTACTTTGAAATAAATATTTGGGTATTAAATCATTAGAGCTCTTTTGTTGTTTGAAACCTAATGTTTAGCCAGGAAGGCAGTTAACTTTAAAAATCACTCAGCCAAGGAAAAATTCTGGCTGTGGAAATGAAAAATAACTGGTCATGTTTGAAGAGAATGGCAGCTCTACAGCAACAGGTCTCCTGTGTTGGATGGCTTGAAGAGAAACAGGCACTTGGGCTATGGGAGGGAGAGGGGGCATTTGCCACAAAAAGGACAAACCCAAGAACCACCATGGAGGTAAAGAGACCACAGGAGGAAGTGCCTGGAAGGGGAGTTTTGAAGCTGTGTTTGAAATGCTGCAGCTAAAACTTTTAGAAATGATCTATCATAAGTCATTTTCAGTCATTAGATGATTGACAAGGTGTACTAAATTGCTGTCTGTGTCATCTTTACTTTTTTTGATATTTCCTTCTGTAAGAATTTGGTTGTTGTTCTTAATCATGAGGAGAAACAATTTGATAAGATTTGGAAGACCAAGCCTCAAAGCAGATAGTGTGCATCTAGGCGTACTTCAGAGTGGAGCTATTTTCAAATGGACAGTAGAAACAGGAGATACGCAGGTTTGGAAGAGAATTTTGCTGTCTTAAGCTGCTTCTCTCTTTCAGAATAACTGTCCTAATATTGCTCTTGAAATAAGATTTTGGCTTTGCAGTTTTGAAAAAATTAAAATATAAAAATAACAACTGAGTTTTTGACATCCTGTGACAATCCTTCACGTGTTTATCCCTAACCTAAGGATTGCTGCTGGGATAGAAAATCCAAAACTACTCCATTTTCTTAACTCCTGGCAGAACTATTTGCCACACAACAGGAAATGGAGACTGATCAAGTGGCTTCACACACAGAGAAGACATCAGTTAGACAGCAATTGAACCATAATGAGTCTCTTCTAGAGACCCTAGAGACCCTTCTCTCTTCTTAGAGTCTCTTGGCAATGCTCTTACCAAAACATTATGCAGCAGTTAAGACAGCAATGCTTTTGTCTATTCCCCCTATGAACTAAAAGGAGGACACAGCCCTGCAGCCAAAGCAGCAGGCAGAGGAGAGGAGAAGTAAGGTTAGCATTTAAAGATGATGTGAAAACTTCCAAAACTCCAAATACTTTGACCTCATGATGTTTTTACAGTTTCTGTAATAACAGTCTCCAAGAGCAGCTATGACACATGCCAGTCTTGAACTACTGAAAAAAAATGAAATAGAAGGCTTTCAGTCTAAGTAGTCTCCATCTAGATAGTTGCAGTTATTAAATTAATAGAATAGTCGAGATCTAGATAGTTGCAGTTATTAAATACTACAAAC
This sequence comes from Acrocephalus arundinaceus, assembly GCA_021534815.1. Lineage (NCBI taxonomy): Eukaryota > Metazoa > Chordata > Aves > Passeriformes > Sylviidae > Acrocephalus > Acrocephalus arundinaceus. The sequence continues at coordinate 80,984 of JAJEOU010001723.1, read as the reverse complement.
TTTTTCAAAGTCCATGTGTAGGAGTTTACTGACTCGGCACAAATGTACTTTCTTCCACTTTCAGCCCATTCTTTTATAAAGAACTGAATATTTAAGTACTTTGAGTTAGTTCTTTTTTTTTTTTTCTTGAAACTGAGATGAAAGTTTGATTCAAGCTGCAAAAATTCCAACATGTTATAAGAAATTTTCTAAGCCATCTAAGATCTGTTAGCTATGAGATAAGCCAATCCTACCAAGAGGTACTTCTAGTGCTCTCCTATTCCAGCATTGCTTTTTCAATTGATGATATTCCTGATGTTCCTGAGGATATAATTGGCATTTATGCCAATTCCCCCTTTTGGGAAGGAGAGAGGTTTTCTCTCATACTTCCATCTATTACTTTCAGTTGATGTCTGACACTGAACTGACCCTAAACAAATGATGATAATGACTGTGATAATTGTAATACAGATTGAGGCCTCAAGTAGTGTAGCCAATCCATCAGTGACTCATCCCCAATTTCCTGCAGAATTTTGTTGAGCCGATTGGTCTCTGCAGCCTGTTGTAATTCCTGGGGGAACTGTCTGCCTCACTGGCTCAGTCATAGGTATACAGGTGCTGATATTGCTCCAATTGCACATTTTGCCAAGCCCTTGAACTAAACCTAGTCCAAGATTCCCAGCTTCTCCAGAGGAAGCTCCATCCTTTTCAGCTACTATTCTACAGAGTATAGAAATATGATCTTCATTAACCTTTTCATTGCAGACAAACACTACCATACACTCTCTAACCATCAAAAAAATTAACTTGATCCCAAGTCAAATTTATTAAATGTTTTGTTTCAATCTTATCTGTAAAGGATTTGCTGTCTGCTGAATAGTCCAGTGAAGTGTTTCCAGTGAAGTGATTTGGGACTGGCTTTGCCCAGGTGTAGGGAATCCAGAAGTCTTAGCCAGCAGTTTTCACAGCCATGTAGGCAGTCAGGAGAACTTGGAATGGTCCTTCCCACTTTTCCTTAAGTGATTCATTATTCCACATGTGGATGTATACATAATCCCTGGGCTGATGAGGATGCCCCTGAATGTCCAAGATTGTTAAGGATGCTAAACAACAATGCTATGCAAAACTGAGAGCTCTTTTCCCAAAGATAATACATACTCTCTTAAATTACTATTTTCTATCACATGGCTTTCCACTGAGATAGTTCGTTTGATACAGCCTGCCTTAAATAATTTCAGAAGGACTTAATCTTCCTTTAGATCTAGGCCATATTCTAATTCTTAATAAGGTTAAAGGAAAAGCCTGAGGCTATCTTAGTGAACTTTCTTGACAAATCTGACATATTTGCCATTTCAAGTTTCAGCTCATCCTTTCTACTTTTCCACTGGACTGCGGTCTCTAAGGAGTGTGGAAATTCCATGTAACTCCCAAGCACTTTGTAGAAACATTGAACTGTTTCAGCCACGGAATTAAATCCTCTGTGTGAAGACAGGCCTAATGGTACCCCAAATCTGAGTAGAACTTCCTTTAACAAAAACTTCTATTACTTCTTGAGTTTTGTTGGTGCAGTAGACAAAGGCTTCTGGCCATTAAGCTATCTACCACGAACAATATCAATAACCATGTGGGTCATGAACAGGGAAGGCTCTGAGTAGCTTACTGAGGTAAGAGATTTCCTGGATTGCCTCTAAGACTTCAATAGTCTTGGCTTGTTGCTGGACTGTATCTTCCAGCCTTGCCATTTTCATTTCCAGCCTGAAAAAGAAGTACACGCCTTATCACAGAAGTCCACAAGAGAACAAATCCCAAAGGAACAGTAGGAAAGAATCTCATCTTAAACAAAAGCATCTTTGAAAATCATGCATCAGTATCTCACTGGGATGCAAGACAACAGTCCTGTTGTTTTCACAGAATCACATCAAGTGAAGCCTTGCTCCACTGTCTTACCATTGAATGCGTTCTTCCAGCTGGAGGATAGCTGCAGCTGAAGAATCCAAAGGTTTAGCCAAGTGGCCATGCATGTTCCTCAAAATTTTTATTACCTTCTTCTCCTTTAGGGCATTCTTCCCTGACTCAGCATAATAATCATTCTTGGGAAGAGGTTCTTCCAGGTCCTTGAGCTGTCAAACCACAAGAAGAACCCCCAGGAGAAAGCTTTTATCTATTAAGTAAAGTAAAGTGCTTTGACTCTGATGTTAACTTTCAAAACCTGTGTTACTTCTTCATCTTTTAGAGCGAGCCCTTTCCCACACTGATTTCCTAGTGTGTCCTAAAGACTGGCACAACACCTCTCCTCTCTCAAGGATTCTGAACGCACTTTGTGGCCGCTTCTGGTGTCCTGGTTTAGGAATGGTGTTCCCCAAATTCATGCTCCCACTTAGACTCTCCAAACCCCACTGCTGCTCCCTTGCTCCCTTCTTCCCTTCCCCCTCAGCCCTGCGACAGCAAGGAGAACTGACACAAAAGGTAAAGGTCATGTGTTCAGTCAGGAACAATTTACTGGAAACAGCAAGGAAATGAGAAAACCGTAACAGCAACAATATTCATAAAGAAGAGTGTTCAAGAGAGAAAGAAGAGATTCATATGCAAAATGCTCAGAACTGATGTTACCCAACCACTTCCCCTGCCACAGTATTCAACCACAAGGAAATAGACTCCCTTTCCTTTCCCCATTCACTGCACCCCCTCCCACGCCCCCGCAGCCCCACTTCCTCCACCCTCTGTCCTCCATCAATGACCTGAGCTGGTATAGAAGAACAACCTCAGGGCCCTGGCCATGCCCCCTCCTGGCTACTGCAAAAATTAACCCTGCCCAGAACCAGGACAGTTGACTATTCCAACATGATTAGGAATTAGAGTCACCTGTTCATCCTGCTCAGAATCTGTCTGAGTTGAAGAATCAACCTTTAGCTGAAGATCTCCCTGTAATGTAGGAAGCCAAGGAAGCAAGAAAAGAGAGACACAGTTGGGAAACAAATCCTCAGCAGGACTGCAGCATCAACTGCCTTCAAGCAGACAGCATGAAGAAATGGGATTTCTGCCAAGGGTAGTGTAAGAGCTTAGGAAGAGAGCTAACTACCTTATTCTCAGAAGAAGAGATAACATGTTCCTTCTGTTTTGCTCTTACAGCTGATAATAGAGATAAAAAAATAAGAGAAGAGTGTTGCTGCTGTGAGCGCTTCTTTCACTTTGCTTTTCCAAAACTGCTTCACTCCAGAGAGGCCTACAAAGGTAACCATGTAGTCCCTCTGAAACTACCTTTGCCGCGCTCCTCTGTAGCAGAGCTCACACCCACACTGTTTCGGGCTGCAGCAGGAAGCTGCACATCGGCCGGCACTTTCCTTGGACCTTCAGAATCAGTCTGCGTCATTTAAAAGACAGATGTGAGAACTGGCACAGGCTGCTTCCACACCACCTTCCACCCTCAAAGCTTCTGCTTCAGCCAAGAGGCCTAACAAGAGAGGGATCAGGTGATGGAAAGAACAAAAAGGGCAAACACAGCGCGTTTGGCTTCTCTCTTGAGGAAATCTTTCAAAACAGGACAAAGTCCTAATGTCCAAGCTTGAGAGAACCTAGGCAGAAGAAATAGGTCTCTAAACTGTGAATCATCCACAACCATTTGACATTGACTGGATGCACAGAAGAGATGTGTGAGGTGAGAAAAATCAATTCTCACAAAGCCAGCCTACTAGCACTTCAGAGGACTGTAACCAGGAAGTTTACTTCTTTGTCCTAGAAATCCCACATGGATGTCAGCTGTAGGAGGCCAGGACATTAGGTGGACCTCACTTTGTCCCAGTCCCATCTGAACAGCTTGTCTGAAGCAGCAGCATGTCAAGGTCCAAGTTATGCCCGTGTGGCAGAAGCAGCAGCAAAGGAAAATGAGCCCAGAAGCAGGTGAGTCAGAGGGACCCCCAGTCTTCCTCAGAGAAGGTACCTTAGAATCCCAGGGAAAATCGTCTTCCTGTTTTGCTTCTCGCCCTGCTGGTTGCAAGGCTCTGTCTTCCTTTTTCACTTCTCTCCATGCTGGTTTCAAGACCCCTAAGGATAGATAAGCACATAATAGCTATGAGTGTTTATTTCACTCTGCTTTTCTTCACCTGCTTCACTCCAGAGAGGCCTACAAAGGTAACCATTCAGTCCCTCTGAAATTACCTTTGCTGTGCTCCACTGCAGCAGAGCGTGCATCCAACTTGTTGCTGTTTGCAGCAGGAAGCTGGACAGCAGTCGACACTTTCCATTCACCTTCAGAATCAGTCTGCGTAATTTAAGACATACGTGAGAACAGGCACAGGCTGCTTCTCCACTCACTTCCACATTCAAAGGCTGTGCTGCAGCCAAGAGGCTTAACAAGAGGGATCAGGTGAAGGAAAGCACAAAAAGGGCAAACACAGCAAGCACATTCAGCATCTCCATTCAGTAGGGTTTTCAAAATGGGACCCAGTACACCTGCCCATGCCCCAGAGAATGTAGGCAAAAGAAATAAATCTTTAGACTGTAGGTCATAAGGGAACCCAGTTGACATTAACTGCATGTGCAGAAGAGAGATGTTTGATGGAAAAATGAATCCTCACAATGTCAGCCTTGAATACTTTTCATAGGACTGTAACAATCACAGAGTTTTACTACATCATCCTTACTGAAAATCTAGGTTGGACATCAGCCGCAAGGAGGCCCAGGACATTAGCTTGACCTCACCTTGTCCTAGTCCCATCTGAACAGCGTGTCTGCAGCAGCAGAATGTCAAGGTCTAAAGTATGAGTGTGTGGCATCAAAGGAAAATGAGCCCAGAAGCCAGTGGGTCAGAGGGACCTCACTGTCTCCTTCAGAAAATGTACCTCAGAATCCCAAGGAGAATCATCATCTTCTGCTCCTCCTGCTGCTTGCAAGACCCCTGAAAACAGAGAAGAGGCTTGTCAGAGCTCTGAGTACGTGTCACTCTCCTTTTCCAAATCTGATTCACTTCACTGAGGCATACAAAGGTAACCATGTAGTCCTTTTGAAATTACCTTCACTGCGCTCTGCTGCAGCAGAGCACGCACCCACCCTTTGTGGTCTGCAGCACAACGCTGCTTGCCAGCAAACACTCCTTCTACGATTTCAGAAAAAGTCTGTGTAATTTAAAAGACACACATAAGAACTGGCACAGATGGCTTCTGCACCCACATCCATGCTCAAAGCTTCTGCTTCGGCCAATATGCCTAAGGAGAGGGACAACGGGATGAAAAGAACAAAAAGGCAAACAAAGCCAGTGCACACATCATTGTTGTTGAGCAGCATTTTCAAAATGAGACAAGGTCTACCTGCCCAAGCTAGAGACAACCTAGGCAAAAGAAATAAATCCCTTAATTGTGGGTCATACACAACCATTTGGCATTGACAATTCACAAAAGATATTTGTAAGGAGGAAAAAAGCAATTCTCACAATGCCAGCCTTCCAGGACTTCAGAGACTGTAACTAGAAGGAAGAGTTACTTCTTGTCCCACAAATCCAGCTTGGAGGTCACCCACAGGGAGACACACAACATTAGTTGGACCTCACTTTGTCCCAGTCCTAACTGAAAAGATTATCTGAAGCAGCAACTGGTTAAGGTCCAAGTAAGGAGGGTGTGGCAGAAGCAGCATCCAAGTAGGACAAGCCCAGAAGCAGGAGAGCCAGAGGGACTTCACCGCCTCCCTCACAGAAGGTACCTCAGAACCCCAGGAGGAATCATCATCTTCATTTTCTGCTTCTACTGCTGCTGCTGCTGGCAAGACATCTAGCAAAGATAAGAAGCATGTCATTTCTGTGTGTGCTTATTTCACTCTGCTTTTTGCAGAGTGAAATATAATGAATACATATCTTCTAAAAGATATGTATTCCAGTTTTCAAGGGTGTATTTTTCTCTTTAGAGCAGAAGTGATTGCACTATTCAGTGATTGGTATTGATCCAGGTTCTCTCCTAAGCAAGTCTGGCCTGCTCAGAGAAGCTGTGCCTTGAGGTCTGACCCAGTGTGGACAACCTTGCTCCACATTCCCCAACCCCATCCTGTCTCCCCTTCACTCACCTGGGACCAGCTGCCAAAGGCCAGCTCAGGCAGACAGAAAGGAGCAGGGCTGGGCACTGTTTCCATGGCAGCCCTCACTGGGACACCACCCCTGGGTCACCTGGCATGGCAATTGCCATGGAAACCCGGCTCATGGGAAATGCAAGGGTGGACAAAGGTTTTAGTAGGGCCTGTCACAATAGGACACAGGGTGGTGGTTTTAAACTAAAGGAAGGGAGGTTCATATTGGAAGAGAAAAGGAGGAAATCTTTGATGATGAGGTTGGTGATCCAGCAGGACAGGTTCCAGGGAGGTGGTCAATGCCTCATCCATGGAAACATTCCAGTCCAGCTGGGACAGGGCTCTGAACAACCTGAGCTGCTGAAAGATGTCCCTGCTCATGGCAGGGGTTTGGAGGAGATGAGCACTGCAGAGCTCTTCCCATCCAAACCATTCCAGGAGTGCATGGGGAGAAGGGGCTGCTCCCTGGACTCCATGCACTGCCTTGACTCCTCCTTGTCTCTGCTGGAGCCCACATGCAGCAGGCAAAGGCAGCCCCTTCTCTGGCCTTTGCTGGCCCTGCCTTCCCCAGGGGCTGACAGAGCCAGGCTGGCCCAGGTGACCTTGAGGCTTTGCAGGGCTCAGGCGCAGCGGCTGTGCCAGGCTCAGGGCTGAGGTCACACTCTGGGGGCTGGGGCAGAGCCCAGGCAGAAAGGAGCCCTGAAGCAGCAGCAGCAGCTCTGCAGTGCTGGCCACCAGGCCGGGCTGCCAAGGGAGGCTTGTGGCCATGGCCTGGAAGCAGCTGCTGCTGCCAAGGTGCCTTTGGTGCCTCAGGCTCTCCCTGCCACAGCTCCCAGCACGGCACTTGTTGTCATTTGCTCGAGAGACGGTTTTCGTATTCCAACTCAGGTGTTTATTAATTCCCATCTATAGTACAGTCTCACTAATTGTGAGTTCTAGCTTACAAAGTAGAAAATGGCTCTGTCTCTTTGCAAGGTCTTTAAAGAACAAACTGTCCAATTATGAACTGACACCTAAATTATTTTTACTTTTAACCCAATAGCAAACCATCTGTGGTCCACAGTGCAGATTTTCTTACCCAGTTACAAAATACCACCCAAACCCATGAAGAAGGTGAAAAAGAGGTACTTAGCCTACACCCTAAATCCTCCATCTTACTTTTTTATATTACTATATAGTAAAACCTTAAACTCTTAGTTTTCCACCATGTGGTATCACACACTTCTATTCAAACTACACACCCATAATCCCAGTGCTATCATTCCATTTTGGAAGCCTTTTCCAAGGCCTCAGATCAAATGCAGTGTTTCCTTGGGGGCCAGCGCCTGTCAGCACAGCAAGTCTGAAATTCTCCGTGCCCAGGGTTCCAAGAGATCCCTGTTGGCTTCTGGGCTCCAGGATGACCTTCAGAGGGACACTTGGAGCGCTTCCTAAAGAGCTGCCCGTGCCATGGGGGTGGATTTGTCCTCCCTGGGTGGCTCTGGTTGGAGTTGGACGCTCCGTGCAGTCCCGCACTTTTCTCAGCAGGCCTTTGCAGCGAGTTCTGAGCCAACGTGTGGCTCTGCTGCCATCCCAAATCTGCGCTTTCCTGGGCCAGCCTGAGTGCAAGTGGGGCATGTGCTGGGCATGGCTGGAGATTTTCATGGCCCAAATCCTCCAGCATTTCCATCTGCTCATTGCTCTGGATAGCACCAATCACAAAACACCCAGCACAGCTGACAATTGTAATTTCTTGCAGATTGCTGCAGCTGCACTGCTGATTGACAAATACACAAGAATTGATTTCACATGAAAAATGTCATTTATTGCAAATTGCTACACCTTGCTGACAATATAGAACTATGCAGATCTCAATTTAAGTTAAAAAACGGAATTTATTAGATTTTTACAACAATGTTTTGTAAAAATATACAAATAAACTTCAGTTAACAAAAACTGAATTTATTGCCAACCTCTAAAACAACTCACTATACACAAAGATCAGTTAGGTGTTTAACAACTTAATTTATTACATATTACTACAAGCTTAAACCTGATCTGGAAATACAAAAATATCAGTATCTCTTTATAAATAGCTCTCTACCAAGAATCAGTTGATACAATTACAAAATTATACATCTCCATACATGCTTAAATAGAAAGAGACATATATAACTACAACTACATCAATAGAAATACCTACATGACTGTATATGTAGGAAATAGAACTAAACACAAATAGAACAACATACACATAGAAATATTCCTATACAAACAGCAACCCACAGATATAAATATCCATATAATTATCCCTCTCTCTGTTCAAGTCCATCTATCTTTAAACAGAACTCTAAGCAGAGGGATTCCAGCCACCCCATCTTCAAAGCCTTTCACTCCATCCTGTCGCAATAGGACACAAAAGGAAGACACGGACTCTGTTCCAGTGCACAGGGCAAAGACCCTCTGACCTCTTTATTCTCTGACTCCACATAGATAGCATTTTCACCCAGACCATGGATTGGAAGTTAAGGTTGCCACCTTTCCAATCCCACTGGTCAAACCCAAAGTCCATCAATGGTTCCCTCCTCAAAAGAGGAATGAAAACATAACTAGTATTTACACAAACATTATTTCTATTTATAGCACTTTTCTGAGAAAGATTTAAAAAAACTATAAAAACACAAGAAGGCAAAACATCATGGCAAGAGCATCCTTGCTTCCTGCCATGCAGAGCAGCTCTCCTGGACAGGGACAGCAGATGGGACACCTGGGAAGCAAAGGGAACACTGAGTCAGGATCAGGATGTTTCCCTTGGCAGCACCTGCCCTTCAGTCAGGGAAGGGAAAATCTCAGTGCCTCCCCAGGAGGGTTAGAAAGAAAAAGTTTGGCCAAAGCCCATGGCCAAAGCCCACGCCACCCTCAGCCCCACCCTGCCTCACCAGCCCTGTGGCCTCACCGGGCTCTCAGCTGGCAGCAGCAGCTCCCTGTCCACTGCTCTTGCTGGTGGCCTTCAGCTTCTCCCTGCTGCCTCCTGTCAATCTCCAGCTGTCCTCAAGGTCTTCAGGGCAGCTGTGGCAAAAGTGGAGGCTCTGCAATTGGTTCCCAGGCCTGGCAGAGCTGCAGTCCCAGAGCCCTCTGTGCTCCCTGCTGGCCCCTCCATCCCCTCAGCCCCACCATCCCCTGGGCAAAGCCCCGGCCCCCTTCAGTTTCTTCAGCCCCTCACAGTCCTCTCACCCCACTCAATCCCTTCTGACCCATCCCGTCCCCTTAGACCTGCCACCCCCCTCAGCCTGTGCCACTTCCCTGTCACCTCAGTGCCACCATTGCCCTCTGCTGCCCCACACCCCTCAGTCCCCCCAGCCCCTCAAGGTCACTGTCCCTGCAGTGTCACCGCCTCCTCAGCCCCCTCAGGCCCCTCTGTCTCACCGTCCTTCAGCAGCTCCTCAGGGGACACTGCCTGGGGCCACCGGCAGCTCCACCACTCCAGGGACCCCCGGGGCTGGAACTGCTGCCCCGCCCGGCCCCGCCGCCAGCTCGGACCCAGCACAGGAACAGGGACAGAGGGGGCACAGGGGGAAAAGGACAAAGAGAGAGAGGGAAAGAGGTTAAAAACCAGTCTAATTTTACAGATAATAATCTATAACTATTTAGGCCTATAAACACAACTCTAGATCTATAAATATACTGTATTTCTATAAATAGAAATTCTATAGATAAATAAACATAACTATTTAATTCTAAATATTACTCTATATACATCTATATACAGAGATATATCTATATACAGATATATCTATCTATAGACAGAGGGATTCTACCTGCCTGGTAGTCACAGGCTCTCCCTCTGTCTCTTCCTGCCACACAGGGCACCCCTCCAGGAGACGTTGATCACACGGGATCTGGGAAGAGAAGAGAACACTGACTCAATATTGGCCCGTGTGCACGTTTCCCTTGGGCAGCAATTGTCCTTCTGTCACAGACTGTAAAAGATGGCCTGAAAGGCAGACTCTCACTTGGGAATTTGAAGCCTGCACTTTAGAGAACAGGGATCCTTCCAAGTTTCCAAAGCTGTGTAAAGCATTCAAGTACCTCAATAAAGTCTCAGCACTCACAGTGCAAATGGCACCACAAGAGCTTGAAACACAGACAGCCCCAGCTCCCCCAAAGAAGCCCAGCCTTGTTCTTTCTCTGTGCTGACAGAGAGGCCTCAGCCCTCGCTGAAATGGCTGAAGCTGAAGGGTGCTGGGAGCTCAGTTATGAACCAAAGTGGGACACGCAGGTTGGTGACACAACTCCCACAAGGACAGGTTTAGTCCCTGCTCTCTTGCCACAGCAGAGGACTCAGTGTCAGAGCCTTTGGAGAAGTGTGGAGGGCAGGGCTCGGGGAGCCTGTGCCAGGGCAGGATTGGAACTAAAGGCAGCAGGAAGCACCAGCCCCCCAGACAAGAACTCAACTCTTCTGATCTCCCTTCCTGTCACAGGCAGGCTCAGAGCAGCCGTCTCACACCTCTCTAAACCCATGGGGGCTCTCTCCTTACCAGGCTCCTCGGGCTCTGGGGAACTGTTCCCGCAGCTCTCGGTGCCAGATGAAGCTTCCTCGGCTGCAGCCCTGTTCATGGTGTCCTCTCCTGAAGGCTCAGGGGCAACATTAATATTCCCCTTGAAAGAAAAACAGAGAGAAAGGAACCCAAAGATCACTCAGGATTTTCTTGGAATCACATCAGGGATACAGGAACTGTTCTTCTCCATGCCCAAAGGCCCTGTAACAGGAGGGGAACACTGCCCACACGGTTCACATGACAAGCGTTTTAAACTCAGGGTTTGGGTGGCCAAGGCGAAACTGAAGCTCTTACAAAATGACCTTTGAGGCAAAACAGGAATGCAGAAAACCAGAAGACACCAAGCGAGGGGACGTGCCCTCACGCTCTGACCCTGGCTTTTGCCACGAGCTGTAAGAAATCAGCCAGCACAAAGCCAGGGGCTCTCCTTGTTGCCAACGTGGCTGTCAGCAAGGGCAGAGCTCGCTCCCAGCACTGCCCAGGGCTGTGTGCTGCAAACGCACACGCAAAGCTCACATTTCTGCCTGGGAGTCTCACCAGCCCCACCCAACCGCTCAGACACTCCATCACAAGGTGCTGCTTTCTGGAGCCCTCTGCTGCTGCCCCGTATGTAGGACCCAGGCAAACACTGATGGACCTGGGGTATTTCCAGGATCACATTTCCCAGTGCCAAAAATCTGTGAATTTGGAGGGTAGGAAAGAAAACCAACCCAAAAGACATGAAAAGTCAGACAACCAAGTAGTGTTTCTATTCCACTGAGGAAGGAAATTCCCAAGATTAGGCACCTGCAAATTACCTTTGGACAGAAAGATATTCTCACTATGACCAACTGCAGAATATTCATCTCTTCTTCAATAGCCTGTCCATCAGAATCCTAAAGATTCTAAAGATGGTTCAGAGCCTGCAAAGTTTCCTTTCATTATGGAATAAAATGCTTTTGCAAACTGCTATGTGTGAGTTTAAAAAAGACAAAAGACATTCCACTTGAGAATAAGAGATTGCTAAATCCAGAAAATCCCACTCCCCACCTTGACTCTGCCCTTCCTCAATCACAAATGTACTGTAGGCAATGGGTCTGCACAGCAAGAGGAAGAGAGACATTCTTTGGCCAACACATCTAATAATCTACAAAAAGGGCTGTGCCAGCACTCACCCTCCAGGCAAGTCTGGGAAGAGGTAAGAGTTAAGAAAAACAAGATTCTAATCCAAAGACTGAATCTGTCAAACAAAAGGACAAGGAAGCTGCAGCTCCAGCCCATCCCCACACACGGCTCTGGCAGCGCCCACACGCACGGCAGGGCTCACACAGCAGCAGCAGCAGCAGCTGCAGCCCAGCCCTGGCTTTGCCTTGGCCTTCCAACCCAAAAGAGGCAGAGCCCACATCTGCTGCTGCAACAGAGACACCTCTCACGTGCCCCTCCCTGCACAGGACACTTTGCCTTCAGTGGCAATTCTCCAAACACTCTTCTCTTCTTTCCCACCCAACAAAGCCTGTTAGAACCTACACAGCAGCACCACAAATGCCCCTGCACGAGGCATTCTTCCCAAGGAAAAGGAACAACCAAAGGTGGCCAGCACAGGCTCACACCTCTCATCCTCACTTTGGGGGAAGACTTTTTCATTCCCTTTTCTTTTGGAAATCTTGCTTGATCAAGAATAAATAAATAACTAAATAAGAATGGAAATAATTAAATTCAAGAATCCTTTGCTTCTCAGCCATGTTACAATGTCCAATTACATAATTAAAAAGGAGTGAAAAGAATTAAATTCAAGGAATCTTTGCTTCTCAACCATGTAACAACATCCAATTAGATAACTAAATAAGAATGAAAAGAATTAAATTCAAGAAACCTTTGCTTCTCAGCCATGTAACAACATTCAAAACTCTCAGTCCAGCCTCTTTCATTCCCATCCAGTGGGGTTACCTGAGCACAGGGAGACCTTTCAGGCAGGGAGCTCCTGATCTCCCGGATCAGCTTCTCTACTTCCAGGCCAAGATCCAGCTGGGGTGATTCCTCTCCTGCAGGTGCATTCTGCACTGAGCTGGAGGCCGTTGATGCTGCACAGCCAGCACTGCCAGCTGGAGCATGAGGGGCTGAAGTGCCCGGTGCAGCTGCAAGAATCCAAACACGTGAGTCAGGCTCCAGAGTGTGGCTTTGGGACACAGAGCTCTATTGCTGCCTTGGATCAAATATTAAATAAAGCACACAGGAAAACCAGGCAGAGAATCTTTTGACTTTCTAGTGCCCCTTTCTAGTAGGCTTGACAATTTCTGTCTTAGAACGACAGAGCACTGTGGAAAAATACTTTAAAGAGTCACTTTTCATGACCTTTTGGAAAAGCAAGGCTAGAATTCTTTTCCTACCTGCTGGGTTGGAGGCTGGGGGCTGCTGCTCCCCGTGGAGCTGCTGGAAGCTGCAGGGCTGGAACCTGAGCACCTCCCGGTCGAGCGGAGGAAGCTGCTCCCCGTACAGCTCCTGGAAGCGGCTGGGGGGCCCCTCCGGTCCGAGCGGCCACAGCCGCTCGCCTTGGAACCCGAGGACGTGGCAGGGCGGGATCCGGGGCACCTCCCGCTGGGCGGGCAGCGGCCGCTCCGCGTAGAGCTCCTGGAAGCGGCTCGGCCCCTCCCGCCGGGCCGGCCCCGGCCGGTCCCTGTGCAGCAGGTGGAAGCTGCAGGGCGGGCGCCGGGCCAGCGGCGGCCGCTCCCTGGGCGGCTGCTGGAAGCGGCCGGGCCGGGGCCGGCGCAGCTCCCGCCCGTCCGGCAGCTCCCGCTCCCTGTGCAGCAGGAGGAAGCCGCTGGGCGGGCACCCGGGCGGCAGCGGCGGCCGCTCCCTGGGCAGCGCCTTGAAGCGACCGCGCCTGCGCCGCCCGTCCGGCAGCGGCCGCGCCCCGGGGAGCTGCTGGGAGCCGCTCCCGCCCCGCCTGCGCCCCTCCCGCCCCGCCGCCAGCCGCTGCCTGCTGGCCGCGCTCCGGCGCCGGATGCGGAGCAGGAGCTCGGGGCGGTCGCGGCGAAACCAGGGGCTCCTGTAATGGAGCCAGGCCCGGCATCGCCCGGCGCAGCCGCGCCAGCCCGGCCCGGCACCTTTCGGAAGCCGTAGCGGTTCAGCTGGCGCACAAAACTGCTGAACTGCGTGGCCCTGAAGGTGTGCGGGGCCGGGCCCCGAGCGCCGCCCGGGCTGAGCAGCTCCCGCTCGAAGAGGGAGCGGTCTATGAGCAGCCCCCGGGCCTGGCTGTCCCAGCGCACGGAGCGGACGCGGGGGCTGTTCACCAGGCTCCACAGCTTCGCTGGGAAGGCTCGGGCGCTGAGCCCGTCAGGCAGCGGCACCTCCGCCATGGCGTCGATCGCCGCCTGTGCCACAACGGCCAGAGCGCAACGGCCGCGGCTGCGCCGGCGGCGCGCGGCCTGAGGGGGCGCTGCGCTCGGCCCCGCGCGCGCCCGGCGCGGCCCCGGCGCGGGCCGGACTCGGCGGGGACGAGCGCCCAGAGCCGGGGCCGCGGGCACAGCGCGGGCGCGGCGGCTCCCGGGGCTGGCCGGGCACGGCAGGGCAGGGCCAGGGGCAAACCCTTGCTTGCTCTGCCTGCCTGCACGCATCCTGCCTTTGCTTTGCAGCACAGCCCCAAAGCACCAAGGCAAGGTAACAGAAAAGCTGCTTCCCAGGCAGTCGGCCTCCAGCAGCTGTTGATGCATGGGCTTATTCCTCCCCGGGCACAAGACTTCTCATTTCCATTTGTTGAACTTCATCCGATTTCCCTCAGGCCAATTCTTTAGCCTGCCAAGGTCCCTCTGAATGGCACAAGCAGTTGGTGTAGCAGCTGCTCCTGCCACTTTTGTGTTGTCTGCAAACTTGCTGAGGCTAAACTGCTCCTCCAGCCCAGCCATTCATGAAGACTTTAAAGAGCATCTCCCCGCTATCAGCCCCTGGGGGTCAGAGCACAAGGACTTACCTCCAGCTCTACTTTGTGCCACTGATGACAATCCTCTGGGCCCAACCACCCATCCATTTTTCAGTCCTCCTCCCCGGGCATATGGACAGTTTGTATTTAAGGATGTTGTAGGAGACAGTCTCCAAGGCTTTGGTAAAGCTGGGGTAGACATCATCCATTGCTCTACCCATGTGCTGTCAAGTTGGCTGTCCTGTCACAGATTCACACCCAGTTGCTCCCAGTTGCCCCCAACATTGTCCCAGTATTCCCAATGCTGTGCCCTGCAGTATCGTTCCAGACACCCCCAGTATATCCCAGTTGCCCCCAGCATGCTCATTCCCAGTCACCCAGAGTCCCCAGTATGGTTCCAGTTGTCCCCAGCATGATCTTACTCATTCCCAGTATATCCCAGTTACCTCCAGCAGACACCAGTCATTCCCAGTCACTCCCAGTAGCCCTCAGTGTGGTCCCAGTTGCTCCCAGTATTTCCATGTCCATGCTCCAAGTGCTGCTGCCAGCCCTGATCTGTGGGGATGGGAATGTCCCGCTCCCTTCCCGGGGCAGGGTCACACCTGGGCCAGGTGTGCAGGGCAGGACCTTGCCCTGAGCCCGAGCCCTGTCCCACCTGCAGGATCTGCTTCCCCTGGGGCTCTTCCTGCTGCGGCCCCAAGCCCAGCTTGGTGCTGAACAAAGGGGCTGGGGCGGGGTCATCCCCGGCGGGGCTGTGCACCCCCTCTGCCCCCTCCCCAAATTCCCTCCTGGGGGCAGCAGGAGCTGGGCAGGAGCCCTGTGGGGAGGGAAAAGGGGTAACACCGGGATGGGGGGGTCACACACGGTCTGGGGGGGCACACACGGCCCCTGGGGATCCCCCATCACCTTCTCCTGCAGTGCCAGGAGGAGGAACCCAAACATGGAGCCCCCAAACACCGGCAGCATCTTTGGGGCTGGGTCTGGTGGCAGCTTTGGGAGTCTGGGGGAGTCACAACTGCCCCAAAACCTCCTCCCATCCCCACAGCCACTCCCAGACCCCTCAAGCCAAACCCAAAGCTCCTGCCCAGGACACTTCCAACCACTCCCTGCAACAGAAATGGCCCCAAAACCTACAAAACCCCCTTCCCATCTCCCCCAAGATGCACCCAAATTCCCTCCAAGCCACACAGCCCTGCCAGGATCCCAAAGCTCCCTCACAAGCCCCCCAAGAAGGCTCCCAAGTCCCCTCCCAGCACCACAAATGGCCCTAAGAGAAACAAAAGCCTCTCTCAGTTTCCCCAGGAGTCCCTAAAACCTTTCCCAGCCCCCAGAGCACTGACCAGGAGATGTTGGTGGACAAGAACATCCACAGCCAGGAGCAGCTCGGGCACTTCAGCAGTGGTTTGGGCACTTTGGGGGGACACCCCAGATGGGAGACCCAGGCCAGGACTGGACAGACAACCGGAATTCCTGGAGAACAGAGGGGCTCAGGTGGACACATTCTGCTGCAACAACTACGAGATCATGGCCATGTCCCTTGGCTTGGCTGGTCCCAGAACACCTAACCCCCCCTGAATATTCCCCTGAACCCCACATTGACACTCAAATCCCAGTAAAATGATTCAGCTTTAGATCTCTTTGCTTCATTTCTTTATTTTTACCCCAGTTGTGGGTGTTTTGAAGGGATAAACATGGTAATTTTTCAGGTGGGAAAAGATCTCCAAGATCACCCAGCATTGCTTGATGCCACATGAAGAAAGAACTGGACAGAGCAGATGAGATTTTTTGGGCTGTAATGTCAACAAATCAGCACTTTCCAATTAATTTCCAATGTTGATCAGAGTCTTGATGGATGTTCCTGTCCCAGAATTCTTCCAGGTGTCTATGGGGAGCCAGGAGGACATGGAGACCACCAGCCAGGTGTCTTCCCAACATGGATCACTGGGAATGTGGGTCACCAGGGCTCTGCCCAATGTGGGTCCTCCGATGGGGGATGGAGTTGGAGCAGAGCATGAAGCTCTTCCCACAGTTGGGGCACTTGCAGGGCTTCCCTTACTGGTGCCTCTGTTGGTGTCTGGTCAAGTGAGAGCTCCTGGAAAAGCTCTTCCCACACTGGGGACACTCGTGGGGCCTCTCCCCAGTGTGGATGCGCCGGTGCCTGACGAGGGTGGAGTTGTGCTTGGAGCCCTTCCTGCAGTCAGGGCAGCAGAAGGAAATTTAGGGGAGGATGTTCCACAAAGAGGCTGTGGACATTGTGGCTGGAAAGCAGGGAATGGAGAGTGTAGCACTAAGAAGGTTCCTTAGTGCACATAACTGCACTTCCATGATGAGGACAAAACTTTCCTAAGCTGAACATTCCATCTCAAACCCATCCAATTTTGGGCAGGAATGCCAGGAAAAGGACTTCACTCCCTGCATGCATTAATGGGTGCTGGAGTGCAGAGTGCACCCTGTGAACTCCCAGGGATTGCAGGCTGCACTGCGGGCTGCCAGGAAACACTTGCCAGGCATTACAGAGGTTGTACATCTGTTCAAACTAATGGCAACTGCAGAGGATTCTTTCAAAGTCTCACTCTGTCCCATTGCACAGGCACTGCTCCTGCCAGCATGTAGAGGTCAGGAACAGGGACAGTGCAGGTGACAGGGACGCTGGGCAGGCAGTGAGTGCTGTGCCAGCACGGCCAGAATGGTGCAAGAGGCAGCGCCAAACAGGCTGAGGCACCCAGAGCAACCCCCTCTGTGCAAGCCTCAGGGTGAGCACACAGCTTCAAGAAGGTCATGTGCTCATCCCACAGAGCCTTCTCTGCAACTCTGGGGTAACCCTGTCAGCTTCCTGCTTGATTTGAGAGCAGAAAGAGAAATTGTTCTCTCCTTTTGCCCATCTCAGCTGCACAGAGGGGAGGGTGGGATGCCATCTCTCCATCTGTGCAGGTGTTCAAGCTAAGCCAGCCAGTCTGTAGGGTTTTAATGCAAATAAACCAGGACCAAGAACTACAACCAACAAGAAAAACCCACACCATATCTGCATTCCAAACACCCATTTGAGACAAAGATTCAGCTGTATTATCACTTTCTTCAAGAGGCTGTGCTCATGATTATACTGGGGTTTTTCTCTAGGCAAAAATCATTTGCACCAAATAGTCCAGTGTTTTTCAGCAGAAAATGGGAATTTTGAACCACCTCAGTACAAAATAGATTTCTATGAAATAACTGCAATGCAATAAATCACAGGCTTCTGGGTGACAACTGTGGGTACTTAAGCTTTGCAACATCAACAAGGAATGAGAACCATCCATTCAAAAAGCGATAAATAGATGTAGGCTGTTCCAACATGGAATCAAAAGCCAGTTCCACCTCTGGCTTGGCAGGGCTGTGGGAGAGGGATGGGGGCGTGGCACTCCTGACACTTTAGAGCATGCTTGGAGTATGTTTCCCCAGGGGAAGAATCAAGGATCAAAACTCTGAAGGACTGAATAGGAGAAGACTGCATCCAAAGAGACAAGAGACAGGCAATTGACTGAAACCATCCAGACCATTCCTGAAGGGCAGAGCCTCCTCAGGAACCTCATTTCACTGCATTCTCTTCACATCCAAGCTGGGCACGAGAACCTGTGGGTGCCCAGGGCCCCAGGATTCCATGGCTCGAGGAATCCATGTGTGGAATCCATGGCTCTGTGACCCCACAGCCGAACTCCAGGGCTGTCTCCCGGGCAGCCAGAGAATGTTGGTGCCAGCGGGAGGGGCGGCAGTGCAGGCACAGCAACAGTTGAGGTGAAACTGCTGCTGCACCTGCACCTGTTTCTGCAGCTGGTGCTGCTGTTGCCATTTCTGCTGCTCCTGGCACTGCTGCTGCCGCTGCTGGCAGTGCCGTGGGGTGGCCGAGCAGCAGCACCTGCAGCCCTGCAGCCTGTGAGGCGCTGGCAGCTCAGGGCAGAGCCCACTGACCCAGGTGGGATCGCACTTGAGGACGGACACGGAGAAGGGAATCTGTGCCCACGCAGTGCTCAGAGCAGGTCTGAGGCAGAGAGGGAGGGCAGATGAATCCCCTGCCCACGGCTGCCAAGGGAAAGCCTTTGGGAGGCCAAGGGGGCCTTGACCTGACAGCCAGCCCTTCAAGGACCCAGCTGCCAGCTCCGGCTCAGCCCACACTGAGTGGGATTCCACCAGGCCTTGGCTCAAGACAGTGAGTCATTAACCAATATGTTAATGGGCCAAGAATCTCTAACCAGTTAAAGTTAGGAAGTGGTATGTTTTTTAAGATGCTGGCAGGCTGCACAGTGGTAGTCCTCTAGAGATATGACAGCCCTGTACAAGGTTCCTTGCCCTCTATTTATTTCCCAAGTCTTACTATACATATGCAAAACCCCAGCATGTCCCATCCCTGCTCTATTAAAATGAGGCTCTTAGTCCTTCATGTGTGTGCAGTTCTTCTCTTGAATTGGGTCGCTGGTCTCGAATTGGGTCAGTGGTCTTGAAGGATTAAGTAAGGAATGTCTTCATCAGCTCTCTGTGACCCTCTGGCACAATCCAATGTCCCCTGCTTCGTGATTGATTGATATAAAGTCCAGGTGCTGGTCATTGTTCTTACTGGTTTCAATCTGTTCTTATAATGGTTCACTCACTCCATTTCCTTCTTTACACAATACTAGAATGAGCTCATCATGGCAAATAATACCTCAATTAGCTCTAGTTTAAGCATCTGATAATCCTTAACTTATCTCGTTTTCTTATCTTACATCCTGATCAATATGAATTGCTTCTAACCCTTAGCTAAAATCTCAACTCTTTAAAATCATGATTCATTTCCCCACCGCTTCTTCAAGGTTTGTAAATTCTTTTACTAACATATAGATTCTTCTTCATCTAGCCCAGCTGTGCGATAGGTGTCCCTTAAAACCACAGCATATGCTCTTGATATTGAAGTTAAAGCTGCTACTGACTGCAGCATTCTCTAATTCCAAACAAGTATTATAACAGACAAAATCAAACTTGTATCAACTAAAATGAGCAAAACAATAATTGGATGAACCAAATAATTGAGTAAGCCGGTCGCTGTTGGTGACCACCCAAAAAGCACATCCCACCAATGATGGGATGGGCCTTCTTCTGACCTTTTAAATACTCTCTGTATAGTCCCTGTGTCATGGTGTATTGTAATCAATGTTCTCTTTCCTTCATCTTTAATTTCTTTAAGAATTTCCTTTAACTCATTCTGTTTCAATAGTTGTGCAACCAAAGTTAAGTTCATCCCTATAGGCACAGGTGATATTTCTTGCACAGTAGTCAAGTTCACCTTTGTATGTTGGTGCGATACCATAGGTGCCTGACAGGAAAAATCACATCCTTCAATTTTGACAAAGTTACAAATGCACCAGTTAAATTGAGTTTCATTCACAGTGACCTCATCCACCATTAGAGTGGGGCATGCTGTCCTGAGGCAGGCACAGCCTTGTCCTGTATACACAAGCAGGATTGTCTGGTTAAAGGCGTGCATTTCAAAGTGACAAATGCTTTGCGCTGTATCCAAACAAGTGTCTTTATCATCACCTACATTGCCCTCGCATATAAACCCCAATTGTTCCCTCATTGGAACAGGGTTCTGATTTAATGGTTCATCACCTTCCTTCAACTTTCTGTGCCCACATTCTGTGTTCAGAAGGATAGAGTATGGTCCCCTCATGATTTAGCCCTAAAGCAACAATTGGATGTATCAAGCTCACTGATGCATCATCTATAGTTAAAACAAAAGCTTTTACCATACTTGTAGTGGGATTAAAAGTAAAATGAACTAGAATCCACTAGGATTGAAGTTCTTTTTCTAAATCCAAGGCATTATCCCAAACAACTTTACAAATATTATCAGGGAATGTGCCTTCTCCCCTGTCCGTAATGACTGAGGCAGCCACTGATTGCATCTATAACTGTGCCTGTGTACAGCCAAGAGCCAAAGAAATGTTCTCACTAGCTGTGCCTAAGGTGTTAATTATCAATTCATGATCCCACTCTTCTATATTTTCCCATTCTGGTAATATTTTGGACAACTTCCACTGGCTGGTACCTAATGCCAATAAGGAAGATTGTAAAGGTTGTTGCAATTTAACCATATCACTGTCAATTACTGTCACTTTGCTCATTAATGCCTCTGAATCCATGGTGTTTAGAAGCCCTAGCCCTGTTCTCAATAACCCAGTGAGGTCTCTCTTCTGTCTGGACATGTAAGGCACACGCTTCTGCAGCCAGGTGGTCTAATCCATAAAAGAGATCTTTAAAAATGGAGCACACTCGGGTCGAATGGCAGAGGCATTCACTTGCATTGCCATCTCTACCCGTTTTAATGCCCACTTTGGATTAACTAGCAATTTTTGAATTCCTGTCTTCTTAAGAGCAAATGGCCCAATTTTGGTAATTATGGGAGCTATGGGTTCTAAGTGATTTGAGTAGCTGTGGTTTCTCTTAGTGTTGGCATTGGTGGAGTTATCTTAACCTCATCTTTTCAGGGATCAGTACAAATTTGAGTTATGTTACAGTCAATCTTAAAATCCTTAATTGCACAACCTTCTATTTTGAGCCTAAATTTGGAACAGTTGGTTAAACATTTGTCACAGCATTCAGGGCCAATTTGAGTAGGTTTCATTGGTCCTTGATGAGATTCATGGACTCCATCCTGGACAAACACATATTCACATCCCCAAACATTTCTTCCTTCCCACACACAGCTGCATTTGTAACTTTTAACACCTGACTCAGAGACTCACAGGAGTCAAAATCATAAGCTTTCCCTTGGCACTCATCTATACCAGTCCCATTATATACAAGTGGTGCTGCATTAGCTGTGCCTATAGGCATGGTCACAAATGCCACAACTCTCCAGGCTGTATCTGCCTGATTATCCATTACAACTACAAGCCTTTCTATTCTTTGGAGAGTTGTTAAACTCTACCTATCATTTCACCCACACTCTATTTATTTTCCCGAGAAAGTTTTAATTTCAGTTCATTGTCACCCGGTATAAATTTCCAGAGTCCCTCAGGAGCCTTCTTCACTCAGGAGTGATGGATCCAGGTGCTTTGTTCCTTGATTTTGATTGCAGTAGAGGTGGTGAGGAGCACCTGGAATGGTCCCTCCCACTGTGGTTCCAGAGTCTTTTCTGCAAAAGACTTAACATACACATAATCCCCAGGCTGCACATCATGTACTGGCTCATCTAATTCTCTGCTTCGAGCCCCAGCCACATGTTTCTCAATTTCCCTAAGTTGTTTGTTTAGGGCCATCCTATATCTGTGTAGGGTTTCTTCCCCTACTTGAGTGGGTGTTCTTGAATTCCATATGGCCTTCCATACAATATTTCAAAGGGACTTAGTTTTTCTTTTATTCTTGGCTTGGTCCAAATTGGTAATAATGCAAACGGAAGAGCCTGAGGCCAAGCTAACTTTGCCTCTCGTCACAGTCTTAGAATTTGCTGCTTAATCCAATGATTCATTTTCTCTACTTGGCCGCTTGACTGAGGATGATGTGGAGTGTGAAGTTCCCAGTCTATGCCCAAAGGGAGGCTAATTTGCTGCCCAATTTTTGAAATAAAATGTGGCCCTCTATCTGAGGACATTGTGGCTGGAACTCCAAAACACAGTATTATTTCCTGTACCAATGCTTTGGTTACCTCCTGCACTTTGGCAGTTCAGGCAGGGAAAGCTTCTGGCCACCCTGAAAAGGTATCTGTTAACACCAATAGGTATCGATACCCTCCTCTCCTGGGTAGTTCTGAAAAATCAATTTGCCATTGCTGCCCAGGCCCATATCCTTTCCCAATTTGCCCAAGCTTTGGTTTAGGAATATTTTTGGGATTAGTTTGGAGGCAAAGGCTACATTGGCGAGTCACCTGAATTACTGTACTTGGCCAATTTCTGGCTATGATTCTATCTTTCAAATAATTGTACCGAGCATCTATTCCCCAATGTGTTTTCTCATGTTCCTCTTTCACTAATGACCATAGCATGTAAGAGGGGATCACAAGCCTTCCTTTCCCTTCATTTGTAATAGCCCACCCCTCCTGGTTATAACTTCCATTCTCCTTTTCAATACGTCTCTTGTCCTTTTTATTATACCTTGGCTTACCTTCAATGGAAATTGTCCATCTGGAATTAAGGCTGCCTCCATTGTTTCAGTAATTACCTCACCTTTAGCTGCTTCTTTTGCCTTTCTGTCTGTGAAATGTGGGGTTGTGTAGTTGTGGTTGTGAAATGTGTGGAAAGAGGCCAAAGGACAGTTCTAAAAATGAATTTTAATTAACAAACGGAAAAAGCATGGAAAGAAGCTTTTGGACAAATATTTTGCTTGCTTATAAGGGAACAATGTGAGCTTAAAAGTTTTTCACAATATAAGTTTTAAGGTTTTTTATTAGCATGAGTTTTTTAGGCTTTTAATATGTCGGATAGAATGATGCAGAAGTATTATTATTTGCTTTGAAAATAAAATTGTTATAAGCTTTAAGCTGCTTTGTAATAAGAGGTTTTGAACTATAGCTTTAGAATATATATCTAGAAGGAATTGTAATCACCTGAATAAAAGAAGGAAGTGAGCTTATCCCAAGCTAAAAATTGATGATCCTGAGAAGGAAAACTGGACAATCCTGGAAAGGGAAGATAGACCACCATCTGGAAAACTGGACATGGCCATCACTGATTTATGGTCCTGAGAAGGAAAGCTGGACCTCACCATCACTGATGTTTGTTTCTGAAAAAGGGAAGCTGGACATCACCTCACTCATTTACAAACCTAAGGTACAGAGATTCCACATCACCAATAGGAACTAATTACAATGGGGTACAGAACCTGGACTTAACAAATAGAAACTAGGGGGAAGTCACAAAAAAACCTGCTGACAAATGCTTACGAAGATGCTCAAAAAATACCAGCAAAAATTAACCATCGGTGTGCAGTTGGAGGGGAAACCCCCACTGTACCCAGCGCGCTGCTTTGCTCACATTTTACCATTTTTATTATTGAATTAATTAATTGATTGTTGCCTGATATATTGGCTGAGTCAAGCTGTTTATTCCTTACAACCCCCAGGCCCCAACCGGGCACGGGGCTCTCCAGCCGCTCTGGCACTGATGATGGCCCGAAGGAAAGGGAGAGCACAGGAGAGAGCGAGAGCAGGAGATCGGGAATCAGGGATCGCAGTCCCAGCGCCCAGTCCCGCTCCGCCGGGCCGGGACCGCTCCCGCAGGAGAAAATGGATCCGCGGATCGCGGGGCTGCCCCCGCCCTGCGCCGCCGGGATCTGCCCGGCCACCGGTGACGTCACTAATGACTCGGGCTGCCATTGGCGGGCAGCAAAGAGCGGCGCCAATGGCGGGGCCAGAGGCGGCTCTGTGGGCGGGGCCGGGGCTGTGGGCGGGGCCGCAGCGGAGCAGCGCCATGGCTCCAGCGCCGGGGCTGGGGGCGCTCCTGGGGCCCCGGGGGGCGGCGAGAGGTGAGGGGGACCCCCGGCCCCGGGACTCCTTGATCGCCCATTCCGGAGCACCGAGGGACCCGCAAACCCCCATTTCTGGGCTCCGCGATCCCCCCGAACCCCCATTCCCGGCATGGGTTCCACCCTGCAGCCCCTTATCCGGTACCAACAACCCCTGCACCCTTTCCCGGCCATCCCGCCTCTCCCTGCCCCAGAGCTCCTTTTCCTTGACCCAGAGACCCCCTGGACCCCTATTCCTGCCCTTCCCAGCACCCAGCCCCTCCTTCCTCATCCCCCCACAGGGATTCCTGGGAGTCCCCCCGTGTCCCCTCCCCCAGGACTTTGGGGGTCCCCCTGACCTGTCCGTGCCCCTCCCCCCTTTCTGCCCCCCTGTGATGGTGGGGGTGGGGGCTCAGTGCTGGTGCCCCCCTGCCTGCAGCAGATGCAGCAGTGAGGGGAGTTCAGGGGTATCCCTGAGCATTCGGGGTCCCCTGGGATTTGGGGTGACCCCCTGGCCCCCCAAGGATCTCTCTGAACACGCTGACACTGCCCGTGCACAGTGAGAAGGGTCAGACCTGGCACGGGGTACCCAGCTCTGTCACCGGCATGGCCCAGGTACCCCCAAAACCTCCGGGGAACCCCCAAACCCCCGGACACTCCAACCTCCCCAGGATCCCAAAAACATCCCTAGACCCTCCAAAAATGCTCCAAGACCGCAACGCCCCCAACAGAGCCCCCCAAAACCCTCTCAGGACATCAAAATTCCCACGGGACCTCCCAACACCCCTGTCAGAACCCCTTGACAAGGTTTATTCCTGGCACGGGGTCCCCATCTCTGTCACTGGCAGATACCCCAAAACAGCCTTGGGTTCCCCTTGGGATTGCCTAATCCCCCCTTCGAGACCCCTGAAAACCCCCTCAGGAACTCCCAAAAATCCACTGTGAACCCTAAAACCCTCGGGATACACAAAACCTCCCCAGGAAACCCTCATCCATGTTTATACCCAGCACGGGGTCTCCATCACCATCATCAGCATCACCCGAAACCCCCAAACCCTCCCAGGACCCCCAGACCCCACCTGGGACCCCCAAACGCCCCAGGGCTCTGTGCTGGAATAAACGGGAGTGGTGTTGCTCTTTTAAGGGCAGTTATAGTGGGACCCAAAAAGAGCAGGGGCTCTTAAAGTGGGGATGGTAGAGAGAACCCCAAAATTCCACCCTGGGGGGGCAAACATCCCCCACAGTGGCTTGGAGTGGGGGCTCCTCTAAAATGTCACTTAAAGCCATCGTGATCCCCCTTTGAAAGGGGCTTGTGGGGCTGCAGCCTCACAAACACCCTAAAATGGGGAGGAAAAACACCCTTGTAGAGGTGGGATCCTCCCAAAAACCCTTAAATAGAGAAAAACTCCTCTTCAAAGGGGCCAGAAGACCCTTAAAGGCCCTCAAAGAGGGACAAGATCCCCTCCTCTGCCCCAAACAACAACGGGTCCTGGGCTGAGCCCCCCACTCAGCCGGGGGTGGAGGGAACTGGGGGGGCTGGGAGGGGCTCGGGGGTCCTGGGGTGAACTGGGGGACCCTCAGTGGGTCCCAGATCCCCCTGTGCCCCCTCTCCCACCCCTTTCCCGCTGTCCTCCCCAAACTTACGCTCCACTCAGCTTGATCTGGGGGTGACCCAGCCCTTTCCCATGGTGTCCTGGCTGGGAGGAGGAGGAGGAAAAGGAGGACAGAGAAGGAGGAAGAGGAGGAGCAGAAGGAGGAGGAGCAGGAGCAGGCAGAGGAGGCCCCACGTGCTTTAACCACTCTCTGTATCTGCAGCTCCTTCAGCCGGACACCATCGCCCCCATCCCACAGGTGCCCGGGGAGGGGGAGCTCACCCCAAATATCCTGGGGGTCCCCTGGCTTTGGGATTTTTTGGGGGGATGTTTGGAGCTTGCAGGGCTCCAAAGCCGAGCCACAGATGCTCCTTGGGGGACATCGGGGGATCCCCGGGAGGTGTTTTTGGGGGGTCCTGGTGGTGGCAGTGGCAGAGCCCCGTCGGGGGGCAGGGGGATGCGGGTCCCCCTGTGGTGGGGGTTGGGCTTCCCGGGCTGGGCCCTCCGAGCTCTGCTGGGGCCACGTGGGGACCGTGCAGGACCAGCGGGGGTGGCGGGACACCGGGTTTGGGGAGCCCCGGGAGAGCTGCGGCTTCCCTGAGCAGGACCCCCGAGAGAGGAGACCCCCAGAACCCCAAAGCGGGGACCGTGAGATGGGGGGACCCCTGGAGTTCCCAGGATCCTTACAGGGGTGCTGAGGCTGGAGGGGTGGAATGGTCGGGAAAGGGGTTTGGGGGTCCTGGTGCCAGCAGTGGCTGCTTCCAGTATGAGCCCAGTTGCTCCCCCCGTGTGGTTCCAGTTTCCTCAGCACTCCCAGTATGAGCTCAGTCACTGGCAGTCCTTCCCCATAATGATGCCATTTGCCCCTAGCATGGTCTCAGTTTCTCCCAGTTGCTCCCACTTTCATCCAGTGCATTCCTAGGTGCCCCTAGCATAGCCTCAGTAACTCCCAGTACGATCCCAGAATGAGTCCAGTATGATGCCAGTCTCTCCCAGTAGGGTGTCAGTCACTCACACTTATGCCCAGTTTCCCCCAGGATGGTCCCAGATCCCCCCAGTGCATTCCCAGTGGCTCCCAGTGTCATCCCAGTCACCACCTGCATGGTCTCAGGCACTCCCAGTATATCCCAGTTTCTCTGAACATTGCTCGTAGTCATTGCCAGGCACTCCCAGTAACCTCAGCATGGTTCAGTTGCCCCCAGTTTTATCCCAGTCACTGCCAGTACATCCCAGTTGTCACCAGCATGCATCCTGTCACTCCCAGTTCCTCCCACTGTATCCCCAGTAGGGTCTCAGCATACGTCTGGTAGCTTCCATTAACCCCCAGTCAAGGTCCATTAACACCCACTATAATCCCAGTATGATGCCAGTCACTCCCAGTGTGATGCCAGTGGCCTCTAGTGTGATCCCAGTTGCTCCCTGTAAATTTCAGCATGACCTCAGTAGCCTCCAGTATGATCCTCATGGCTCCCAGTCTCCCCCAGCATACCCCAGTAACTCCCAGCATGCTCCCAGTCATTCCCAATTCCTCCCAATGGATTTCAGTGTGATTCCAGTTGCTCACAGCCACTCCATGTCAATTCCAGTAGCAGTCCAGTCACCCTCAGTGTTATCCCAGCTGCTGCCAGAATAGTTCCAGTTCTTCCCAGTTCCTCTCAGTGTAGTTCCATTGTCCCCAGTATAGTTACAGGCACTTCCAGTGTATCCCAGTTTCCTCAGTAAGGTTCTGGTTACCTCAAAATGATCCCAGTCTTTCCCAGTTCCTCCCAGTTGCCTCCAGCATGATCCCAGGTTCTGGCAGTTGCTCTAAGTGTGGTCCCAGTTGCTCCCAGTATGATCCCAGTTTCCCCAGTTGTGGTCTCAGTCCCCTCAGCATGGTCCCAGTCCCTTCCAGTTGATCCCAGTTGCTCCCAATGTATCCACATTTTCCCCCCAACAGTAGCTCCCAGTAACCCCCAGTCAGGATCTGTTCACACTCATTGTAATCCCAGTGGCTCCCAGGATGAACCCAGTAGGACCCAGTCACCCCCAGTATGACCCCAGTCACTTCCAGATACTCCCAGTATTATTCCAGTCATGCCCTGAGTGACTTCCTGTCACTCGCAGTCTGGGCCCAGTTGCTCCCAGTCACCTCCAGCATGGTTCCAGTCACAGCCAGCCCCTTTCCAATCACTCCCAGTCAGTTCCAGCAGGATCCCAGTATGACCCCAGCATGGGCACGGATGCTCCCATTATCATCCAGCGTGGTTCCAATTGCTCCCATTGACCCCCACTGTGGTTTTAGTCTCTCCCAGTGTATCCCAGTTTTTCCTAGCATGTTCCCAGTCACTCCCATTTTCCCTGAGTCACTTCCAGCCTGATCCCAGTTGCTCTCAGCCAATCCCAGTCACCCTCAGTGCAGTCTCAGTGTCTGCCAATATGGTCCAGCTGCATCCACTGTGATCCCAGTAGGACCCCAGTTGGCCCCACCATGGTTCCAGTTGCTCCCTGTTCCTCCCAGGGTGTTTCCAGTTGCTCCCAGTTGCCCCTGGTCTAGTCCAAGTCACTTCATAGATGATCCCAGTGCCTCTGAGCATGGTCCCACTCATGCCCAGTTGCCCACAGTGTAGACCAGTCACTCCAACCTGCTCACAGCAGCTCCCAGCATGGTCCCACTTCTCCCCAGTGTGCTTGTTTGAAAACAAATGAACAGGAGATCCCAAGTAAGAATTGTTCCATGACCCATTTCTCATAACTCTGGGGGATCTTCTGTTAATGGGCCAGCTGTTAAAACCAGGTGGGGCACTGTTCTTTATCTCTTCTATGACCCATCCTCCCTCCAGGGAGATATCTTCTGTTAATGGGCCATTGAGTCTCACTGCATGACTGATAAAATTCCATCATCCCATTGTGAGATGCTCCACCCAGAGGGAGGAGCCAAGCATTCCTACCTGGATATAATCTGAGATTTACCACACCAGAAGCAGCCTGTATCCACTGGATTCCCAGAGGAACACCAGACCCATCTACACCACTACTGGACCTTCATAGGAAAACTAAACCCTTCTACAAGATTTTTGCTTCAACAAAACCACATCTGTGACTCCAGGAGGACTGCAGCCACCATTTGATTGGACTGCTACCAACACCCTGCCTAACCGGGTGTCAGGTTGTATTCTGACTCTGTCAGCGTTTGATTTTTTTTTTTTACTACTGCATCTTTAGTTTACTTTTCCTGCTAAAGAACTGTCATTCCTATTTTCATATCTTTGTCTGAGAGCCCATTAATTTCAAAATTATAATTCAGTGGACTGGGGTTTATATTTTCCATTTCAAGGGAAGCTTCTGCCTTCCTCAGCAGACACCTGTTTTTCCAAACCAAGACAGAGAGCTCGGCTCAGATATATTGGGGGTTCCCTGACTTGGGTTTTTTGGGAGCAATGTTTGGAGAATGAAGAACTCCAAAGCTGAGCAGAAAATGCCCCTTGGGGGGACATTGGGGTGTCCTAGTGGCAGCTTCCAGCAGAGGCAGCCTGGAGGAGCAGAGCCCTGTGTCCCCCAGGACCCCAAAGTGGGGAGCCCAGAGAGGGGAGAGTGCCACAATTCGCAGGACCCTCAACAGCCTGGAGAGGGGCAGGAGAGGAATCCTTGGACCCCTCCACCCCAAAGCAGAGAAAAAGGAATGAAGGGACCCTGGGACCTCCAAAGCCCCCAGCATCCCTAAATGGGGACGGGGAAAAGGGAGGAACTTTTCAGATTGCTAAGACTCTCAGCAGCCTGGGGAGGGTGGGGACTGAGTAGATGGGGGTCCCTGAATACAAGTGTGACCCCCAGCAGCTGGGAGAGAGGGGAACATCCTGAACACCAAATGGGAGAGACCAGAGATGGGGAACTCCTGGGAGGCATTTGCAGGGTTGAATCTTGGTGTTTGGGAGGTTGTAGTGGTTTCACGTTTGCTGAATATTGTTTGCCAAATTTAGTGTTTTTTCTGTTAAATACGATTATGAGAACAGGAGGCAAAACAGGCTTAACTTAAGGATGAAAACAGGCAGATTTATTAACACACAAAAGGAAAAAAAAGTAAAGAAGTAGAATCAAAATGAAACCTTTAAAACACTGCCCCCCCCCCCCCCCCGGCCCCAGGTACTTTCTTACATGCAACATAAAGAGACAAAACTCAGAGCTTCAGGTCAGTACTACTTATAAAAGAAGTCTTTCATTCAGTCTTTGAGAGAGAGAAGTAAATCTCTTGATGTGTTAGGTGACTTCTTCTAAAGACGCGGTGTCTTTTGTGGCTCCTAGCCCCTACAAAAACAGCCTGCCCGAAAACTTCTGCAATTTTGTAATCTGCCCAAATCATGTAGCCTTCTCATGACTACATACTGGGCCACAGATCCACACTGGGGTTTCTCTGTTTAAAAATGCACACTTCCACAAGCAAAGGATTTCTCATCTTAAGGAGCAGAGATATCTTCTCAATTCTTGGTGGTCACAAAAGGCTTCTTCTTATCTCTCTCAGTTAAAACATCTTACAAGATCACATTACAGTTTCTAATTCAACATTCACTCAGTAAATCACAAAAAAAAACCCCAAACCCTTTGCTCAAAAATCTACAAAGCATCTCCCCAATCATATTGTCTGTGGTTTAAAGGAAATTTCTAGCAAGCCACCATACAGTCTGTTACTAAAACTCAGGGGTTTTATTCATAAAATCTGAGGCAATTCATCATCTCTCCTGCCTAAGAAATCACTCTTCTTTTACCGACTCTGGTATCTTCATATTGTCCCTTTACATCTTTCTAATTCAGCTTTTTCTATCTCTGTGAAGAGAGTTAGAGTTTTAAAAAGTCTCAATCTGTGTCAGGGAAGAGTTAACATTCTCTCCAGGACTGCAGATACTCATGTGGGCTCTGCCAAAATCTGGGAGCCACGTGGCAAGAGAAAGGTTCAGAAACAGCAGCGAAAAATCCTTTGCTCAGCTGGTCTTTCTTCCCTCTCTCTACCCTTTGGTCTCAAAGAGGTAAGCACAGCCAGCCTGGGCTTGGCACCGCTTCCAGAGGGGGAAGGAGGCCCGGGGGCATCTCCCTGGGCCCTGCGGCAGCGTGGGGCAGCCCCAGGCTCGGCCGGGTGTTACCAGCGCAGCTTCTCCTTTGCGGGCAGCCGGGGGAAGGAAGGAGCTCAGCCGGCCAGGCACCGCTCCGAGGCGAGGCAGCGGCTCCCGGAGACCCGGCCGGGCCCGGCCCGGCCCCATCCCCGCCGGGAGGGAGCCAGGACCGGCCTCTGACCTCTGTCGAGGCGGAGGGCCAAGAGGGCGGTCCCCCCCAAGTCTCTGCTTTTTACATGGGTATTTCCAAAAGTCACATCAGTTCTCTCAGTGGCTACACCGCAGGCCAATAGCTGAGAACAAGTCCCTGATAGGCATCTGCCCCCTCTAAAGCAAGTCCAAAGTCCTGACAGGGCAGAATTCTATATTTTTTAACAAAAATTTAACTATTGTTAACCCACAACAACCCCTAAACTGACACCCAGGGTTGGGTTTAGAATCTCCCAGGGCTGGATTCCCCAGGACTGGAGCCCCCAGGGTTGGGGTTGGAATCCCCAGGCTTGTGTTTAGGGGCCCCCAGGGTTGTGTTCAGAATCCCAGGGTTGGGGTTGGTCTTAGACTGGAAAGAGCAGGGATAAACAACTTCAGATGATGAAGGAGCAGACAATGCTAGAGTAAGAGGAGAGTGGCTGAGGATAAGAAGAGAATTACGAGGAGCATCTCTTGTTGTTTGGAAGAAGGGAGCCGGTTCCCTTAGGGGAAATTGGGGAAGAAAATTGGGAGGAAAGGTTTTGAAAGTGTAAAGTTAGGTTTGTGTAAAAGAAAGAGAAAAGAGAAAGGAGAGAGAGGAGTAGACAGGGGAGACAATGGGATCATGGACAGATA
>JAJEOU010001723.1:0-49563 GCA_021534815.1 Acrocephalus arundinaceus | reverse complement strand
ATCGTTATGTTATCTATCTATATAATTTCTGTTTATAGAAATACAGTATATTTATAGATCTATAGTTGTGTTTATAGGCCTAAATAGTTATAGATTATTATCTGTAAAATTAGACTGGTTTTTAACCTCTTTCCCTCTCTCTCTCTTTGTCCTTTTCCCCCTGTGCCCCTCTGTCCCTGTTCCTGTGCTGGGTCCGAGCTGGCGGCGGGGCCGGGCGGGGCAGCAGTTCCAGCCCCGGGGGTCCCTGGAGTGGTGGAGCTGCCGGTGGCCCCAGGCAGTGTCCTGAGGAGCTGCTGAAGGACGGTGAGACAGAGGGGCCTGAGGGGGCTGAGGAGGCGGTGACAGTGCAGGGACAGTGACCTTGAGGGGCTGGGGGGACTGAGGGGTGTGGGGCAGCAGAGGGCAATGGTGGCAATGAGGTGACAGGGAAGTGGCACAGGCTGAGGGGGTGGCAGGTCTAAGGGACGGGATGGGTCAGAAGGGATTGAGTGGGGTGAGAGGACTGTGAGGGGCTGAAGAAACTGAAGGGGGCCGGGGCTTTGCCCAGGGGACTGTGGGGCTGAGGGGATGGAGGGGCCAGCAGGGAGCACAGAGGGCTCTGGGACTGCAGCTCTGCCAGGCCTGGGAACCAATTGCAGAGCCTCCACTTTTGCCACAGCTGCCCTGAAGACCTTGAGGACAGCTGGAGATTGACAGGAGGCAGCAGGGAGGAGCTGAAGGCCACCAGCAAGAGCAGTGGACAGGGAGCTGCTGCTGCCAGCTGAGAGCCCGGTGAGCCCACAGGGCTGGTGAGGCAGGGTGTGGCTGAGGGTGGCGTGGGCTTTGGCCGTGGGCTTTGGCCAAACTTTTTCTTTCTAACCCTCCTGGGGAGGCCCTGAGATTTTCCCTTCCCTGACTGAAGGGCAGGTGCTGCCAAGGGAAACATCCCGATCCTGACTCAGTGTTCCCTTTGCTTCCCAGGTGTCCCATCTGCTGCCCCTGTCCAGGAGAGCTGCTCTGCCTTGATTTTTTCGCCTTCTGATGTTTTTATAATTTTAAAACTTTCTCATACAATTGTTATAAATAGATATAATGTTTGTGTAAATACTAGTTATGTTTTCATTCCTCTTTTGAAGAGGGAACAATTGATGGACTTTTGGTTTGACCAATGTGATTGGAAAGATGGCAACCTTAACTTCCAATCCATGGTCTGGGTGGAAATACTATATATGTTTGAGTCAGAGAATAAAGAGGCCAGAGGGTCTTTGACCTGTGCACTGGAACAGAGTCCGTGTCTTCCTTTGTGTCCTATTGGACAGGATGGAGTGAAAGGCATTGAAGATGGGGGCGGCTGGAATCCCTCTGCTTAGAGTTTTGTTTAAGATAGATGGACTTGAACAGGAGAGGGATAATTATATGGATATTTATAGATGTGGGTTGCTGTTTGTATAGGAATATTTCTATATGTATGTTGTTCTATCTGTGTTTAGTTCTATTTCTTACGTATACAGTCATGTAGGTGCTTCTATTGATGTAGTTATTTGGCTCTTTAAATAGGTACATTGGTATTTTTAAGTAATATGTCATTTTTTATATTTACATACGTGTATTGGTCTATTTCTGGATGTAATTCTAGCTACATATCTGTGGGGATTGAGGCAATTGGATGGATATTTAGATTGGTACAGTTACGTATTCACAGATAGTTTGTATTATGTATCTAGTTATATATATAGTATGTAATACATAATAGTTAATCTATATTTACTTCTGTATATTGAGGTGGTCATAGATGTCTATCTTTCTATTTAAGCATGTATGGAGATGTATAGTTGTATAGTTTTATAATTGTATCAATTTAGTTCTTGGTAGAGGGCTATTTAGATAGAAATAACTGATATTTTTGTATTCCTAGAGGGCTCTAAGCTTGTACTAATATGTAATAAATTAGGTTGTTAAACACCTAACTGATCTTTGTGTATATGAGGTTTTGTAGAGGTTGGCAATAAATTCAGTTTTTGTTAACTGAAGTTGGTATTTTTTATATGTTTACATAGCATTGTTGTAAAATGTAATAAATTCCTTTTTTTATACTTAAATTAAGATCTGCATAGTTCTATATTGTCAGCAAGGGTGTAGCAATTTCCAATAAATGACATTTTTCATGTGAAATCAATTCTTGTGTATTTGTCAATCAGCAGTGCAGCTGTCACAATCTGCAAGAAATTACAATTGTCAGCTGCGCTGGGTGTTTTGTGATTGGTGCTATCCAGAGCAATGAGCAGATGGAAATGCTGGAGGATTTGGGCCATGAAAATCTCCAGCCATGCCCAGCACATGCCCCACTTGCACTCAGGCTGGCCCAGGAAAGCGCAGATTTGGGATGGCAGCAGAGCCACACGTTGGCTCAGAACTCGCTGCAAAGGCCTGCTGAGAAAAGTGCGGGACTGCACGGAGCGTCCAACTCCAACCAGAGCCACCCAGGGAGGACAAATCCACCCCCATGGCACGGGCAGCTCTTTAGGAAGCGCTCCAAGTGTCCCTCTGAAGGTCATCCTGGAGCCCAGAAGCCAACAGGGATCTCTTGGAACCCTGGGCATGGAGAATTTCAGACTTGCTGTGCTGACAGGCACTGGCCCCCAAGGAAACACTGCATTTGATCTGAGGCCTTGGAAAAGGCTTCCAAAATGGAATGATAGCACTGGGATTATGGGTGTGTAGTTTGAATAGAAGTGTGTGATACACATGGTGGAAAACTAAGAGTTTAAGGTTTTACTATATAGTAATATAAAAAGTAAGATGGAGGATTTAGGGTGTAGGCTAAGTCCCTCTTTTTCACCTTCTTCATGGGTTTGGGTGGTATTTTGTAACTGGGTAAGAAAATCTGCACTGTGGACCACAGATGGTTTGCTATTGGGTTAAAAGTAAAAATAATTTAGGTGTCAGTTCATAATTGGACAGTTTGTTCTTAAAAGACCTTGCAAAGAGACAGAGCCATTTTCTACTTTGTTAGCTAGAACTCACAATTAGTGAGACTGTACTATAGATGGGAATTAATAAACATCTGAGTCTGAACACGAAATCCATCTCTCGAGCAACCGACAAGTGCCGTGCTGGGAGCTGTGGCAGGGAGAGCCTGAGGCACCAAAGGCACCTTGGCAGCAGCAGCTGCTTCCAGGCCATGGCCACAAGCCTCCCTTGGCAGCCCGGCCTGGTGGCCAGCACTGCAGAGCTGCTGCTGCTGCTTCAGGGCTCCTTTCTGCCTGGGCTCTGCCCCAGTCCCCAGAGTGTGACCTCAGCCCTGAGCCTGGCACAGCCGCTGCGCCTGAGCCCTGCAAAGCCTCAAGGTCACCTGGGCCAGCCTGGCTCTGTCAGCCCCTGGGGAAGGCAGGGCCAGCAAAGGCCAGAGAAGGGGCTGCCTTTGCCTGCTGCATGTGGGCTCCAGCAGAGACAAGGAGGAGTCAAGGCAGTGCATGGAGTCCAGGGAGCAGCCCCTTCTCCCCATGCACTCCTGGAATGGTTTGGATGGGAAGAGCTCTGCAGTGCTCATCTCCTCCAAACCCCTGCCATGAGCAGGGACATCTTTCAGCAGCTCAGGTTGTTCAGAGACCTGTCCCAGCTGGATTGGAATGTTTCCAGGGATGGGGCATTGACCACCTCCCTGGAACCTGTCCTGGTGGATCACCAACCTCATCATCAAAGATTTCCTCCTTATCTCTTCCGATATGAACCTCCCTTCCTTTAGTTTAAAACCACCACCCTGTGTCCTATTGTGACAGGCCCTACTAAAACCTTTGTCCGCCCTTGCATTTCCCATGAGCCGGGTTTCCATGGCAATTGCCATGCCAGGTGACCCAGGGGTGGTGTCCCAGTGAGGGCTGCCATGGAAACAGTGCCCAGCCCTGCCCCTTTCTGTCTGCCTGAGCTGGCCTTTGGCCCTGGCAGTGGCGTTTGCTGCTGGTTCCGCGGTGCCTGAGCAGCCAGCGCGGCACAGGGCAGGTGGCCATGGCACCAGCCCCCAGCAAGGGATCCCCTCTGCCTCTGGGCACTGACACCAGCCCTGAGCAAGGCGCTGCCACACTGGGCTCAGTGCAGTGTCCATGGCCACAGCCCCTTGCAATGGCCCAGGGCAGCTTGGGATGATGATCCACCCTCACTCCTGGCCCAGGCCAGGCCTGCAGTGCCCTTCCCCACAGCCTGGCTGCGCAGAAGCACTTCCAGGGCTCTCTGCATTGCCCTTGCCCTCACTCTTGCCTCACTCACACACCTCCCAACAACCCAGCTGCAGCTTTGAGCTGCAAGGAGTTCAAAGCTTGTCTGTCCTTCAGCAGTTGGTCTAATTCTGCCTTCAGCCAACTCTGGGTTTGTGTTTATGGTAGAACATCCTGTGTGTCTATAACATTCCTTGCATGGTTCTGCCTTGGGGAAGGGGAACCTCCTTGGTGGCACCTTGGGCTTGGCACACACTTGAGGAGATTGTCTGAAACTCAGGAGTTTTAGATTGCTGAAAAAGGAAGGAAACCCTTCATCGCCTGAGTGCAGCCAATTCTCTGAGCAAAGCAGGTCCCAGGTGAGTGAAGGGGAGACAGGATGGGGTTGGGGAATGTGGAGCAAGGTTGTCCACACTGGGTCAGCCCTCAAGGCACAGCTTCTCTGAGCAGGCCAGACTTGCTTAGGAGAGAACCTGGATCAATACCAATCACTGAATAGTGCAATCACTTCTGCTCTAAAGAGAAAAATACACCCTTGAAAACTGGAATACATATCTTTTAGAAGATATGTATTCATTATATTTCACTCTGCAAAAAGCAGAGTGAAATAAGCACTCACAGAAATGACATGCTTCTTATCTTTGCTAGGCGTCTTGCCAGCAGCAGCAGCAGTAGAAGCAGAAAATGAAGATGATGATTCCTCCTGGGGTTCTGAGGTACCTTCTGTGAGGGAGGCGGTGAAGTCCCTCTGGCTCTCCTGCTTCTGGGCTTGTCCTACTTGGATGCTGCTTCTGCCACACCCTCCTTACTTGGATCTTAACCAGTTGCTGCTTCAGATAATCTTTTCAGTTTGGACTGGGACAAAGTGAGGTCCAACAAATGTTGTGTGTCTCCCTGTGGGTGACTTCCAAGCTGGATTTCTAGGACAGAGAAGTAACTCTTCCTTCTAGTTACAGTTCTCTGAAGTCCTGGAAGGCTGGCATTGTGAGAATTGCTTTTTTCCTCCTTACAAATATCTTTTGTGAATTGTCAATGCCAAATGGTTGTGTATGACCCACAATTAAGGGATTTATTTCTTTTGCCTAGGTTGTCTCTAGCTTGGGCAGGTAGACCTTGTCTCCTTTTGAAAATGCTGCTCAACAACAATAATGTGTGCACTGGCTTTGCCCTTTTTGTTCTTTCCATCACGTTATCCCTCTCCTTAGGCATATTGGCCAAAGCAGAAGCTTTGAGCATGGATGTGGGTGCAGAAGCCATCTGTGCCAGTTCTTACGTGTGTCTTTTAAATTACACAGACTTTTTCTGAAATTGTAGAAGGAGTGTTTGCTGGCAAGCAGCGTTGTGCTGCAGACCACAAAGGAGTGGGTGCGTGCTCTGCTGCAGCAGAGCGCAGTGAAGGTAATTTCAAAAGGACTACATGGTTACCTTTGTATGCCTCAGTGAAGTGAATCAGATTTGGAAAAGGAGAGTGACACGTACTCAGAGCTCTGACAAGCCTCTTCTCTGTTTTCAGGGGTCTTGCAAGCAGCAGGAGGAGCAGAAGATGATGATTCTCCTTGGGATTCTGAGGTACATTTTCTGAAGGAGACAGTGAGGTCCCTCTGACCCACTGGCTTCTGGGCTCATTTTCCTTTGATGCCACACACTCATACTTTAGACCTTGACATTCTGCTGCTGCAGACACGCTGTTCAGATGGGACTAGGACAAGGTGAGGTCCAGCTAATGTCCTGGGCCTCCTTGCGGCTGATGTCCAACCTAGATTTTCAGTAAGGATGATGTAGTAAAACTCTTGTGATTGTTACAGTCCTATGAAAAGTATTCAAGGCTGACATTGTGAGGATTCATTTTTCCATCAAACATCTCTCTTCTGCACATGCAGTTAATGTCAACTGGGTTCCCTTATGACCTACAGTCTAAAGATTTATTTCTTTTGCCTACATTCTCTGGGGCATGGGCAGATGTACTGGGTCCCATTTTGAAAACCCTACTGAATAGAGATCCTGAATGTGCTTGCTGTGTTTGCCCTTTTTGTTCTTTCCTTCACCTGATCCCTCTTGTTAAGCCTCTTGGCTGCAGCACAGCCTTTGAATGTGGAAGTGAGTGGAGAAGCAGCCTGTGCCTGTTCTCACGTATGTCTTAAATTACGCAGACTGATTCTGAGGGTGAATGGAAAGTGTCGACTGCTGTCCAGCTTCCTGCTACAAACAGCAACAAGTTGGATGCACGCTCTGCTGCAGTGGAGCACGGCAAAGGTAATTTCAGAGGGACTGAATGGTTACCTTTGTAGGCCTCTCTGGAGTGAAGCAGTTTTGGAAAAGCAAAGTGAAAGAAGCGCTCACAGCAGCAACACTCTTCTCTTATTTTTTTATCCCAATTATCAGCTGTAAGAGCAAAACAGAAGGAACATGTTATCTCTTCTTCTGAGAATAAGGTAGTTAGCTCTCTTGCTAAGCTCTTACACTGCCCTTGGCAGAAATCACATTTCTTCATGCTGTCTGCTTGAAGGCAGTTGATGCTGCAGTCCTGCTGAGGATTTGTTTCCCAACTGTTTCTCTCTTTTCTTGCTTGCTTGGCTTCCTACATTACAGGGAGAAGATCTTCAGCTAAAGGTTGATTCTTCAACTCAGACAGATTCTGAGCAGGATGAACAGGTGACTCTTAGAGACAGAAGCAAATATCCCTAAATAGAAGCTATCAGTGTAAGCACATGTGTTCTTGCTAGTGAGTTCATTTTGAAACAGTGCTGAGAAGAGGTAATTAATCTGGACCTGAGCTGTATTTTGGACCTAATTTCATATGTATTTGAATGAGAAGGGCTGCAAAAAGAGGCTACTTGAAGTCCCATTTAGTTTCATTTAGAACACGTTTAGGCATGAGCACAACTCTTCAGGACAACCTGGTCCAGTTTCCATCACAACACTTGAAAAATTTTCCTCCTTCTATCTAATCTAAATCTACTGTCTTTTCATTTTAAACCATTGCCCTTTGACCTGTCACTACAATCCTTGGTAAAAATCTCTCTCCTTCTTTCTATGTTAAAAGACTACAATAAGATCTACCCAGAGCCCGCTTTTCCCCAAACTGGAAAATAGCAAGTCCCTCAGCCTTTTTCCATGGCAGAGATGTTCCAGCCCTATGAATGTCTTTGTGGCCCTCCTCTGGCCTCTTTTCATCAGGTCCATGTCTGCCTTGTGCTGGGAGCCTCAGAGGGCCGGTACTGACACAGTACTTCAGGTGGGGTCTCACAGGAGCAGAGTAGAAAGGGAGAATCCCCTTCCTCAACCTGCTGGCCAACCTCTCCCTCAACCTGTAGACTGATCTAATGATGTGATTTCATCACTAAAAGCATCATTGCTTTTACTGTCATGTTTGCTCTGATTTTGTCACGCTTATTAAACACCATTTCCTTAGGTATTGGCCAGGCAGAAGCTTGACTAAATTCTCAACAAGAACTCCCTGGAAGGAGCTCCACTTGGAACTGTGAAGACCAACAGCAGGAAGGAACAGAAACCGCTGTTGGAGCAACTGGAGAGGTGTAAAACTAGGGTATGGAAAATACCCCTGTTTCTTGGCAGAGTCCTAAGCCTTCTGTGTAGTAAACAGAGTAGGGAACTGAGGGAACTGATCATTCCTTAAGACTTTTGTGTAACAGGAGGTGGTTCAGGGGAAGGAACAGCACTGCTGCCTTTGATGTTTGCCTGTTGACACTTGAAGTAACAGTGGAGGGCTGCACTAAGGTGGTCTTAGTACACCACACAACTTTGCAACAGGAGTAACCTGAGTGACACATAACTGACCCAAATTATTTTATAAGTCTGGTGACTAATATTAAAAAAATCATTAGTTGTGATGTCACTTTGTCCTTCATTGGAGAAGGACATGTGTATTCCTTTCAAAACGTTGCTTTCCAAGCTTCATGGAGCACACAGTATTTGCTTCTTCTCTATGGTTTGGCAAAGTGGACTGTGTGTTGACAGAGAAAGAGTAGGCCTGTTGGAGTGTTGCACTGATGTTTTGTAATATTTCTTCTCCCCATCACCATTGATATGGAGTTGTAAAGTCACTTTAGAAGGAATTTCTAATCATGTTGGAATAGTCAACTGTCCTGGTTCTGGGCAGGGTTAATTTTTGCAGTAGCCAGGAGGGGGCATGGCCAGGGCCCTGAGGTTGTTCTTCTCTACCACCTCAGGTCATTGATGGAGGACAGAGGGTGGAGGAAGTGGGGCTGCCGGGGCGTGGGAGGAGGTGCAGTGAATGGGGAAAGGAAAGGGAGTCTATTTCCTTGTGGTTGAATACTGTGGCAGGGGAAGTGGTTGGGTAACATCAGTTCTGAGCATTTTGCATATGAATCTCTTCTTTCTCTCTTGAACACTCTTCTTTATGAATATTGTTGCTGTTACGGTTTTCTCATCTCATTGCTGTTTCCAGTAAATTGTTCTTGACTGAACACATGACCTTTACCTTTTGTGTCAGTTCTCCTTGCTGTCGCAGGGGTGAGGGGGAAGGGAAGAAGGGAGCAAGGGAGCAGCAGTGGGGTTTGGAGAGTCTAAGTGGGAGCATGAATTTGGGGAACACCATTCCTAAACCATGACACCAGAAGCGGCCACAAAGTGTGTTCAGAATCCTTGAGAGAGGAGAGGTGTTGTGCCAGTCTTTAGGACACACTAGGAAATCAGTGTGGGAAAGGGCTCGCTCTAAAAGATGAAGAAGTAAAACAGGTTTTGAAAGTTAACATCAGAGTCAAAGCACTTTACTTTTCATAATCTAGAAAAGCTTTCTCCTGGGGGTTGTTCTTGTGGTTTGACAGCTCAAGGACCTGAAAGAACCTCTTAACAAGAAGGATTATTATGCTGAGTCAGGGAAGAATGCCCTAAAGGAGAAGAAGGTCATAAAAATTTTGAGGAACATGTGAGGCCACCTGGCTAAACCTTTGGATTCTTCAGCTGCAGCTATCCTCCAGCTGGAAGAACGCATTCAATGGTAAGACAGTGGAGCAAGGCTTCACTTGATGTGATTCTGTGAAAACAACAGGACTGTTGTCTTGCATCCCAGTGAGATACTGATGCATGATTTTCAAAGATGCTTTTGTTTAAGATGAGATTCTTTCCTACTGTTCCTTTAGGATTTGTTCTCTTGTGGACTTCTGTGATAAGGCCTGTACTTCTTTTTGAGGCTGGAAATGAAAATGGCAAGGCTGGAAGACACAGTCCAGCAACAAGCCAAGACTATTGAAGTCTTAGAGGCCATCCAGGAAATCTCTTTCCTCAGTAAGCTACTCAGAGCCTTCCCTGTTCATGACCCACAGAGCCTAGTTCCATATTCATGTGGGAAAATGTTAAAATTTTCAGGTTTTTCTAGAGAGAGTCTAGGAGAGATCAGACCATATGAGCAGATAATGTGGAAGACCCAATCATATTCTAGAAGAATGGGTGGAGGGGGTACATGTTGGGAGGAAGACATACAGTAGGTGGTTTGGGAAGTTTGTACATTCCTAGTACCTTAGCCAGTGGGGAAAGGAGGAGGGCAACATGCAGTTGGGAGTTTAGGATAAAAGGAGGCTGGATTTTCCAGAAACTTGAGAGATCCCACAGGGGTATGGACCACTAGGCTCACCCTTTATTCAAATAAAGTTGATTTTTGCAGGACTCTTCAGTGGACACCCATCTTTGGCACCGTAATTTCCAACACACCATCAAAAACTCTTTTGGAGAGAAGTTTGCCAAGTGAGCCAATTCCTGAGGCTGGGTCACCCTGCAGGTGTTTCTGCCATTTTGGGTGCTTTTTTGTTTCCATGAGATTTTTTGGTGAAATTTAGCAATTTTGTTTCTAGTGATCACTATCTAGTGATTCCTTACCATTATTTTTGTTCCTGTTATTACTGTTATTTTGTTCCTGTTCCTGTTGCTGTTTCACTTGTCAATAAATTGTTGTCTATTCACTTATATCTACTTTTATTTGTTCCTTATTGATGGAAAGGGACTGGATGGAACTAAGGGGAGGTAATTCATTTGAGAGTGTCCACGTCTTTCAACTGTCTTAAACCAAGGCTTCTTTTTAGAACTAATCTGGGAAGATGGTTATTGATATTGTTCTTGGTAGAGAGCTTTTCTTAACAGCCAGAAGCCTTTGTCTGCTGCACCAACAAAACTCAAGAAGTAATAGAAGTTTTTGTTAAAGGAAGTTCTACTCAGATTTGGGGTACCATTAGGCCTGTCTTCAGACAGAGGATTTAATTCCGTGGCTGAAACAGTTCAAAGTTTATACAAAGTGCTTGGGAGTTACATGGAATTGCCACACTCCTTAGAGACCACAGTCCAGTGGAAAAGTAGAAAGGGTGAGATGAAACTTGAAATGGCAAATATGTAAGATTTGTCAAGAAAGTTCACTAAGATAGCCTCAGGCTTTTCCTTTAACCTTCTTAAGAATTAGAATATGGCCTAGATCTAAAGGAAGATTAAGTCCTTCTGAAATCATTTAAGGCAGGGTGTATCAAATGAACTATCGCAGGAGAAAGCCATGTGATAGAAAATAGTAATTTAAGAGAGTATGTATTATCTTTGGGAAAAGAGCTCTCAGTTTTGCATAGCATTGTTGTTTAGCATCCTTAACAATCTTGGATATTCAGGGGCATCCTCATCAGCCCAGGGATTATGTATACATCCACATGTGGAATAATGAATCACTTAAGGAAAAGTGGGAAGGACCATTCCAAGTTCTCCTGACTGCCTACATGGCTGTGAAAACTGCTGGCTAAGACTTCTGGATTCCCTACACCTGGACAAAGCCAGTCCCAAATCACTTCACTGGGAACACTTCACTGGGCTGTTCAGCAGACAGCAAATCCTTTACAGATAAGATTGAAACAAAACATTTAATCAATTTGACTTGGGATCAGGTTAATTTTTTGATGGTTAGAGAGTGTATGGTAGTGTTTGTCTGCAATGAAAAGGTTAATGAAGATCATATTTCTATACTCTGTAGAATAGTAGCTGAAAAGGATGGAGCTTCCTCTGGAGAAGCTGGGAATCTTGGACTAGGTTTAGTTCAAGGGCTTGGCAAAATGTGCAATTGGAGCAATATCAGCACCTGTATACCTATGACTGAGCCAGTGAGGCAGACAGTTCCCCCAGGAATTACAACAGGCTGCAGAGACCAATCGGCTCAACAAAATTCTGCAGGAAATTGGGGATGAGTCACTGATGGATTGGCTACACTACTTGAGGCCTTAATCTGTATTACAATTATCACAATCATTATCCTAATTTGTTTAGGATCAGTTCAGTGTCAGACATCAACTGAAAGTAATAGATGGAAGTAGAGAGAGAAAACCTCTCTCCTTCCCAAAAGGGGGAATTGGCATAAATGCCAATTATATCCTCAGGAACATCAGGAATATCATCAATTGAAAAAGCAATGCTGGAATAGGAGAGCACTAGAAGTACCTCTTGGTAGGATTGGCTTATCTCATAGCTAAGAGATCTTAGATGGCTTTGAAAATTTCTTATAACATGTTGGAATTTTTGCAGCTTGAATCAAACTTTCATCTCAGTTTCAAGAAAAAAAAAAAGAACTAACTCAAAGTACTTAAATATTCAGTTCTTTATAAAAGAATGGGCTGAAAGTGGAAGAAAGTACATTTGTGCCGAGTCAGTAAACTCCTACACATGGACTTTGAAAAAGTTTGTAGTATTTAATAACTGCAACTATCTAGATCTCGACTATTCTATTAATTTAATAACTGCAACTATCTAGATGGAGACTACTTAGACTGAAAGCCTTCTATTTCATTATTTTTCAGTAGTTCAAGACTGGCATGTGCCATAGCTGCTCTTGGAGACTGTTATTACAGAAACTGTAAAAACATAATGAGGTCAAAGTATTTGGAATTTTGGAAGTTTTCACGTCATCTTTAAATGCTAACCTTACTTCTCCTCTCCTCTGCATGCTGCTTTGGCTGCAGGGCTGTGTCCTCCTTTTAGTTCATAGGGGGAATAGACAAAAGCATTGCTGTCTTAACTGCTGCATAATGTTTTGGTAAGAGCATTGCCAAGAGACTCTAGAAGAGAGAAGGGTCTCTAGAAGAGACTCATTATGGTTCAATTGCTGTCTAACTGATGTCTTCTCTCTGTGTGAAGCCACTTGATCAGTCTCCATTTCCTGTTGTGTGGCAAATAGTTCTGCCAGGAGTTAAGAAAATGGAGTATTTTTGGTTTTTCTATTCCAGCAGCAATCCTTAGGTTAGGGATAAACACG
The DNA here is from genome assembly GCA_021534815.1 of Acrocephalus arundinaceus. Classification (NCBI taxonomy): domain Eukaryota; kingdom Metazoa; phylum Chordata; class Aves; order Passeriformes; family Sylviidae; genus Acrocephalus; species Acrocephalus arundinaceus. The sequence goes on along the minus strand of JAJEOU010001723.1, from coordinate 37,119 downwards.
TAAAGGATTGTCACAGGATGTCAAAAACTCAGTTATTATTTTCTTTTCATTTTTTCAAAACTGCAAGGCCAAAATCTTATTTCAAGAGCAATATTAGGACAGTTATTCTGAAAGAGAGAAGCAGCTTAAGACAGCAAAATTCTCTTCCAAACCTGCGTATCTCCTGTTTCTACTGTCCATTTGAAAATAGCTCCACTCTGAAGTACGCCTAGATGCACACTATCTGCTTTGAGGCTTGGTCTTCCAAATCTTATCAAAGTGTTTCTCCTCATGATTAAGAACAACAACCAAATTCTTACAGAAGGAAATATCAAAAAAAGTAAAGATGACACAGACAGCAATTTAGTACACCTTGTCAATCATCTAATGACTGAAAATGACTTATGATAGATCATTTCTAAAAGTTTTAGCTGCAGCATTTCAAACACAGCTTCAAAACTCCCCTTCCAGGCACTTCCTCCTGTGGTCTCTTTACCTCCATGGTGGTTTTTGGGTTTGTCCTTTTTGTGGCAAATGCCCCCTCTCCCTCCCATAGCCAAAGCGCCTGTTTCTCTTCAAGCCATCCAACACAGGAGACCTGTTGCTGTAGAGCTGCCATTCTCTTCAAACATGACCAGTTATTTTTCATTTCCACAGCCAGAATTTTTCCTTGGCTGAGAGATTTTTAAAGTTAACTGCCTTACTAGCTAAACATTAGGATTCAAACAACAAAAGAGCTGTAATGATTTAATACCCAAATATTTATTTCAAAGTAGTGTTGATTTCTGGTCAGAGAAAGGATACATGGCTTCAAGTGACTGCAGGAGGAAGGCTGCTTTAATGAAGACAACTGACACTAATGACAGAGTTTTGAGCTTACACACAATTATGCTTTGACTCAGGTTCTTATTTTGAGGTTTGGAGGCTGCTTGTGCCTTGTTCAAATGGGCTCTGCATTTGTTAATATTCATAGATGCAGCACACGCATTTCTATGGCCTATATTTAACTAGCAATATTGATGTAAAGCAATTTCACATGTTAAGCCACATGTTAATTTGGTCTTTAATTGTGGAACTGCTGTAAAACAACGTGTTTCACCGCTGCTGGGGTCTGTTGGAGCCAACTGCCACACTTAGAAAACAAAAGGAGCAGAGGGCAGGCAGCTTCTCACGCCTGAGCTGCCGGCAGCGCGAACCGCCAGAGCCCGGGCGCCGCCGGGACCATGTGCAGGTGAGGACACCTGGTGCCATAAGGGTCCGTGGGATCCTTTCTTGCTTTTTCTTATTTTTTTGCTTTTTCCTACTTTTTCTACCTTTCCTCCTGACTGTTGTCCTTGGGAGTAAATAAAAAGTGAGTTATCATTTTGGCTACCAGCATTTGACCTCGTTTGTGTCTTAATCTTGTTGTGGGTGTATTCAAATTCATTGCACACCCTGTGTCCATGGTTTAGGACACATTCCTGGATCAGGACATGAGTCTTTCTCTTGCTAGTATTCCCATTTCAATAACTGATGTTACCACTGTGTGTGGTGTCTTTCACATCATGATCTCAAAACGTGTCAAAGCCATTAAATGACATACCTTATCCAGTGGTAATTATGCAAGGGAGTGAAATGTGTTCTCATTATTCTTGTAGATTAAGTAAAACACAGGGATTAAGCTATCCTATCCATAAAAGCAGCATGGGAACTAGCAATCAAACCTGGCAATCTTGTTTGTCCTCTTCCCAACTGCACGTGATGCTCCCTTCCCATCACTAAAATATGAACCATAGTATAGATCTCATTCTTCATCCTACAGTTTCCAATCAAGTGACAAGATAACCTGACTTTGATGCTGGTTTTTAGGCCAGTTGAAAGATTCTATAAGCGAAATAACCTATTACTGCATTTAGACAGATAACAGAATGGTTTAGGTTGGAAGGGGCGTCTGGAGGGTACCTGTTCAACCCTCCTGCTCAGGCAAGACCACCTAGAACCAATTGTCCCTGACCATGTCTAGACACTTTTCAGTACCTCCAAAGATGGAGATTCCACAATCTCCCCCAGCCAATCTGTGCCAGCGCTCACAAGAAAAAAGTGTTTCCTGATGTTCAAAGGGAACCTTCTGGATTTCAGTTTGTTCCCATTGCCTCTGTACCTGGCACAGAAAAGAGCCTGGCTCCATTTTCTTGTTCTTCTCCCGGTGCAGGCCTTTGCACTTCTCCTTGTTGAGCTTCATGAGGTTCCTGTCAGCCCATTTCTCCCTCCTGTTGAGATCCAGCATTGAGGAAGCACCTGATCTATATTCCTGTGAACCATTACTGTGGGATGATGTTAAATTGAATTGACTCATGGGGGAGCATTTAACCATCTGTAGGCAAAGTTAACTAAATGACACAAGACCATCTTGGCAGTGTGAAAGTTGGATGTCTGTGAGTTGTAGAGAATTAATGGCCTGAGACTGAGTGAAAAGAAAAAAAGCATGAAATCAGAGCTAGGTACCACATAAGAACACTAAAGGGGAATTGAAAGCTGGAGAAGAGTTTTAGTACAGGAGCAACGATGTGTCCAAAACACAGCCCCATACAAATTACTGGGAAGAAAATTAACTCTATCCCAGCCAAAACCAGCACACATGTGAAGATCTGAAAATTAAACTGATCAAAGGATACTGAGTATAAAATGAGTCAGATTAATCTGTTTTACCCCGAACACAGAAGAAATACCCTGTCAAAGCTTTCTGCAGCTTCTCTCTTTTCTGAGCCAAACGATTGTCATCTAGGATTCCTGTCTTAAATAGGTTTCCATTGTCGTCCCTATTTGTCTTTCTACTATCAAAAACAACAACAAAAAGCTATCTACTTCCCTGGGTACTTGAAAAGATAAGATATTAGCTTTGGTCATATCAGACTAGCAGCCTAGTTTCACAACCAAGTGGGTTGTCAGAATTCAGCCAGGCTGGAGATCTAATCTTAATCTGACATTAAAACAAAAGTTGAGGTCACTGAGGCCATATGAACTGAAACCAAAAGGCAGAAAAATCATCAAGACCTCTGTGATGTGAGGCTGATAAATTTTAATGGCCCTTCAGTGAGATCAAGCATCTTTTAGAGGAGATTTAGCATTTCGCAATAATTGCATCCTTATGAAATAGAAATCATACTGGATGGCTTGCAGGGGAGTGATGACAATTCTTTTTCATTTCATGATGTAGAAGAAAATTGACCTTTCCAAAGTGTGTTCTTTCAGTCATAGTCAGAGAGTTTTATATCTTGTCAATTGTTGTATTTTTGTTTATTCATAGTGGATTGCTTCTCTTATGAAGAGAAAAAGGGGGTTGATTTTAAAGTTAGAAATGTTGAACCATATTACTTAAAAGAAAATAAAATTATAATAGCACAGAAGCATGTTCTAGAATTTTATTTTTGTGTGACTGTGGTGGTTTTGGCCAGGGTAGAGTTAATTTTCTTCACAGTGGCTACCATGGTGAAATAACTGGATAAGAACTTTTACCAGGTATATTTGGGTATATTCCCTCTTCCTCACTGTGTTTGTGGCTTAGGACACGTTCCCAGATGTTGGGGGTTAGGCTTGTTTCTTTTTTTTTTTTTTTTTCACCTATAGAATTTTTTCCCAAGGGTTGGGAGGCAACTAATTACTGAGTACTTATCAGTGCTCAGGTGAAACAAAGGGATGTAGCCTGGCACTTGGACCTTTGTGTCCAGGAGTTTCTCTTGGGGGCGAGGGGGGGGGCAGGGAGAAAGACGGGGCTGGGGGTGCAGCTTCACTTTGGTGTGCTCAGCATCGGGAGAGGACCAGGCTGCTGTTGCTGCGGGAGTTTTTCACTGGCACCACCCGGATCTGATCCTGAGGAGAGCTACCATCTTCCTGCTCGTGTGCCCAAGAAAACTCCTGATCTCTCCTTTTGCTGCCCTGCTGGAGCTGGCCCGGCCCTGTCCCACTGCCGCTGCTTTGAGGCTGTTCTGCACCGCGGCCCCGCGCTGCCCTCCCTGCCGGACATCCCTTCCCTCCAGTGACCACCGACGGAGCTCTGGATTTTATCCGATCCACCAGCCTGGGATCCCTCACCGTTCCAGCTTGGTACTTTTTTCAGAGTCCCAAGAGACCAGACTGCCCCGGGTTTTGTGAAACCAAGCCCCATCAAGGCCCCTGGTTCTGTTTGCTATTAATTGCTGTAGTTGTTGTTCTTTGTTTTGCCTTCTCATACCTATTAGTAAAGAACTGTTATTCCTATCCCCATATCTCTGCCTGAAAGCCATTTTAATTTTTCTAAAATATAATAATTTGAGGAGAGGAGATTTGAATTATCCATTCCAAGAGAAGCCCTGCCCCTCTTTAGCAGATACCTGTCTTTTTTTCAAAACCAAGACACTGGTTTATACTGGGAGCTGCCACCTCAGGCCGCAGGGGCTTGGGGGCAGCTCCCAGTGCTTATTGGTTTGTACTGGTGCCCTCCCAGTCCACACCTGGGACCACCAGCAGGCACTGGTGGCCAGGCAGGACCCTGAGGACAAGATGGCCTTTGCCAGGGCCCTGCTGAGCTCTGCTGAGTTCTCCAACTTCTTGGCCTGGCATCACCAGCTGCAGCTCCTGGCGCTCACCAGGAACTGCAGGAAGGGTGAGGCTGGGACACTGCCCCCTGCAAGGCTGAGGAAAGGTAAAAGATTGCCCTGGAAAAAATCCCAGAATTTTGGTGGGACCCTATCCCAAAAATTCTCCAGCCCGTTGCTTGAAGTTGAGCTCTGTTGGGTTGGATGGGTAGACCTGGTGTCCCAAAATTTCCCTTTTCCTTCAATGTGTAGATTTGCTGTCCCAAAAATCCCCATTGACCCTAATGAGTAGACCTGGTGTCCCTAAATCCCCATTGACTTCAGTGGCAGACCTGATGTCCTTACAGTCATTCATGAGTAGATTTGGTGTCCCCAGATCACCATTTCCATTCATGGGTAGACCTGTTTTCCTGAAATCTCCATTCATTTCAATGGATAGACCTGGTGTCCTAAATCCCCCAATCGACTTCAATGGACATAAACCTGATGTCCCAAATTTCCCATTCACATCAATGGCTGGACCTGATTCCCTAAACTCCCCACATTAAGGGGTAGACCCAGTGTCCCACTGAGCCCATGGGTTTCACTGGGTAGACCTGATGACCCTCAATCCCCACTGTCCTTAATGGGTACACCTGATGTTCCTAAAATCCCTATTGTTTTTAACGGATAAACCTGGTGTTCCTAAGTCCCCATTGGTTTCAGTGCATAGACTTGGTGTCCCCAAATCCCCGTTGTCCCTAAAGGGTAGACCTGGTGTACCAAAAAAGCCCATTATTTCAATGGGTAGACCAGATGTCCCTAAATTCCCACTAATCCTTGGACCCAATTTTCTAAATTCGCCACATTAGTAGCTAGACCAGGTGTCCCAAAAGTCCCTTCGACTTTATCAAGGTAAATCTGGTGTCTTTAAATGTCCATTGCTTTGAATGGGTAGACCTGGTTTCCCCAAATCCCCATTGCCCTTAATAGTTTCCAAAAAATCCCTATTGATTTTAATGGGTAGACTCCATGTCCCTAAATCCCCATTGGTTTCAATGGATAGACTTGTTGTCCCTAAATCCCCATTGGATCAAGAGGCAGACCTGTTGACTCTAAAAATCCCCATTGGTTTCAATGAGTAGATATGGTGTCCCTAAAAATCCCCATTGGTTTCAATGGGTACACCTGGGTGCCCCCGTTCAGATCTTGGGGTGTCCTCTGGCTGCCCCCCTGAGATTTTGGGGTGCCCCCTTTGCCCCTCCCCAGAGCTGCAGCTGGTGCAGAATGCCATCTTCACCAATCCCACGGACCAAAGCGCCTGGGTGTGCCTGCACTGCATCCTCTCCTGAGGTAACTCGGAGCTCCCTCCCATCCCTGGGGCCCTCCCCTGGAGTTTTGGGGTGCCCATGAATGTTGGGATGCCCCCTGAATGTTGGGGTATCCCCCCACAGCCCCCCTGCTGCTGAGGGTCATCTGCATCCACATTGATTGGGAGGAAATGACGGTGACCATCATCTTCCTCCTGCCCATCAGAGTGAGTGGAGACCAGTGTGAACCCCAAAAAATCACCTGGATCACCCCCCAAATCACCCTGGTACTCCCCAAAACCACCTGGATAACCCTGGGAGCCCCAAAAAAATCCCCTAGGTACCCTCATAAATCACCTGTATACACCTGAGTACACCCCCAAATCACCTGAGTACCCCAAAAAATTACCTGAGAATCCCTCAAAAGGGGGAGCTCTGGGGTTACTGGGAGCTCCGTGGCATTTCTGGGAGCACTGGGAAGGGTTACTGTACGTAAATGGGACTAAACAGGACACCAGGTCTACCCATTCAAGTCAATGGAGATTTAGGGACACCAGGTCTACCCATTCAAGTCAATGGAGATTTAGGGACACCAGGTCTACCCATTCAAGTCAATGGGATAAATGGGACACTGCATCTACCCAGGCAAAGCAGTGGGGATTCATAACCACCAGTTTGAGCAGGGGCCCAAGAATTTTTGGGGGTATCCAGGTGTATCCAGGTGATTTTGAGGGGTACCCAAGTAATTTGGGAGACTGATCCAGGAGATTTTGCTGGGTACCCAGGTGTATCCAGGTGATTTTTTGGGAGTACTCAGGTGATTTTTGAGGATACCCAGATGATTCTTGGGGTACCCACGGGTACCTAGGTGATTTTGGAAGTACCCAGATGATTCTTGAGTTTACCAGGTGGTTTATGGGATACTCATGCATATTTGGGGGGAGATCCAGATGATTTGAGGGGTACCCAGAACGTTTTTGGGGGCAATCTAGGTGATTTTGGGGGGTATTCAGGTGATTTTTGGGGTTCTCAGGTGATTTTTGAGGGTACCCAGGCAATTGATGGGGTACCCAGGTGATTTCGGGGATTCCCAGGTTTCTCCAGGTGTCTTCTGGGTGGTTTCCAGGTGATTTTTTGAGGGGTACCTAGGTGAATTGGGGAAGTACCCAGGTGTATCCAGGTGATTTTTTGGGGGTACCCAGGTGATATTCGGGTTCCTAGGTGATTTGGGTGGGATCCAGGAGATTTGGGGGGTATCCAGGTGGTTTTTTTGGGGTACCCAGGTGATTTTTGGGGTTCTCAGGTATCCCCACTCACCCTGATGGGCCGGGAGAAGATGACGGCCACCATCGCATCCTCCCGGTCGATGTGGACACAGATGACCCTCGGTGGGGGGGGGGCTGTAGGGGGACACCCCGACATTCAGGGGGAACCCCAACATTCAGGGGGATCTGAATCATGATTTTAAAGAGTTAAGACCTTAGCTGAAGGTTAGGAGAAATTTATATGGATCAGGTCTCACAGTCAGGACATATTCACACAGCATAACAACCATAAACCAGGATTTATTTCTTTATTTACCATTCCCAGTAGGAGCCCAGTCACTGCCAGTCATTCCCCATTATGATGCAGTTTGCCTCTAGCATGGTCCCAGTTGCTCCCAGTTGCTCCCACTTTTGTCCAGTGTGTTCCAAGCTGCCCCTAGCACAGCCTCAGTGTCCCGGTTTGGAACAGATTAGGGGGAGAACCCCTAAGACAAACCTCCACCACCCCTCCCCCACTCCCAGACCTGGGTTCGGGAGGGAAGAAAAACTCCTTGGAGGGAAAGTGGAAAAACCTATTTTATTAACAACACTCCCCACACAAAAGGAAAAACAAAGAAGGAAACAGATACTGTGTGGGAAGAGGCGCAGATCTTCTGTGTCGAGCCCTGGAAATTCCCGAACTTCCTCAGGTCAGGCGAGGTCAGGTCAGTCCAGAGCCGGTCCTAATCTTCGGGAAGGGGAAAGAAAAAAGGAAGAGAAAAAAAACCTAGAAAAGAATAGCGATAGTAGCGAGCAAGCACGCCAAGCAGAAAAAGCAAGCTGCTAGCCAAAAGTGAAAGTAAGGGAGCCCGCAGCCATTTCCCCCCGCCCTGCCCCAGCGAGGACCCGCCTATCAGCCACAGTCCTCGCCGAGGGGGAAGAGAAACAACTGCTAGAAAAAACAGAGCCCCACGATGTAGGATATAGAGTAGAAGTTGCCTGCCAACCCAGGACATTCCACCCCTTATCCTACATCGTGGACACACAATAAAACTTCATTCCACTTACTCAGACTTCCAACACTTACACATTTCCATCTGTCCTACTTGCTCAGATCCTTGACACTTACACGTCTCCTTTGTTCCATATCTGACTGATTTAACGCACATATGAATCTTACCCTACACTCAGATCTCCCTGAGGTACACATCGTGTTGTTCCATACTCCTGCATTATCCACCATGTATAGCCTGGTCCTTGAGCAGAGACAACCCCACGGATGGGTTTATCTGTACTCGAGGCAGGGTTGAGCCATACTGTCTTTCCCAACAAACCTCTAACATGGGCCACTGGGGCTTTATCTCCATCTACTATATTAAGGAGCTGAGACTGGGCAGGACCTGCTCGGTTGGTGGAACCTCGGGTGTTAACTAACCAGGTGGCCTTTGCTAGGTGCTGCTCCCAGTTTTTTAGGGATCCCCCACCCAATGCTTTCAGGGTGGTTTTTAACAACCCATTGTATCTCTCTACTTTACCTGCAGCTGGTGCATGGTATGGGATATGATATACCCACTCAATGCCATGTTCCCTAGCCCAGGCTTTAATAAGATTATTTTTGAAATGAGTTCCATTGTCTGACTCAATTCTCTCGGGAGTACCGTGCCTCCAAAGGACCTGCTTTTCAAGGCCCAGGATGGTGTTGCGGGCTGTAGCATGGGACACAGGGTAGGTTTCTAACCATCCAGTGGTGGCTTCTACCATGGTCAGCACATGGCGCTTGCCCTGGCGGGTTTGAGGCAGTGTGATATAATCAATCTGCCAGGCCTCCCCATACTTGTACTTAGACCACCGCCCCCCATACCAGAGGGGCTTCATCCGCTTGGCTTGCTTGATGGCAGTGCACGTCTCACAGTCTCGGATAACTTGAGAGATGCTGTCCATGGTGAGATCCACCCCTCGGTCTCGTGCCCACTTGTAGGTGGCATCTCGACCTTGGTGACCTGAGGCATCATGGGCCCATCGTGCTAAAAACAACTCTCCCTTGTGTTCCCAATCTAAATCAATCTTTGACACCTCTATTTTTGCTGCCCAATCTACCTGCTCGTTGTTTTGATGCTCCTCATTAGCTCTGCTCTTGGGGACATGGGCATCTACGTGGCGGAATTTCACAGGTAGTCTTCCTACCCTGGTAGCAATGTCCTTCCACTCATCAGCAGCCCAGATTGGTTTCCCTCCACGCTGCCAATTAGCCTCTTTCCACCTCTTCAGCCATCCCCACAGAGCATTGGCTACCATCCATGAATCGGTATAAAGGTAGAGCCTTGGCCACCTCTCTCTCTCAGCAATATCTAAGGCCAGTTGAATGGCTTTGAGCTCAGCAAATTGACTGGATCCACCCTCTCCTTCAGTGACGTCTGCAACCTGTCGTGTGGGGCTCCATACAGCTGCTTTCCATCTCCGACTCATCCCTATGACACGGCAGGAACCGTCGGTGAATAAAGCATAACGTGCTTCCTCTGCCGGCAGCTGGTTGTATGGTGGAGCTTCCTCAACCCGAGTCACTGGTTCTTGTTCTTCATCTGCAATGCTGAAACTTTCACCTTCGGGCCAGTTAGTAATTATTTCCACAATTCCAGGGCGATTCAGTTTCCCAACTCGGGCGCGTTGTGTAATGAGGGCCATCCACTTGCTCCAGGTAGCGCTGGCGGCATGGTGGGTGGAGGGAACCTCTCCTCTAAACATCCACCCTAGCACCGGTAGTCGGGGTGCCAGGAGGAGTTGTGCTTCCGTACCAATCACCTCCGAAGCAGCTTGGATTCCCTCATAGGCGGCCAAGATTTCTTTTTCTGTTGGGGTGTAATTATCCTCAGACCCCCTGTAGCTCCGACTCCAGAATCCCAGTGGTTGGCCTCGGGTCTCACCAGGTACCTTTTGCCAAAGGCTCCAGGACAGACCCTGGCTCCCGGCCGCAGAGTAGAGTACGTTCTTTACATCTGGTCCCGTCCTGACTGGGCCGAGGGCTACTGCATGAGCGATCTCCTGTTTGATCTGGGTGAAAGCTTGTTGCTGCTCAGGGCCCCAATAGAAGTCATTTTTCTTACGGGTAACGAGATAAAGGGGGCTCACAATCTGACTGTACTGCGGAATATGCATCCTCCAGAAACCTATGGCACCCAAGAAAGCTTGTGTTTCTTTTTTATTTGTTGGGGGAGACATAGCTGTGATTTTATTAATGACATCTGTAGGAATCTGACACCGTCCATCCTGCCATTTCACTCCTAGAAACTGGATCTCCCAAGCAGGTCCCTTAACTTTACTCTTCTTAACTGCAAAGCCGGCTTCCAGGAGAATTTGGATGATTTTCTCCCCTTTCTCGAACACTTCCGCTGCTGTGTCTCCCCACACAATGATATCATCAATATATTGTAGATGTTCGGGAGCCTTATCCTTTTCTAATGTGGCTTGGATCAGTCCATGGCAGATAGTAGGACTGTGCTTCCACCCCTGGGGCAGTCGGTTCCAGGTGTACTGCACTCCCCTCCACGTGAAGGCAAACTGAGGCCTGCATTCTGCTGCCAAAGGAATGGAGAAAAATGCATTTGCAATGTCAATTGTGGCATACCATTTTGCTGCCTTGGACTCCAGCTCATACTGAAGCTCCAGCATGTTCGGCACAGCAGCGCTCAGTGGTGGCGTCACCTCATTCAATGCATGGTAGTCCACAGTCAATCTCCATTCTCCTTCAGATTTACGCACAGGCCAGATGGGGCTGTTAAAGGGTGAGTGGGTTTTACTAACCACCCCTTGGCTCTCCAGCTCTTGAATCATCTTATGGATGGGAATCACAGCATCTCGAGTTGTCCTGTACTGTCGGCGGTACACTATAGAAGTGGCAATTGGTACCTGTGGCTCTTGTACTTTCAAAAGTCCTACTGCAGATGGATTCTCAGACAGTCCAGGCAAGGTGTTCAATGGTCGGATGCCCTCTGTCACTACAGCCGCTATCCCGAATGCCCACCTGAGTCCTTTCGGGTCTTTGAAATACCCACTTCAGAGGTAATCTATGCCCAAAATGCATGGGGCCTTTGGGCCAGTCACAATAGGGTGTTTCTTCCACTCATTTCCAGTCAGGCTCACCTCTGCTTCCACCAAGGTAAAATCTTGTGATCCCCCTGTCACGCCAGCAATAGAGACGGGTTCTGCCCCGACATGTCTTGATGGCATTAATGTGCATTGCGCACCAGTATCAACCAAGGCCTCGTAGTCTTGTGGTTCAGATGTGCCAGGCCAACGAATCCACACAGTCCAAAAAACGCGGTTCTCCCTAGCCTCTACCTGGCTAGAGGCAGGGCCCCTCTAAGCCCGGTTATCTTTCTTTTCTTGAGCATATGTCTTAGAAGTGCCTTCAAGGGGGTCGGACATGTCATCATCATGCCTGGCAGTTTGGCTACAGGCAACTGGAGCTGCTTCCCTTTTGGTGGAACTCCCTCTCTGAGTCTTGCCTTCCTTCAATTCATGCACCCGTCGTGCCAGGGCAGCCGTAGGTTTCCCATCCCATCTGTTCATATTTTCTCCGCAATCCTGCAGGAAGAACCACAGCTCAGCACGTGGAGTGTACCCTCTCTCCCTACCCGGGGAGCGTCTAAGTTGGGTACCAGAACTTCTGATCTGTACTGCTGAGATTTGGAGAAGGTCCTCTCTAATCTCCTCCCTAAGTTTCTTATGGTTCTCATCTATCTTATCCTCCAGCTTCTGTAGGCGTGTCTCCACAGCTGTGATTCTGGCATGTGTTGGGCCATGCACAGCATCTGCATACGCTCGGAGCTTCTTTGCCATATCCAGCACAGTCTCTTCCATGTCCTCCCGCTTCATTACTGCTAAAGCAGTAGCATATTCAGATGGCCCAAGTCGTATAAGTTTCCTCCACATCACAGACGTAGATGATATCAAGTCTGGGTTTCTAGTGTTTAGGTCATCTGCGAAGACCAGCTCTGCCACTGCCATTACTCTCAAACGTTGAATCCCCTGTTCTATAGTCTTCCATGGGGTTTGCTGCATATAGAGATCATCTGCACACAGATATCTTTCTGCCACACTTCCTAGGACCCGTACCCAGAGACTGCATGGACTGGCCTCTCTCATCATCTCTTGGTTGATGACTGGATCATGTGACAGGGAGATCCCAGATGTCTCACTTCAGTGCCGTCCAGAATTGTAGCCTCCCTGCAGCATCCCAAAGACGGACTAACCAACTAATTATAGATTCATCAGGTTGTCGCCGATAGTCCTTTCTTAGGCCCCGAAGGTCCTTCAGGGAAAAGGCATCAATATTCGCCTCTGATCCTGGGCTAGAAGCTTTGGCTTCTGATTTTGGTGAAGGTCCTTCCATTGGGTCATCATCGTCCACTGGTCGATCAGTTTTGTGGGTGTGTTTCTTTGCTGGAGCAACTGCCAGGGGCTTAGGCTTACTGTCTGGTTTAGCTGCTGACTCAGGCTCAGGTTCCAGTTTAGCTGCTGGCTTCATAACTGGGGTGTTGGCTGCAGCCTGAGTGACTGGGGTGGCTGTTGATTTGTATCCCTTCCCCTCTGCCTCTGTCTGCTGCCCTACAGTACCTAGCAGCGTGCGATAAGCATATGCCAGGGCCCAGCTTACTGCCACAATCCTTTCCCCCTTAGAGCCATCCTGGTATCTCTCTTTCAGGTATTTCCCCAGCTCCACTGGATTCTGAATTTGTTCCTGTGGAAAATCCCAAACTACAGGGTCAGAGAATTCCCTGAGGAGTTGGCCTATATTCTCCCATTCTCCACACCACTCAGGATTTCCTCTGCCTGGGTCAGGAGTTTTATCAGCCCTTCTAGAAATCTCAGCCCGTATTCTAGAGAAGCTGCGGACTGTATAGAGGAGGCTTACCAGATTAAACACCAGAAAGATGGTCTCTTTAACACTCAGGGGAAACTGAACATCTCCTAACAACTCAAAAGAAAACAAAGAAAGCAGAGGCCGAACAAACTCTTCCCCTGCTTTCGCCCCAGCAAACTGAGTACACAACCACAAGAGTGATCCATATATTATTGGGGTAGATTCAAGCATCTTAACAACCCTCCTATAAAACATCACCACCAAGCCCAGTCCAATAAATATTCTGGTTAGTACCCCACGGCTACACAAACTACGTATTAGAAACAGTACCAGAGCTATTTCTGGGTAAGGAAATAACCCCAGGCACCACAAAGGTATTAAGATTTCAAGAAACCCTAGGGACCAGAAATATTGGCAGACTTTCACTCCGTATAACATTATAGATCCAGAAAAACCCATTCCAGCACACCCACAAAACAATCAGAACCACCAATACTATTATTTAGGTTTTTCCACTTTTCTCTGGCCTCGTTTCCCGGCCAACGCACCAAGAAATGTCCCGGTTTGGAACAGATTAGGGGGAGAACCCCTAAGACAAACCTCCACCACCTCTCCCCCACTCCCAGACCTGGGTTCGGGAGGGAAGAAAAACTCCTTGGAGGGAAAGTGGAAAAACCTATTTTATTAACAACACTCCCCACACAAAAGGAAAAACAAAGAAGGAAACAGATACTGTGTGGGAAGAGGCGCAGATCTTCTGTGTCGAGCCCTGGAAATTCCCGAACTTCCTCAGGTCAGGCGAGGTCAGGTCAGTCCAGAGCCGGTCCTATCTTCGGGAAGGGGAAAGAAAAAAAAGGAAGAGAAAAAACCTAGAAACGAATAGCGATAGTAGCGAGCAAGCACGCCAAGCATAGGAAAGCAAGCTGCTAGCCAAAAGTGAAAGTAAGGGAGCCTGCAGCCGTTTCCCCCCCCAGTGAGGACCCGCCTATCAGCCACAGTCCTCGCCAAGGGGGAAGAGAAACAACTGCTAGACAAAATATAGGCCCACAATGTAGGATATAGAGTAGAAGTTGCCTGCCAACCCAGGACAGTGGTTTTTCTTTTATGAGGTCTGTAACTCCTTCTAAGCCATTTATTTCTTCTAGGCAAAACCATTCTCTTATAGGGCACTCTCCAGTCAAGCGTTGCTTAAAGGTGGCAGTGTTCCTCGCAATCCAGTATGGTTTACTTTTTTCTTGACAGGTTGAAAGTTGGGTAATATCAAAACAAGTGGGGTTCACGTTGGTGTGAACTCTGATTAAAGATTGTAAGTTCTCCCCGTCATAAACTTCAAACAAGCTCCTTCTATGTGTCTGCTCATCATCAAGACTATTATCAGTCTCCCCAGGAGTCCAGTATGAACCATCCCCATCTCGCTCTGAGGTTTCCTTTGGTCTCACCTGGCCTTGCCTCCTGGGCCTAGGAGCTTTCAGGTTCAGCTTTCAGAGTCCTTCCCTCTATAGGTTCCTACTTGGCTATCAATTTTAGTTAGCTTTCCTGGGGTGTGCTCTGTAAGAGATTTTTAACTTTCAATTTGATATTAGTGATTTTATAACTTTCTTAACGGCTTATACTTGCTTTTAACTACAATAATAACTTTTACATTTCAACTTCTGTTACAATAATACAACTACTTACGCAGGCTTACAACAACTTACAACAAACTCTTAACACCAATGCTTAAACATCTTGTGTGGTTATTTGGCTTGTATAGTCTTTTACTGAGCCTTGGGTCTTTTCTTTAGAGTTATCTTTAAGGGATTCGAGTGTTGAGTAACAGTCCACCTAGGAGAGTTGTTTGGAAGGTTTGGGCTTGACGGATTTTTCAGGGGTGGCACAGGTCCTTTTACTTGGGTGATATGAGTCCAGCCTTTCTCTCATGTTTGGGCCGCGGTGTGGGTAGTAAGCAGCACCTGGAAAGGACCTTCAAATCTTGTGGTCAATGGAGTATTATTCCAGGACTTAACTAATACCCAGTCTCCAGGGTTAATTCGGTGAATTTTCGAGTCGAGGGGAGAAGTTTGGGGAATATACCCCTTCTTTCTGAGGTCTTCTAATGTTTTTCCAATTGTCTGTATATATTTTTGGGTTGCAGTCTCCCCTTCCTGGTAACCTCCAGTGCTGTAGGGGGTTAATAGGAATGGTATATATACCAATTGGACTGTGGCCTGCATATACCAATCATTTCGTAAGGGGAAACTCCTATGTCTGATCGAGGCCTAGTCCTGATTCTTAGAAGGGCAAGAGGTAAGCATTTAAGCCAATTTAATTGTGTTTCCTCGATTAATTTAGTTAATACATTTTTAAGTGTCTTGTTCATCCGTTCTACCCTCCCTGAGCTCTGAGGGTGCCAGGGGGTGTGGAGTCTCCATTTTATTCCTAGTGCTTCAATTGTTTTCTGCAAAATTTGGGCAGTGAAGTGGGGTCCTCTATCTGAATCAATGTTGTTAATTAGCCCATACCAAGGGATTATGTGCTCGAGAATGATTTTTACTACTGCTTCTGCTGTTTCTCTCCTCGTTGGGAATGCCTCTACCCAATGGGTGAGATGATCAACTATTACTAAGACATGTCTGTAATTTTGAACAGGGGGCATCTCAGTAAAATCCACTTGGATATTTTGAAATGGTCTTAAAGTCAGTTCTCTCCCCCAGGTATAACTTCTCTCATTACTTTTTGGTTGATCTTCTGACAAATAACACATCCATGGGTTACAGCTTTTGCTAGACTATATACTCCCAAGCATAGATTATCTCTCAGGAAATGATCACACATCCCTTGGACTCCCCAATGGGTTAATTCATGGATTTCAGTTAGCATCTTTCTTGCTAGGGGCTTGTTCAGAAACTTTCTCCCATCAAGTGTTAACCACTCTCCCTGTTTCCCTTTCTGCATTTTTAGTTCTTCTATCACTTTTAGTTCTTTCTCACTATATGTTGGTTCTGTTCCTTCTCTCTCTTCTACTGGAATTTTGTTTAACACTAGAATTTTGATTGGTCCTTCTGAATTTAGACATGCCCTTTTTGCCTCCTGGTCTGCCAGGTGCTTTCCTTTCTCTCCTAGGGTATCCCCTTTTTGGTGTCCTCTTATATGGACTACTGCTATTTCTATAGGCTTTAGCAGGGATTCTAATACTAATTTTATCAATTCTTTGTGCACTAGGTCTTTTCCGTTTGAATTTAAATACTCCCGTTCTTCCAAAATCTTTCCAAATGTATGGACTATCCCAAAGGCATATCTTGAATCTGTGTAGATTGTACCTTGGTCCTGTTCTAACAGGTCTGGTCCTCTCTTAAGGGCATAGACTTCACAGCATTGGGTGAACCAACTTGAGGGTAATTTCTCCTTGTCTATGACTTCTAAGCTTTCTTTTTCAATGCTCTCAACTATTACATAGCCTGATACTCTTTTCCCTTCTAATACTTTAGATGATCCATCAATGAATAACACCCTCCCATATGGTAGAGGTACATCTTCAAGGTTTTCTCTCACTTTTGTTTGTAAGTCTATGACTTCTAAGCAGTTGTGCTCTAATTCTGGTGTGGGCTCTCCTGAGAGGAATTGTGCAGGGTTTAGGCTCCTGGATGTGATTAGTTCTAGGTCACTAGCATTTGTTAGAATCACCTCATGTTTCAAGATCCTAGAGTCAGTTAACCATTGTTGAGCCTTCTGGCTTAACACTGCTCTAAGATCATGAGGTGTATGGGTAATGATTTTTCCTTGTAGTGTCAGCTTCTGTGCTTCTTCTACAAGGACTGCTGCGGCTGCTACATTTTGAAGACAAGTTGGCCACCCCCTTGCAACAGGATCTAAGAGCTTTGAGAGGTATGCTACAGGCTTTTTGTGCCCTCCCCACTCTTGGGTTAATACCCCATAGGCAATTCCCCCTTCTGCATTGATGAGTAAGTCAAACTTCTTTTTGAGGTCGGGAAGACTCAGCACTGGAGCTGAGGACAATTTGGTTTTTAAATCTCCTAATTGTTTCTCATCTTCAGCTGTCCATTTTATGGGTTCAGGTTGGACTAATTTCTCATATAGAAATTTAACACTTTGTGAATATTTTTCTATCCACAGCTTACAGTACCCAAATAGGCCTAATAGTTTCCTTACATCTCTTTTTGTGGTTGGAGCTGGGATGGACAGTATACCTGAGATTCTCTCAGGGCTTAGTTTCTTATACCCTTCCCTAATGATGTGTCCGAGATAGGTGACTTGTGGTTCCACAAATTGTAATTTGTCTTTACATACTTTAAGGCCTTTTTCTCCTAAAAAGTTTAGGAGTTCAATGCTGATTACTCTTACTTCATCTTGCTCCTTCCCTGATATTAGGATATCATCCATGTACTGCAAGATCTGCACATTGTCTTTAGGGGTGTATTGCCCTAATAGCTTTTCCAGAGCTTGTCCGAATAGGTTCGGAGACTCTGTGAAACCTTGGGGGAGGTGTGTCCATCTTAGTTGTTGCTTCCTCTGACTTTTAGGGCACTCCCACTCAAAAGCAAACCAATCTCGGCTCTCCTTGGCTAAGGGACAGGCCCAAAAGGCATCTTTCAGGTCCACTACAGTGAACCAGGTATGTTCTCTGGGTATTTTACTTAGAAGAGTGTAGGGATTTGATACTAGTGTCTTTTTATTCATATCTCTTAGGTCTTGCACTAGCCTGAATTTATTTTCTGCTTTCTATACAGCTAGAAAGGAGGTGTTGTGGGGGGACATACAGGGTTCTAACACTCCTTCTGTTAGTAGGTGAGTTATAATAGGTGCTAGACCCTTTTTGCCTTCTGCAGAAATAGGATATTGTTTGACCCTTATGGGGGACGTTCCTCCTGCATCTCTATTTTTATGGGTGGGATATCTAGATATCCATATTTCCCCTCTTCAGCCCATACTTCTTGCTTGATCTCATTCAAGTCTTCAGTAGTCATTCTCATCATTCGGACCACCATTTTACCCTCTCTAGGAAAGATCCCTACCCCCAGCCGAACCTGCAGGTCCCTTCCGAGTAGATTACTGTCTAGTTTGGGTAAATAAATAATATCAGTGACACATCTCCTTGAGTTTCCTTTGATCTCCACATTTTCTATAACAGAAGCTTTGAAGGGTTTCCCTTCTGCTCCTAAGACCTCACACATTCGTTTTCCAATTGCAGTTCCAATTGGAAGTTGCTTAATACTTGATTTATCTGCTCGGGGGTCTACTAAAAATTCAAACTCTTCATGATGGGGACCCACCTCAAACTTTACTATGAGCTCCTCGTGGTGTTTTGTCGGGTCCCCTAAGGCATAGAGCCCATAACACCCCTAATCTTCATCACCCTCTCCCTTGAGCCATTTCTCTAGAGTCTCCTGCTCCCTTGCAATTGCCTCATCAAAGGATATTTTCTGGCAATGTCACTTTAAGTGACCTACTTCCCCACAGTAGAAACACCTTCAGGTTTCTCCTGGCCTCTGAGGGGTGCTCCAAGGTGGCAAGACTTTTCCTTTCCCCACCGGGGGGCTTAGTGTTTCCCCAATCTTGTGGATTCTTAGTATCTTTTACACTTTCTCTTGCCACTGCTACCATGATCCTTGCTTTTGCTCTCATTTTTTCTTCTTCTCTCCTCAGATAGACCCTTAAGGCTTCTCTTAACAACTCATTTATTCCTTTTTCCTGCCAATCTTCTATATTTTCTAGTTTCTTTCTTATGTCTGGCCAGGATTTAGTAACAAACTGTAACTTTAAAAATTCTTGGCCTTTTGGGCTATCTGGATCTAGATTAGAGTATTGCTGGAAATTCTTTCTGAGCCTATTTAACCATGCTGCCGGGGTTTCATCTTTTTCTTGGGCTCCATCAAAGGCTAATTTGGTGTTGTTACTCTGAGGAACTGATTCTTTAATGCCCCTTATCATTAAAGTTCTATAGTCCTCCATATTTGTTCTATCTTCTTCCCTGTTTGAGTTCCACCCTGGATCAACTATTGGCAACTTCTGGTCACCTGGAGGACCCATCCGATTCTCCCTCTCCCAAACACGCATTCCTGCCATTCTAACTAGCCAAACCTCTTCTGGATTGAAAAGTATGTTTAGGATGGAGTTCAACTCTCCCCACGTGTAGATGTTTGGGCCTAAAAACTGATTTCTTTGATTAGCGATTCCCATGGGGTCTTCGACTAGATTCCCCAGCTCTTTCTTGAAACCCCTGACTTCTGAAGCCGTTAGAGGGGCGTTTACAAACCCTACTCCTCCAACTGCTCCACCTATCAGAACTTCCCTTAAGGGGAAGAGTTTTGGTTTTGACCTGGTATTACTGTAGGGCCCTTCTGGGGTTTCTATTGCTTGGGGAGAATCAATACTAGGGGTTGGCAAACCTAGTTCCCAGTTGGGGGGAGGTGCAGGGACTGTGGAAGGTGAAGGGGAAGAGATTGGACCAGTCTTAGGGGACATGGAGGACAGGGCTGGAGAGTAGAAGGGGTTAGCTTTTGAAAGAGTTATGTTGGGCTGAGGTGGTAGAGGGGATGTGATTGCTGGGGATGGTCCTGTTGGAGAGCAAGCTGGGGAAGGAACAGGGATCATAGCCTGGGGAGGTGGTGAAGGATTTACAGAGAAGGCGGGAGGATTTGCAGGGATTGCTTGGGGTATTTCAGGGTAAACTGGAGGAGGGGGTAAATGGTCAAGGGGATCCCAAGTGTGGCTACTCTCTTTTTTGTCTTCTTTTTCATTCTCCTTTTTCCACTCCTGGACCTTACAAATCTTTGCTTTTTCCCTCCTGGCCACGTGCTTCTGCCAGCAGGTAGCATAGAGCATCTGCTCAGTATTAGAATCTCCTCGGACTCTCAAATACTGGTTTAATTGTGAACACATCCAGGGATCTTTGGTCCCACACCATGGCCACCTTTCAGGTAAATTTAAAGCAGGCCAAACCTCTATGCAATAATGTATCATCTTTACTTAGATCTTTAGTGGCCTCATTAGTTTCCCATAGCTCTAGCATCTGCCCTAGCAGGCTGTCTGGTGGAATATTTCTAAGTTTTCCTTCCTCCTTCTCTCCGGATGATCTTTGTTTACTCAAGCACGCTCCCATTCTCACTGGGTCTAAAGTAAAAGCTATACGGTGCCCTTACCCTAACGAAATTTTTAAGATAGGGCAACACAAATCAGAAATATTTGACCCTTTTTCTAAATCAAATCTTCTTTAATGTGCCCCTACTCGAACTTAGAATTAAAGACGGGCTACTTAAACTTTAACCCCACATGCACTCCGATACTCTGAAAGTAGCCCGACAACCCGCCCTTAGGGTTTCAGCCGTTACCCCAGCCAGTACCACCAACACCCTAGTACCCTGAAAGCAGCCCTGACAACCTGACCTTAGGGTTTCAGCCGCTACCCCAGCCAGTACTCAAACACTCCTTGTGTACCATGAGCCCCGGAAAGTAGCCCGGACAATCCGCCCCTAGGGTTCCGGCCACCACCCCAGCCAGCACTCGGGCACACAATGCACAACTCTCTCTCTCTACTTGGGACTTCTTTTACTTTGAGACCCCCTAACGTTCGGTCTCTGCACCCCGATAACTACTCCGGACAATAGCCTCAGCCAGTGCAGCTCTCTCACTCTAGTACCCCGACAGCTACCCCAGCCAGTGCTCAGACAACAAGCACCCTGGGCCGTAACCTCAGCCGGTACCCTCTCTCACTCCATGCACCCCAACAGTTACCTCAGCCAGTATCAGGAGCACCCTGTAAGTAGCCTGCTACCCCAGCAAGTACTCAAGACACCCTGAGCCATAACCTCAGCCAGAGCGGTGTGCGCTTCCCACTGCTCAAGGCCCTCCGCGCACTCGGATTGGCCAGAGCAGCCTACCTCGGTGGATCTTAAAATGGGGAGTCCTGTCCTATCGTGCACCCAAAGACGTGCCACTCGCTCTCTAAATTTCCTCCGCACGTCTGGAAGGGGGCCCCCTATGCCCCTGGAGTTGCCTCTCTCTCTCAATCACCTTTCGCTTCCCCCTGTTCCCGGCCAGCCCCCTTGCGGGAGCCCAGAACCGCGGTAATGAGGGGTCTGAACTTGCTCTGGAGAGCTGAGCTGCCAGTCTCAGTCTCACTCAATCCGCTCACTCGCTCTTCTCCACCCCCACCACTGATTGCTCACCAGTTCTCCTCAGCACTTTCCCATAGCGTCCTCTGGTCCGGGGTGGCTACCGGTCTTGTCTGACCACTTTCCCATCCGTGGTCCTCTTCAGGCATGGCCTATATACCGGACAAGCCCCCAGCTGAAGGAAAGACTGGGCAGGAGATTGGTTTAACTCTTCTTGTGCCTTTATTGAGTAGCTCTTTTAAGTGGGGAGCTCAGGGAGAGGTCGCCGCTGCTCCCTCTGGTCACCGCTGAGGAGGAGGTGCAAGTCGATCCTGCGGCTCATGCTGCAGAGTTGGCATTCCTGCCTCACAGAGGTTCCCAGGAACTCAGTCTGCTTGGCTCGGTGCCTCTCTTATCGGTCACTTCTCAGGTCACAGTGAGAACTCTCCAACAAGTTGGAGAGTATCCCTGGGTAGCTGGAGGTCCCGCCCTTACAGCAGTGTCCTTTATGGATCTCAGTTCTGAGTGGGCTTGTTGTTCTAGGGACTTTTGGCTGCCAAGTGGACTTTTGCTTGGAGCTGGGCGTCATGGGAGTCTGCTGGATTTTCATATTGGGTGGCATCTTATGATGGGACGAGAAGGGGGGAGTAGCAGAGGCCTAACCCAATGGAAGGGAAAGGGGAAACTCGGGATTTGGGGAAAAAGGTAATATACAACTTGGAATACCAGGGACTGGGATGATATCATGGTACAGCATTGGCACAAGCAATCTGAGACAATTAGGTAAGTCATAGCATAATACAATACATAACAATAAATAGTATAACAAGACAACATACAACATAAAATGCTCAACAGTGATAAACTCAGTGTCTCTTGGTTTTATTCATTTCACTAAGGAGAAAAAAAAAAAGGTTCATCACCTTTGGTCAGAGGGGCAGGCAACTCAGGGAATGTTCAAGGGTGCTGTTAAGTCAAGCTAAAAAAAAAAAAAAGAGGTGAAAGCTCAATTAGAACTTTACCTGGCTGCTTCTGTGAAGCATAAGAAAAATGATTATATTAATACATGCTGTGACCTCATGGCCTTAGCCGTAGTCCCAGAGTGTTTCCCCATCTGTACCTATGGCCTGCCTTGATTGTAAATGTTTACCTTCATCAAAGGGCCGTGGCTCAGGAAAAGCTTTGTTTTCCCTGCTGCCATTCCGGGTCAGGCTGTGCCCCTGGAGATGCTCTCAATGGCTTCCCTCTTTTCCGGTCCGTGCCAGTGGAGGAGGTGCAGGCCCAGGTAACAGCACTGAAGGAAATGTGCCCTCAGCCCAGGGACGCTCAGCATGGGCTCCCCCAGCCCCTCGGGGCCCCACCGCTGGTCACTGCAGCCCCTGCCTGGCTCCTGCCTGCCCACACCGTGGGCATCCACGGCTGCTCCAGGCCATGGAGCTCAGCCAGTGCTGCTGCCCTGTAGGCTCTGCAGGGGGGAGCACACGGACATTGGGGTGACAGCTCCATCTCTTTATTGGAACAGAAGGGCTGATCCTAGAAGCTCTCAGTCGAGGTTCACTTCAGTGCTTCCAAATCCTTTCCTGGGGGATTAACCTTCAGACCTGGATGGAGGGCTAGGCCTGTTGCCGCAAAGCACCACACAGCTTGAAGGTGCAAATAGTGACTCGTCAGAGCTGCTGCTGTAGCTCTCCTGGCTGTAGAGGTCTCACGTCAAGCCCCAAGGTTTCAGCTTTTCTTCAAGGAAGTGCCTATGGAGAGAGGAGGTGCCTGAGGACCCAGCTGCCACTGGCACACAGGGACGCACCTGCACAGCAGAGCCCAGAGCTGGCACAGCTCCCCAGCACGGCTGCAGCTGCTGGCACAGCTTGGCCCAGCTGCACAGCTGCCCCTCCAGGCCCCGGCCAGCAGGGCCTGGCTCTGGGCAGGGAGGCCAGTGAAAGTACTGGGCAGCAGCAGAACCCTGAGCAGAGTTATTTGGGCAACCACTGACTATCCACAGCTCCACAGCAGCACCACTGGGAATGTTACCTAACTATCAGCAGCCTTTAAAGGAAGCTGTTTGTGGCAAAGATCAGCAAAACACTCACCATTTTTTCTTCCAGCAATACCAGATGCCAGCAGAACACATCATCAGGAAAAGTGCCCCACAAGCCACAATGCCCATTAACTTATTCAAACACTGTGGCCCCCAGCAGAAAACTCTTCTCATGCTTTTCCACATAATCTTATCCTGTGTTATGGTGCCGGCTGCATCTGCAGGAGCAATGGGGAGCGTGAGCCCGTGCTGTGCTCCACTGCTGAGCTGGCAGCACGGAGCACACGGCCAGGACATTCTCTGTTCCCCCAGAGCTGGGGCCTGCAGGCGCCTTGGCACACCTTGGCACAGGACTGCTCAGTACCCAAACTCCTGAGATTGCATGGCAAAATTTCTCTGTGCTGTACCGCTCTACTCCAGGCAATATTTGTCAAAGACATGGATAGGGACAAGGAAATTGCCCAGGGTTTTGGAGGTGCTTCAGGGCCCCCCCTCCTTGAAACAGCCACCTCTGCATCTACCCAGAGACTGGGAAATTGCAGGGATCTCAGGGTGGGCATGGCCCATGGGGCAGTTTGGGCTCCCTGGCAGCTGATGCCAAATGCCTTCCTGCAGAGGCTGGGGAGAAGCTGCAGCCAGGCCATGCTGACAAACAGCCCTGCAGGGTGTGAAAGCAGCAGCGGGGCAGCGAGGCTGCCATGGATCCCTTCCTGCTGTGACGAGCACGGCGTGTGAAGATGTGCAGAGAAAGGGCCTGGCTGCTGAGTCTCAGGGGAAGGCTCAGGGACATGCACCCACCCCTTTCTCTCATTTCCTTCAGCATTTGCCTCACGAGTTTGGATGGGTCATGGGATTTCATATGTCCTGTGGCTTTGTTCTTCCCTGTTGGAGCACCTTGACAGAAAGTATTTCCATTTCCCAGGAATGGATCCCACAAAAGCAGGGCTCAGCCTGTGGGGTCAGCCCCTCACCTTCTCCTCACAGCCTCAAATCCCATCCTTTCAGTCCTGCAGAGCCTCTGCAGCCTTCCTCCTTGCCCAGAACAGGGAGCCCCACAGCCAGACACACCAGCCCAGATGGGCCCCCCTTGGCCTGTGGTGCCTCTGGCAAGGGAACACCACGAGGCACTGCAGGAGCCTGCAGATAATTCCTGAAGAACTTGTTGGATGATCCTGCTCCCCACGAAATGCTACCATGGTGCCATTTCATGAACAGAAAGGGGGAGTGGGGCCAGAGAGGAAAGGACAAACAGGGATGGGCTGTTTGCAGGGGAGGTGACAGGGATGGGTGAGAGGAAGAAATCTGGACCAAGAAACAGAAAAGAAAGCAAAGATGAATTAAAGGAAATGCTCAAGGCAGTTTGGGGGTGGGGGCCAGGCAGCCCTGGCTCTGAGCAACAACGTCTGCAGTGGGACAGGAAACTCACAGCTCATGGGAACAAACTTTCTGGCTAACTTCAGAGACCACCACAAACCTGAGGGGTTTCCCTCCTGTCCCCAAGCCCTTTCTGGCCCCAGAGGCTTATGGCATTTGTGATCCCTCAGGTTCATCTCCCCACACCAACACCATGGAGGTGCTCACGCCTGCTCTGGGCAGTGCAAACAGGGGCTCCTGAGGCAGTGCTGCCGTGTCTGTGCCTGCAAGGATGCAGCACCTGTGTGAGCTGGGGGAGAGGCCAGTGCTGCAGAAGGGGGATGTTGTTGGCAGGTGCATGAGGACACTGTGGGACGCTGCCCTGGGGTGTCCAGCTCAGTGGGGATGGATCAGCCCCTGCTCTGCTGCTCCTTCTCCTTGTCTCCCCCAGCAACCTTGCAGAGCCCCAGCCATGCTGTTTGCCCCCAGCCTGCCCACGGCCACCCTGGGGCTGCTCCCGGGGCTTTTCTGTGCTGAGCATTGGCCTGGGTGTGCTCCTGAGAGACCCTGGTCAAGGAGCCTGGAGCCCCCAGGGCCTGGCCTGAGGCGTCAGCGCTGCCCCAGCAGTGCCCATGGCCTGTCCCTGCTGCAGCCCCGGCACTGCCACCCCCAGCACTGTGCCCGGCCCCGAGAGCACTCAGGCCCTACAGCAACACCAGGGCCAGCAGGGCAGCGGGGCAGGGCCACGGCAGCAGCACTGGCAACACCAAGGGCTGCTGCTGCTGCTGGGCAGAGCTGCTGTGCCAGCACTGATCTGCCCCCAGCTCTGCACACAGACATTGCTGCTGCAGCTGCAGAGAAGGGAACCATAGGGGGATCTCTTGTGAAAACTTTACTGGGACATCCTTAATTTCATTTAAAGCCACCAAGAGCGCAGCCCCTGATTGACACAGTCTTTGGTCACAGTGAAAATGGAGAGAAAGAGAACAAGAAAGGGCACAATGGCCTTGCTGTGTGAACGTCATTGAAAATTAAAACAAAGAATAAAACCCTGAAAACCAAACCAAGAAGAATAATCAAAGATGACTTTTATTACAATTGATTTGAGAAAGGGAGCAATAAAGGGATTTCTATAAAAAACTTCTGGAAGATTATTTTGTTCATTTAAAAGCCACCAAAATACAGCCCCTTATTGACACAGTCAGTGGCAACAGCAAAAATGGGGATGAACAAATAACAGGACACAAACAATGGCCTTGCTTTGAGAACATCACTGAAAACGAAAAGGAGGAATAAAAATCTGAGAACCAAACCAAAAAGTGCTAACAAAGATGACTTTTATTACAAGTGATTTGTGGAAATTGGCCAGCAGTTTAATGTTTCCGAAACCATCCAGATATCAGTGTCCACAGTGCAGCCTTGAGCTCCTGGTTCCTCAGGCTGTAGATGAGGGGTTCAAGGCTGGAGACACCACCGAGTACAGAATTGACACTGACAGATCCAGGGATGGGGAGGAGATGGAGGGGGGCTTCAGGTAGGCAAATGTACCAGTGGTGAGGAACAGGGAGAGCACAGCCAGGTGAGGGAGGCAGGTGGAAAAGGCTTTGTGCCGTCCCTGCTCAGAGGGGATCCTCAGCACAGCCCTGAAGATCTGCACATAGGAGAAAACAATGAACACAAAACATCCAAAAGCTAATGAGGTAGTTAAAACAGAAACCCAAAGTTCCCTGAGGTAGGATTTGGAACAGGAGAGTTTGAGGATCTGTGGGATTTCACAGAAGAACTGGCCCAGGGCATTGCCCTGGCACAGGGGCAGGGAAAATGTATTGGCCGTGTGCAGCAGAGCAGTGAGAAAGCCACTGGCCCAGGCAGCTGCTGCCATGTGGGCACAAGCTCTGCTGCCCAGGAGGGTCCCGTAGTGCAGGGGTTTGCAGATGGACACGAAGCGGTCGTAGCACATGATGGTCAGGAGGAAATAGCCGAAATGAAGAAGAAAAACAGAAACAGCTGTGCAGCACATCCTGCGTATGAGATGTTCCTGGTGTCCCAGAGGGAATTGTGCATGGCTTTGGGGACAGTGGTGCAGATGGAGCCCAGGTCGGTGAGGGCCAGGTTGAGCAGGAAGAAGAACATGGGGCTGTGCAGGAGGTGGCCGCAGGCTACGGCGCTGATGATGAGGCCGTTGCCCAGGAGGGCAGCCAGGGAGATGCCCAGGAAGAGGCAGAAGTGCAGGAGCTGCAGCTGCCGCGTGTCTGCCAATGGCAGCAGGAGGAAGTGGCTGATGGAGCTGCTGTTGGACATTTCTTCACTCTGGCCATGGGGAACTGTTGAAAGAAGACATTGACAAGCTGGGAAAAACTTCTTTGAGTCAATCCTTTGCTATTTTGTTTGGAATTCCCTCCAAACACGTTCTTTTCCCTGGGTGGGATTTCACCTAGCATTTCTGTTTTGGAGTTCTGGTTTGCGTTTCAGAGTTCCTGCCTCATCTTTAGCATTGCTCTCAGCCTGAAAACTGGGAAGCCCTAAGGGAAAACAGATTCTTTTGCTCCACTGCAGTCAGTCCAACTGGTGCCCACAGAGGTGAACTTTGCTTATTACACGTCCCTCAATTTCAGGGTGTAGCTCTTAAAATTTTCTTGAAAAATAAAGTGGATGTTTTTAAAGCTCCAATTTCAAAATAATTGTTTCTAAACTCTTCTCTCGCTTTTTTTTTTTTCACTTTTTTTTTCTTTTTTCTACCTGAACAAGAAATGATATCCAGAGTTGGTCTGGCTCTCTGCTGCTTGCAGTTGTGCCTATTGGGAGCTTTTTCCCTCTATCCAAGCCTTGTCCCTGCTAGTGCTCCCATAGCCCAGTCCAGCCCTGGGGGTCAGTTTTACCCTGCACACCCCTCCCAGCACAGGGCACTGCCCAGGGGCATCTCCCTGGAAGCAGGGCCTTAATCACAGTTCAGACAAACAGAGATGCTGCAAGCCAAGGTGCTGCTGGTGCTGTCTGTAGGTAGAGGAGGATGAGGAGGCACTTTCTGAGGGAGCTCTGAGGCAGATCTACTGATGCCGAGGGTGACAGTGCAGGAGTCTCAGTGACACAGACAAAGCTGACAGGCCCTTTCCCTTTCCTTTATGAGAAAGCTGAGAGCAGCCCTGGCCATGCAGCAGCATCTCCACAGCAGGAGGAATCTGCCCTGATGGGGTTGGCTCCTTCCACTTCCAACGTCTCCCCACAATGACATGGGGAGCTCCCAAGCAGGCTGAGAGCTGCCCCTGGCAGGTGGCAGATCCCCTGGCCTGGCCAAGAGCCCTCAGGGCTGCAGGAGCTGCTCTGCACCACAGCCCTGGGCACCCCTGGCTGCAGCCCCAGCTTCAGCCCCTGCAGCCGTCCCTGGCAGCAGGAGCCGTCCTGCCCTGTCCCTCTGATGGTGCCCAGGGCAGCCCCGCTCTGGAGCACATCCTCCCCCAACCCAGAAAGGGCAGCAGAGCCATCCTTACAGTCCTGTCAGTGCTGTCCTGGGTCAGCTTTAGGAGATCCCTGCAGCCAGAGACTGACTGTGTCAGAAGTGGGGAAGATGTCTCCAAGAAGAAGCTCTGAACTGTCAAAAGTTTGTAAGATATATCTGTGAATAATCTCAGAATTGTCCTTCCAGTTTCTTTGAGCCTCTTTCTTCTTCACTGCTCTCAGGTACCTGCAGGCAGCAACCTCATCCCTGCTGGGCTGGGAGAGGAGCTTCTCCTCAGGAGAAATGTCTTTTTGAAGCTTTGCTTGGTTGCCAAGAGCTGCCACTGTGTCAGGAGCCGCGCCCAGCTCAGTGGCAAAGACACAGCACAAGTACTTTAATGACTCTCTTGGGGCTTCGGTGTTGTTTACATCAGACTCAGTTCCTAAGAGTGTGTTCAAAAAACTTCTCAAGAGCTCAAAGTCAGATTAAAAACTCCAAAGTTTCTTGAAGTTTTAATGAGTCCCACTGAGAAAACTTATCCAGGTTCCAGTTTAAGCAGAGCACTGCAGGCAGTGATGACAGGTGGGGGCAAACAAGGGAAAGCTGGCTCTCATGCTGACCACACCTGGATTTGTTTCATGAGTCCAAAAAGCCAAGACCTGAGCCCCAGCCCCTGGCAAGGCACATCCTGTCCCTCCCTCCTTGCTCAGGGCCATTCCCGGGCCACTGGGATGTGGGGATGTGCAATGCCAAGGGCAGCACCATGGGGCAGCCCCTGCCAGGCTGCTGAGCAGTGACAAGAAGGCAAGGAGGCCCCATTGCTGCCAGGCTCACTTGTCTCCTCCTCCTGCCTCAGCAACAGGGCCAGCAGCCATGGCCAAAGTGCTGCAGGAGTTGGCTGTGTCAGGGCCTTTCAGCTGCTGCCCATGCCTGTGCCCTGTCCAGCCCAGGCTGTCCTACGGTGTCCATGCCCTGCGCCTCTGTCCCTGCAGGCTGTCGTCATCCCCTGGCTGCCCCACCTGGCTGGCCCCTTCCTTTGCTGACAGCTCTGCGTCCTGCCTGCCTCTGCCTGGGCACAGCCTTGGGCTTGATTCCAAAAGTGTTAATTCCATTTGTGAACTTCTAGCACATGAAGAAGGCATGCAGGGCCTGCTTTCCCAGCAAGGATGGTTGTAATACAAGAAGAAGACATCTGGCTCAAGAGTGCAGTGATTAAAAAAAAAAAAAAAAATCCGAGGAGTGAATCTGGGAACTTGGTTTGGGTTTTATGGTAATGGCTAAATTATAGCATAATTAATTTTATAATAATATTATAATATATATATAATATTATATATATTATATATATATATATATAATAATAAATTAATACACATGTAGTGACGGTACATAAGTAACACTTCTAGAATCACATGTCCATGTAAGGTTTTGAGTTACCATACGTTGAACCTCAAGCCTGAATAAGTGATGCCCTCTTTAACACCAAATCAGTGTTAAGGAGTCTTATTATGATATTTTGGAGATTTGGTGACAGTGCAGCCTCACAGAATCAAGGAGTCTACTGGGACACCTTGGAACCTCATGGAACCAAAATCTTTTTTGACACAGCAGGGCCACATGGAACCTATGGTCTATATTGATTTTGCATATCCAAGGAGACCATTGTGACATTTTGCAACTACATGGAGACCAGGGGCCATTGTTACACTGAGAAACTTCATGGAATCAAAAGTACATTGTGACAGAGAAAGGCTTCAGAGAACCAAGAGCACAATTTGACATAGCAAGGCCTGGTTTGAACAATGGAACCATTGCTGAGAATACATAAACTCATGGAACCAAGGGGTTTCTGTGACACTGCAGGGCCTCAGGGAACCAAGGGGCCATTGTGACACACTCGGGCTGCATGGAATGAAAGGTCCAATGTGACAATGTGGATCCAAGGAACCCCTGGTGTCACTGTGGGGCTTTGTGGAACCAAAGAGGCCATTCTGGCTTAGCAAGGCTTTGTAGAACCAAGGAGGCCATGGTGACACTGCTGAACCTCACAGAACCAAGGTGACCATGTTATACTGTGGGACCTCATGGAACAAAGGGTCCATGGTGACACTGCGGAACCAAGGAGACTGTTGGTGGCAGTATGAAAGCTCATGGAATCAGAACTCTGGTACTGTGATACAGCAATATCATGGAACCAAAGGTCCATTGTGACACAGCAGGGCCTCATGAAACCCCGGAGGCCGTTTGTACACCTTGAGGCCCTG
Source organism: Acrocephalus arundinaceus (assembly GCA_021534815.1). Lineage (NCBI taxonomy): Eukaryota > Metazoa > Chordata > Aves > Passeriformes > Sylviidae > Acrocephalus > Acrocephalus arundinaceus. The sequence goes on along the minus strand of JAJEOU010001723.1, from coordinate 7,016 downwards.
TGAAACCAAGGGCCATTGTGGCACTTCAAAGCCTTGTGGAGCCAAGGGGACCATAGTGACACTGTGGGGCTCAATGGAACCAAGGGACAGTTGTGGCACTACAAGACCTTATGGAATCATGGAGACTATTGTGACACTAAAGCCCTCATACAACCAAGGGGCCCCTATGTCACTACAAGGCCTCATGGAAGCAAGGAACCATTGTGACACTATGGGCTCTTGGCAGGAAAGGGCGCTTGTCACACTTTATGGCACCATTGAACCACAGACGAATGTGACACTACAGGGCCCCATGGAACTAAGGGTTCATGTTCAAGTGCAGGACCCCATGGAATCAAATATCCATTGTGATATTATGGGGCCTCATGGAATCCTGAAGGCCATTATTACACTTTGAGGCCTTGTTGAATCAAGGAGCTCAGCAGGGCCTCATGGAACCAAGGAGACCCTTCTGACATTGTGAGTCCCTATGGAACCAAGGGTCCATTGTGATACTGTGGTACCAAGGAGACCCCTGTGACACTGCAAGGCCTCATGGAAGCAAGGGACCATTGTGGCCCTTTGGATCGCCATGGAAACAAGGGGCCAGTGTGACACATCTGGGCCTCATGGAAGCAAGGATCCAATATGACACGAGCATTGTGACATTGCAGGGCCCCCATGGAAACAAGGGGCCACTATGATGCTTTGGGGCCCCATGAATCCAAGGGAACTGGTAAAAGGTCTGGTTGGCTTGGCCTGACTGTTCCAACTGACCTTGGAACATTGAGAGTCTCTTCTCATGTACCCCTGTGACATTGGGGCTCTGGGACTTCCTTCAAATGGAAAAGAACTGCCCTTCTCATTTAAGCATTCCATGGCCAAAATGGGGATTCCCCCTGAAAATTTCCCAATATCCAGAGATTGCTCCCTGACAAAAGCTGCCATTACCAACAAGTCCGGCTGACCTTGTCTTCCTGAGAGCTGGATCTTTCCTGCCTTGAAACACTGAGGCTCTGTGCTTTCCTTCCTATGGAAAAGAACCATCCCAACAGAACAGGCACCCATGGAAAAAATTGGCACTTCTCCTCCAAAATTCCTATATGCAAGGGTTGCTCCCAGACAAATCTGCCATAAATAGATAGCTCTGGTTGGCCCTGTCCTCTGGTGGCTGCCATTCATCAGCCCCTGAAACACTGGGGCTTTGTTCTTTCCTTTCTGTGGAGACCATGGTGACACTTCAGGGCCTCATGGATTAAAGGGGCCATTGTGACACTGCGGGGTACCATGGATCCCAAAGGCCATTGTGACACTGTTGGACCTTTCAGAACCAAGGAGATCATTGTGGCACTGTTGGGCCCCATGGTCCCAAGGGCCCAGTGTGAAGCAGCAGGGCTTGGTGGAACCAAGAGGCCGTTGTTGCATTACAGGGCCTGGTAAAACCAAAGGGCCATTGTGATCCTGCAGGGCCTCATAGAAGCAAGGGGGCATTGTGACACCTCAGAAGCAAGAAGAACATTGTGACAGTACAGGGCCTCATGGAACCAAAGGGAGATGGAACAGGTCTGGCTGGTTTGGCCTCCCGGGGCCACCTGAGAGGTTGAGCTGATCTTGGAATGCTGAGGGCTGCCTCTCATCAGCCCCTGGAGAACTGAGGGGCTCTGTGCTTTCCTTCCTATGGAAAAGAACCATCCATCTTTCCAACTGCCCATGGCCACCAGAATTGATAGTCCCCCTGAAAAATTCCCTCTGTGCAAGGGTTGTCCCAGACAAAAGCTGCCAGGACAGAGAGCTCTGCCTGGCCTTGGCCTCTGGTGGTCACTTCTCATCTAAAGGAAGCCCTGAGGAAAGGATTTGAACAGGTTTGACTTCTAGGATATCAATCAGTCTCTCGTCTTCTGAAAAACTCAGATGCTCTTCTGATCATATGTGTCTTTTTTCTCATTGTGTGAAATGCATAAAATGTTATTTTCAGCTAAATAATATTATTCTTATAACTCTTGCCAGTGTTACCTGACACAAAACACCTCCTCTACATATGGATCCAGGTAACCTGTAGAGGCAAACTCAAGAAAGAATCCAGCAGCAATTCTTTGTCTCTGTTCCCATTGTCCTGGGTTGGCAGGCAACTTCTACTCTATATCCTACATCGTGGGGCTCTGTTTTGTCTAGCGGTTGTTTCTCTTCCCCCTCGGCGAGGACTGTGGCTGATAGGCGGGTCCTCGCTGGGGCGGAGGGGGGGGAAACGGCTGCGGGCTCCCTTACTTTCACTTTTGGCTAGCAGCTTGCTTTCTCCTGCTTGGCGTGCTTGCTACTATCGCTATTAGTTTCTAGGTTTTTTCTCTTCCTTTTTCTTTCCCCTTCCCGAAGATTAGGACCGGCTCTGGACTGACCTGACCTCACCTGACCTGAGGAAGTTCGGGAATTTCCAGGGCTCGACACAGAAGATCTGCGCCTCTTCCCACACAGTATCTGTTTCCTTCTTTGTTTTTCCTTTTGTGTGGGGAGTGTTGTTAATAAAATAGGTTTTTCCACTTTCCCTCCAAGGAGTTTTTCTTCCCTCCCGAACCCAGGCCTGGGAGTGGGGGAGGGGTGGTGGAGGTTTGTCTTAGGGGTTCTCCCCCTAATCTGTTCCAAACCGGGACATTTCTTGGTGCGTTGGCCGGGAAACGAGGCCAGAGAAAAGTGGAAAAACCTAAATAATAGTATTGGTGGTTCTGATTGTTTTTGTGGGTGTGCTGGGATGAGTTTTTCTGGATCTATAATGTTATACGGAGTGAAAGTCTGCCAATATTTCTGGTCCCTGGGGCTTCTTGAAATCTTAATACCTTTGTGGTGCCTGGGGTTATTTCCTTACCCAGAAATAGCTCTGGTACTGTTTCTAATACGTAGTTTGTGTAGCCGTGGGGTACTAACCAGAATATTTATTGGACTGGGCTTGGTGGTGATGTTTTATAGGAGGGTTGTTAAGATGCTTGAATCTACCCCAATAATATATGGATCACTCTTGTGGTTGTGTACTCAGTTTGCTGGGGCGAAAGCAGGGGAAGAGTTTGTTCGGCCTCTGCTTTCTTTGTTTTCTTTTGAGTTGTTAGGAGATGTTCAGTTTCCCCTGAGTGTTAAAGAGACCATCTTTCTGGTGTTTAATCTGGTAAGCCTCCTCTATACAGTCCGCAGCTTCTCTAGAATATGGGCTGAAATTCCTAGAAGGGCTGATAAAACTCCTGACCCAGGCAGAGGAAATCCTGAGTGGTGTGGAGAATGGGAGAATATAGGCCAACTCCTCAGGGAATTCTCTGACCCTGTAGTTTGGGATTTTCCACAGGAACAAATTCAGAATCCAGTGGAGCTGGGGAAATACCTGAAAGAGAGATACCAGGATGGCTCTAAGGGGGAAAGGATTGTGGCAGTAAGCTGGGCCCTGGCATATGCTTATCGCACACTGCTAGGTACTGTAGGGCAGCAGACAGAGGCAGAGGGGAAGGGATACAAATCAACAGCCACCCCAGTCACTCAGGCTGCAGCCAACACCCAAGTTATGGAGCCAGCAGCTACACTGGAACCCGAGCCTGAATCAGCAGCTAAACCAGACAGTAAGCCTAAGCCCCTGGCAGTTGCTCCAGCAAAGAAACACACCCACAAAACTGATCGACCAGTGGACGATGATGACCCAAGGGAAGGACCTTCACCAAAATCAGAAGCCAAAGCTTCTAGCCCAGGACACCCATCTGCCACATCAGCTCTGGAGCTGGAGGTGCAGCCGCACCACTCAGAAGGGCTCAAAGGGGTCACAAGCTCAGCTCCCACACTGAGAAATTGTGCACCCAGGGGTGCTTTTCTTGGCCCCTGCACACTCACACAGGCTGAGATGGACACTGATGCTTTCTCTGCCAGGCTCTCTCAGCCCAGCCCAGCTCCCTCCAAGCTCTGCCAGCTGCCCTGAGCTCTCAGCAGCACCAAGGGCCTCTCCCCAGCACAGCCCAGCCGCCTCTGGCCCCACAGCTCTGCCCAGGCCAGGCTGCTCTGGGCAGGGGCCCCACGGCCTCAGCCCCTCTCAAGGGCACAGCAGCAGCTGCAGCTCAGACAGGACTCAGCCCCAGCCATGGGGAAGGTGCCTGGCCAAAGGAAAAGGAGGCTCCATGTGTGCCCTGCTCTCCTCTCCAGGAGATGCTGAGAGCTCTGCAGCCCCTGCTGCCATCCCATCTGCCCAGGCCAGCACAACAGCCCAAGCCTTGTGGCCCTCAGGAGCTGTTCCTGCTCCAGGCCCAGGGCCCATCCCAGAGCTGGAGCAGCCACAAAGCTGTGCCCATTTCTGTTCATTGCTGCCCTGATGAGGATGGATCTTAAGATACTTTGGAATTTTGTGATGAATTTTACTTTTCCAGAAGCCTCTTCTTTCTTGAGCTCTTCAGGTGAGAAATTCAGTGACAAAGTTCATAAACATTTGTTCAAAACAACCAAAAAAGATAACCCTCTGGGAATAACTCAAGTGTTCAGTTCTTCTGTGGTTAATTAGACAGATTTCAGAAGTGTGTTCAAAGTAAATAAAGTATATTGAAAACAGGGAGGAAAGAATCATTTTGTCCAGTTGCATTTTCTTTTCTTTTTTCTAGATTTATATCAGTAATCCCCAGTTGATATTGACCCCAGCACCTCCTCATGCAGTCTGAATAAATATGAAAATCAAGACCCTTCATGGATGACAATCAATCACACTTTGTCCCTGCCCCCACCCCACCATTTCCCTCATCCAGTCCCTGGGACTCAGAACAGCTGAGGAATGGAGTCACATCCAGGGGTGTCCCCAGGGCTCAGGATTGGGGCCAGGGCAGTTAAATCTCTTGATGGATGATCTGGACGAGGGCATTGAGGGCACCCTCAGTGAGTTCCCAGTGAGCCCAAGCTGGGTGGGAGTGTGGCTGTGCTGGGGGCAGGAAGCTCTGCAGAGGGATCTGGACAGGCTGGAGCCATGGGCCCAGGACAATTGAATGAGGTTCCCCAAGGCCAAGGGCCGAGTCCTGCCCTGGACTCACAACCACCCCAAATCCTTGGCTGTGCCCTGCCCCTGATCCCCACAGCCTGTCCTGTTCCCTTCATCCCTGCATTGCCAGGGACTTCCTGGGAAAAGGGAGCTCTGCTGTGGGTATGGAGGGAGGTGCAAGTGGGAACCACAACTCATCATGATATTTGTGTTCTTTGGGGGTCTAGAACTGGTGGGATTAAGAGGCACAGAAAATATAAACATGATGTAAGAAACATTGAAACTCTTCCCTCAGCAATGTGAGACATCCAGCAACATCTGACATGTGCACCATTCACAAGGGATTTCTGCACAAAACCAGTTTTAGACAAAGATGATTCTGTGATAGATATAATCACAGTTCAGTTGTTGAATCAGGATGCTCTGCATGAAGTGAGGATAAATCAGCCTGAACAATTCCTGGTTTGCAAAGCTGTCAGTGGTGGATGGAGAAGGGGCTCAGGCTGATTTTGGGGTTGAGGAAATGTTGAAACCAGCCTGACTCATTTCATCTCCTCCTCTCCTGGCTGAAGCTCCCCTCTTTTCCCTTCCACCCATTGTCTTTTCTCTCCCCCAGGACCCCCAGTGAAGAGCCTGGCTCTGTGTTCTCCATCACCTCCTGGGTGGCACTGCCAGGCTGGCATGAGGAGCCCCTCAGCCTTCCCTGCTGGACAAACCCAGCTCCCTCAGCCTCTCCTCACAGCCCAAGGGCTCCAGCCCCACCTTGGAGCCCTTCCCTAACCCTGCTCCAGGTGCCAGACATCTTTCCTGCCCTGGGGAAGCCAAGCCAGGCCACAAGGACCTGGATAATCCACGTCCTTGATGTCCTGGTCACACAGCCCAGCCCCTTGTCCCCGTGTCAGGCTCTGGGGGTTGATTTGTGGAACATCCTTGGGGAGGCTGCAGCGCTGGGGGCAGGGGCGGGGCAGGGGGACAGGGGACCCTGCTGGGCATGAGCAGCAGGGGAGACTTGTCTGGGGGGGAAATGTGAGTGGGGGCTGGGGCAGAGTGACCAACCCAGTGACCTCATACAGCCTTCCCAGAATGTCACAGCCCAGCTTGTGATGTCAAAGCCTGCTCTGTGATGTCACAGGCCACTCTGAGAGTCACAACTGATGTCACAACCTGCTTTATGATGTCACATTCTTCCACTGTGATGTCATGACTCACTATATGATGTCACTCTGCCTTCCTCTGTGATGTCAGACTCTTCCCTGTGATATCACAGTTTTCTCTGTAATGTCACAGCTCACCCTGTGATGTCACAGATGGCTCTATGATTTTGCGCAACCAGACAGTGATGTCACAGCTTACCCTGTGATGTCACATAGCTGCCCTGTGGTGTCAAAGTCTGCTCTCTGATGTAACACAACCACTCTGTGATGTCACACAGTCCCTCTATTATTCCATAGCTGATCAATGACCTCACATAGCCCATTCTGTGATGTCATAGCTCACTCTGTCATGTCATTGCCCACTCTGTGACCCCACTCAACCCCTATTGTGTGTTGCCCTGATTTTTCAGCCTTCTGATGTTTTCATAGTTTCTGAATTCTTTCTCATGCGAGTGTTATAAATAGAAGATGCTTATGTTAAGATACTAGTTATGCTTCTCATTTCTCTTTTGAGGTGGGAACAATTGATGGACTTTTGGTTTGACCAATGTTATTGGAAAGGTGGCAACCTTAACCTCCACTCCATGGTCTGGGTGGAAATGCTATATATATTGCAATCAGAGAATAAAGAGGTCTGGGGTTTATGTCCCGTCAACTGGAATGGAGTCCGAGTCTTCTTTTGTGTCCTATTGCAACAATGGTGATCTCCCACATCTCCTTTCTGACATCACTGCTGCTCTGTGCCTCTATCACACACAGCCACAGAGGTGTCTCTATGACACATCCCCCTCTGGGACATCACACAGCCCCTCTGTGACATCCCTGCCACTCTGTGACCTCACAGCCCCCTCTCTGGAATGTCCCCCAGTGTCACCTCTGGGGCAGGGCAAGCTGGCAGCCTC
>JAJEOU010002441.1:0-11981 GCA_021534815.1 Acrocephalus arundinaceus | reverse complement strand
AGTCAAGGGAACAAAGGGGCCTTCAGCTTGTTTGCAGTGGGGTGTGGGTCTCACTTGGGTGTCTCTGTCATGTAGGAAGCTTGACAAAGCAACATTCTCCTGGAAATGCACCTTGAGCTTTTTTGGGGGTCTCACTTGGGTGTGTCTGCAGTCCTGGAAGCTTGACTACCCTAGGTTTCCCAACAAATGTGCCTTGAGATTGTTTGGGGCAGGTCTCGCTTAGCTGTGTCTGCAGTCCTGGAAGCTTGACTGGGCTATATCTCCTCCAAATGGACCTTAGATTGACTTGGAGGGGTCTCACTTTGCTGTGTCTGCAATCTTGGAATCTTGACTCCCCTATGTTGTCCTACAAGCAGACCTTGAGATTGTTTGGGGCAGGTCTCACTTAGCTGTGTCTGCAGGCCTGGAAGCTTGACTACCCTACGTTCTCCTACAAATGACTGTGTGACTTCACAGAGTTCAGAGGGACCCATGTGAGAGGCCCCACAAACAAGCTCAAGTGTCTATGTGGGAAAACACTGGGCAATCAAGATTCCAGGATCCCCGGAAAAACGCAGAGTTTGATCCTCTCTCCCAAACAAGGTCAAGGTGCGTTTCTGGGAGAAGACAGGGGAGTCAAAATTCCAGGGCTTCCGACACTCATAACAAAGGGGCCTTCAGCTTGTTTGCAGTGGGGTGTGGGTCTCACTTGGGTGTCTCTGTCGTGTAGGAAGCCTGACAAAGCAATGTTCTCTTAAAATGCACCTTGAGCTGTTTTGGGGGTCTCAATGGGGTGTGTCTGTGGTCCTGGAAGCTTGACAGGGCTTTCATCTCCTCCAAATGGACCTTGAGCTTGAGTAGGATGGGTCTCACTTAGCTGTGTCTGCAGTCCTGGAAGCTTGGCTCTCCCTAAGTTTTCCTAGAAGCAGACTTTGAGACTTTTTGGGGCAGGTCTCACTTAGATGTGTCTGCAGTCTTGGAAGCTTGACTACCCTACGTTCTCCTACAAATGGCTGTATACCTTCCAGGACCTCAGAAGGACCTATGTGAGAACCCCCCTAAAAAATCTCAAGTGTATTCGTGGGAAAACCCTAGCTAATCAAGCTTCCAGGACTTCAGAGGCACCCAAGTGAGACCCCTCCCTCCCAAAGAAGCTCAAGGTCAATTAGTTTGACAACCTAGATTAATCAAGCTTCCAGGACTGCTGATGCAGCCAAGTGAGCCCCCGGCCCATACAAGCTCAAGGTCCATTTCCAGGAGAACATAGGGTAGTCAAGATTCCAGGGCGGCAGTCACAGGGAACAAAGGGGCCTTCAGCTTGTTTGGAGTGGGGTGTGGGTCTCACTTGGGTGTCTCTGTCGTGTAGGAAGCTTGACAAAGCAACGTTCTCTTGGAAATGCACCTTGAGCTTTTTTGGGGGTCTCACTTGGGTGTGTCTGCAGTCCTGGAAGCTTGACTACCCTAGGTTTCCCAACAAATGTGCCTTGAGATTGTTTGGGGCAGGTCTCGCTTAGCTGTGTCTGCAGTCCTGGAAGCTTGACTGGGCTATCATCTCCTCCAAATGGACCTTTAGATTGACTTGGAGGGGTCTCACTTTGCTGTGTCTGCAATCTTGGAATCTTGACTCCCCTATGTTGTCCTACAAGCAGACCTTGAGATTGTTTGGGGCAGGTCTCACTTAGCTGTGTCTGCAGGCCTGGAAGCTTGACTACCCTACGTTCTCCTACAAATGACTGTGTGACTTCACAGAGTTCAGAGGGACCCATGTGAGAGGCCCCACAAACAAGCTCAAGTGTCTATGTGGGAAAACACTGGGCAATCAAGATTCCAGGATCCCCGGAAAAACGCAGAGTTTGATCCCTCTCTCCCAAACAAGGTCAAGGTGCGTTTCTGGGAGAAGACAGGGGAGTCAAAATTCCAGGGCTTCCGACACTCATAACAAAGGGGCCTTCAGCTTGTTTGCAGTGGGGTGTGGGTCTCACTTGGGTGTCTCTGTCGTGTAGGAAGCCTGACAAAGCAATGTTCTCTTAAAAATGCACCTTGAGCTGTTTTGGGGGTCTCAATGGGGTGTGTCTGTGGTCCTGGAAGCTTGACAGGGCTTTCATCTCCTCCAAATGGACCTTGAGCTTGAGTAGGATGGGTCTCACTTAGCTGTGTCTGCAGTCCTGGAAGCTTGGCTCTCCCCTAAGTTTTCCTAGAAGCAGACTTTGAGACTTTTTGGGGCAGGTCTCACTTAGATGTGTCTGCAGTCTTGGAAGCTTGACTACCCTACGTTCTCCTACAAATGGCTGTATACCTTCCAGGACCTCAGAAGGACCTATGTGAGAAGCCCCTTCAAAAACCTCAAGTGTATTCGTGGGAAAACCCTAGCTAATCAAGCTTCCAGGACTTCAGAGGCACCCAAGTGAGACCCCTCCCTCCCAAAGAAGCTCAAGGTCAATTAGTTTGACAACCTAGATTAATCAAGCTTCCAGGACTGCTGATGCAGCCAAGTGAGCCCCCGGCCCATACAAGCTCAAGGTCCATTTCCAGGAGAACATAGGGTAGTCAAGATTCCAGGGCGGCAGTCACAGGGAACAAAGGGGCCTTCAGCTTGTTTGGAGTGGGGTGTGGGTCTCACTTGGGTGTCTCTGTCGTGTAGGAAGCTTGACAAAGCAACGTTCTCTTGGAAATGCACCTTGAGCTTTTTTGGGGGTCTCACTTGGGTGTGTCTGCAGTCCTGGAAGCTTGACTACCCTAGGTTTCCCAACAAATGTGCCTTGAGATTGTTTGGGGCAGGTCTCGCTTAGCTGTGTCTGCAGTCCTGGAAGCTTGACTGGGCTATCATCTCCTCCAAATGGACCTTTAGATTGACTTGGAGGGGTCTCACTTTGCTGTGTCTGCAATCTTGGAATCTTGACTCCCCTATGTTGTCCTACAAGCAGACCTTGAGATTGTTTGGGGCAGGTCTCACTTAGCTGTGTCTGCAGGCCTGGAAGCTTGACTACCCTACGTTCTCCTACAAATGACTGTGTGACTTCACAGAGTTCAGAGGGACCCATGTGAGAGGCCCCCAAACAAGCTCAAGTGTCTATGTGGGAAAACACTGGGCAATCAAGATTCCAGGATCCCCGGAAAAACGCCAAGTTTGATCCCTCTCTCCCAAACAAGGTCAAGGTGCGTTTCTGGGAGAAGACAGGGGAGTCAAAATTCCAGGGCTTCCGACACTCATAACAAAGGGGCCTTCAGCTTGTTTGCAGTGGGGTGTGGGTCTCACTTGGGTGTCTCTGTCGTGTAGGAAGCCTGACAAAGCAATGTTCTCTTAAAAATGCACCTTGAGCTGTTTTGGGGGTCTCAATGGGGTGTGTCTGTGGTCCTGGAAGCTTGACAGGGCTTTCATCTCCTCCAAATGGACCTTGAGCTGGAGTAGGATGGGTCTCACTTAGCTGTGTCTGCAGTCCTGGAAGCTTGGCTCTCCCCTAAGTTTTCCTAGAAGCAGACTTTGAGACTTTTTGGGGCAGGTCTCACTTAGATGTGTCTGCAGTCTTGGAAGCTTGACTACCCTACGTTCTCCTACAAATGGCTGTATACCTTCCAGGACCTCAGAAGGACCTATGTGAGAACCCCCCTAAAAAATCTCAAGTGTATTCGTGGGAAAACCCTAGCTAATCAAGCTTCCAGGACTTCAGAGGCACCCAAGTGAGACCCCTCCCTCCCAAAGAAGCTCAAGGTCAATTAGTTTGACAACCTAGATTAATCAAGCTTCCAGGACTGCTGATGCAGCCAAGTGAGCCCCCGGCCCATACAAGCTCAAGGTCCATTTCCAGGAGAACATAGGGTAGTCAAGATTCCAGGGCGGCAGTCACAGGGAACAAAGGGGCCTTCAGCTTGTTTGGAGTGGGGTGTGGGTCTCACTTGGGTGTCTCTGTCGTGTAGGAAGCTTGACAAAGCAACGTTCTCTTGGAAATGCACCTTGAGCTTTTTTGGGGGTCTCACTTGGGTGTGTCTGCAGTCCTGGAAGCTTGACTACCCTAGGTTTCCCAACAAATGTGCCTTGAGATTGTTTGGGGCAGGTCTCGCTTAGCTGTGTCTGCAGTCCTGGAAGCTTGACTGGGCTATCATCTCCTCCAAATGGACCTTTAGATTGACTTGGAGGGGTCTCACTTTGCTGTGTCTGCAATCTTGGAATCTTGACTCCCCTATGTTGTCCTACAAGCAGACCTTGAGATTGTTTGGGGCAGGTCTCACTTAGCTGTGTCTGCAGGCCTGGAAGCTTGACTACCCTACGTTCTCCTACAAATGACTGTGTGACTTCACAGAGTTCAGAGGGACCCATGTGAGAGGCCCCCAAACAAGCTCAAGTGTCTATGTGGGAAAACACTGGGCAATCAAGATTCCAGGATCCCCGGAAAAACGCCAAGTTTGATCCCTCTCTCCCAAACAAGGTCAAGGTGCGTTTCTGGGAGAAGACAGGGGAGTCAAAATTCCAGGGCTTCCGACACTCATAACAAAGGGGCCTTCAGCTTGTTTGCAGTGGGGTGTGGGTCTCACTTGGGTGTCTGTCGTGTAGGAAGCCTGACAAAGCAATGTTCTCTTAAAAATGCACCTTGAGCTGTTTTGGGGGTCTCAATGGGTGTGTCTGTGGTCCTGGAAGCTTGACAGGGCTTTCATCTCCTCCAAATGGACCTTGAGCTGGAGTAGGATGGGTCTCACTTAGCTGTGTCTGCAGTCCTGGAAGCTTGGCTCTCCCCTAAGTTTTCCTAGAAGCAGACTTTGAGACTTTTTGGGGCAGGTCTCACTTAGATGTGTCTGCAGTCTTGGAAGCTTGACTACCCTACGTTCTCCTACAAATGGCTGTATACCTTCCAGGACCTCAGAAGGACCTATGTGAGAACCCCCCCTAAAAAATCTCAAGTGTATTCGTGGGAAAACCCTAGCTAATCAAGCTTCCAGGACTTCAGAGGCACCCAAGTGAGACCCCTCCCTCCCAAAGAAGCTCAAGGTCAATTAGTTTGACAACCTAGATTAATCAAGCTTCCAGGACTGCTGATGCAGCCAAGTGAGCCCCCGGCCCATACAAGCTCAAGGTCCATTTCCAGGAGAACATAGGGTAGTCAAGATTCCAGGGCGGCAGTCACAGGGAACAAAGGGGCCTTCAGCTTGTTTGGAGTGGGGTGTGGGTCTCACTTGGGTGTCTCTGTCGTGTAGGAAGCTTGACAAAGCAACGTTCTCTTGGAAATGCACCTTGAGCTTTTTTGGGGGTCTCACTTGGGTGTGTCTGCAGTCCTGGAAGCTTGACTACCCTAGGTTTCCCAACAAATGTGCCTTGAGATTGTTTGGGGCAGGTCTCGCTTAGCTGTGTCTGCAGTCCTGGAAGCTTGACTGGGCTATCATCTCCTCCAAATGGACCTTTAGATTGACTTGGAGGGGTCTCACTTTGCTGTGTCTGCAATCTTGGAATCTTGACTCCCCTATGTTGTCCTACAAGCAGACCTTGAGATTGTTTGGGGCAGGTCTCACTTAGCTGTGTCTGCAGGCCTGGAAGCTTGACTACCCTACGTTCTCCTACAAATGACTGTGTGACTTCACAGAGTTCAGAGGGACCCATGTGAGAGGCCCCCAAACAAGCTCAAGTGTCTATGTGGGAAAACACTGGGCAATCAAGATTCCAGGATCCCCGGAAAAACGCCAAGTTTGATCCCTCTCTCCCAAACAAGGTCAAGGTGCGTTTCTGGGAGAAGACAGGGGAGTCAAAATTCCAGGGCTTCCGACACTCATAACAAAGGGGCCTTCAGCTTGTTTGCAGTGGGGTGTGGGTCTCACTTGGGTGTCTCTGTCGTGTAGGAAGCCTGACAAAGCAATGTTCTCTTAAAAATGCACCTTGAGCTTTTTTGGGGGTCTCAATGGGTGTGTCTGTGGTCCTGGAAGCTTGACAGGGCTTTCATCTCCTCCAAATGGACCTTGAGCTGGAGTAGGATGGGTCTCACTTAGCTGTGTCTGCAGTCCTGGAAGCTTGGCTCTCCCCTAAGTTTTCCTAGAAGCAGACTTTGAGACTTTTTGGGGCAGGTCTCACTTAGATGTGTCTGCAGTCTTGGAAGCTTGACTACCCTACGTTCTCCTACAAATGGCTGTATACCTTCCAGGACCTCAGAAGGACCTATGTGAGAACCCCCCTAAAAAATCTCAAGTGTATTCGTGGGAAAACCCTAGCTAATCAAGCTTCCAGGACTTCAGAGGCACCCAAGTGAGACCCCTCCCTCCCAAAGAAGCTCAAGGTCAATTAGTTTGACAACCTAGATTAATCAAGCTTCCAGGACTGCTGATGCAGCCAAGTGAGCCCCCGGCCCATACAAGCTCAAGGTCCATTTCCAGGAGAACATAGGGTAGTCAAGATTCCAGGGCGGCAGTCACAGGGAACAAAGGGGCCTTCAGCTTGTTTGGAGTGGGGTGTGGGTCTCACTTGGGTGTCTCTGTCGTGTAGGAAGCTTGACAAAGCAACGTTCTCTTGGAAATGCACCTTGAGCTTTTTTGGGGGTCTCACTTGGGTGTGTCTGCAGTCCTGGAAGCTTGACTACCCTAGGTTTCCCAACAAATGTGCCTTGAGATTGTTTGGGGCAGGTCTCGCTTAGCTGTGTCTGCAGTCCTGGAAGCTTGACTGGGCTATCATCTCCTCCAAATGGACCTTTAGATTGACTTGGAGGGGTCTCACTTTGCTGTGTCTGCAATCTTGGAATCTTGACTCCCCTATGTTGTCCTACAAGCAGACCTTGAGATTGTTTGGGGCAGGTCTCACTTAGCTGTGTCTGCAGGCCTGGAAGCTTGACTACCCTACGTTCTCCTACAAATGACTGTGTGACTTCACAGAGTTCAGAGGGACCCATGTGAGAGGCCCCCAAACAAGCTCAAGTGTCTATGTGGGAAAACACTGGGCAATCAAGATTCCAGGATCCCCGGAAAAACGCAGAGTTTGATCCCTCTCTCCCAAACAAGGTCAAGGTGCGTTTCTGGGAGAAGACAGGGGAGTCAAAATTCCAGGGCTTCCGACACTCATAACAAAGGGGCCTTCAGCTTGTTTGCAGTGGGGTGTGGGTCTCACTTGGGTGTCTCTGTCGTGTAGGAAGCCTGACAAAGCAATGTTCTCTTAAAAATGCACCTTGAGCTGTTTTGGGGGTCTCAATTGGGTGTGTCTGTGGTCCTGGAAGCTTGACAGGGCTTTCATCTCCTCCAAATGGACCTTGAGCTGGAGTAGGATGGGTCTCACTTAGCTGTGTCTGCAGTCCTGGAAGCTTGGCTCTCCCCTAAGTTTTCCTAGAAGCAGACTTTGAGACTTTTTGGGGCAGGTCTCACTTAGATGTGTCTGCAGTCTTGGAAGCTTGACTACCCTACGTTCTCCTACAAATGGCTGTATACCTTCCAGGACCTCAGAAGGACCTATGTGAGAACCCCCCTAAAAAATCTCAAGTGTATTCGTGGGAAAACCCTAGCTAATCAAGCTTCAGGACTTCAGAGGCACCCAAGTGAGACCCCTCCCTCCAAGAAGCTCAAGGTCAATTAGTTTGACAACCTAGATTAATCAAGCTTCCAGGACTGCTGATGCAGCCAAGTGAGCCCCCGGCCATACAAGCTCAAGGTCCATTTCCAGGAGAACATAGGTAGTCAGATTCCAGGGCGGCAGTCACAGGGAACAAAGGGGCCTTCAGCTTGTTTGGAGTGGGGTGTGGGTCTCACTTGGGTGTCTCTGTCGTGTAGGAAGCTTGACAAGCAACGTTCTCTTGGAAATGCACCTTGAGCTTTTTTGGGGGTCTCACTTGGGTGTGTCTGCAGTCCTGGAAGCTTGACTACCCTAGGTTTCCCAACAAATGTGCCTTGAGATTGTTTGGGGCAGGTCTCGCTTAGCTGTGTCTGCAGTCCTGGAAGCTTGACTGGGCTATCATCTCCTCCAAATGGACCTTTAGATTGACTTGGAGGGGTCTCACTTTGCTGTGTCTGCAATCTTGGAATCTTGACTCCCCTATGTTGTCCTACAAGCAGACCTTGAGATTGTTTGGGGCAGGTCTCACTTAGCTGTGTCTGCAGGCCTGGAAGCTTGACTACCCTACGTTCTCCTACAAATGACTGTGTGACTTCACAGAGTTCAGAGGGACCCATGTGAGAGGCCCCCAAACAAGCTCAAGTGTCTATGTGGGAAAACACTGGGCAATCAAGATTCCAGGATCCCCGGAA
Organism: Acrocephalus arundinaceus; assembly: GCA_021534815.1. NCBI lineage: Eukaryota > Metazoa > Chordata > Aves > Passeriformes > Sylviidae > Acrocephalus > Acrocephalus arundinaceus. The sequence continues at coordinate 3,800 of JAJEOU010002441.1, read as the reverse complement.
AAACGCCAAGTTTGATCCCTCTCTCCCAAACAAGGTCAAGGTGCGTTTCTGGGAGAAGACAGGGGAGTCAAAATTCCAGGGCTTCCGACACTCATAACAAAGGGGCCTTCAGCTTGTTTGCAGTGGGGTGTGGGTCTCACTTGGGTGTCTCTGTCGTGTAGGAAGCTGACAAAGCAATGTTCTCTTAAAAATGCACCTTGAGCTGTTTTGGGGGTCTCAATTGGGTGTGTCTGTGGTCTGGAAGCTTGACAGGGCTTTCATCTCCTCCAAATGGACCTTGAGCTTGGAGTAGGATGGGTCTCACTTAGCTGTGTCTGCAGTCTGGAAGCTTGGCTTCCCCTAAGTTTTCCTAGAAGCAGACTTTGAGACTTTTTGGGGCAGGTCTCACTTAGATGTGTCTGCAGTCTTGGAAGCTTGACTACCCTACGTTCTCCTACAAATGGCTGTATACCTTCCAGGACTCAGAAGGACTATGTGAGAACCCCCTAAAAATCTCAAGTGTATTCGTGGGAAAACCTAGCTAATCAAGCTTCCAGGATTCAGAGGCACCCAAGTGAGACCCCTCCTCCAAGAAGCTCAAGGTCAATTAGTTTGACAACCTAGATAATCAAGCTTCAGGACTGCTGATGCAGCCAAGTGAGCCCCGGCATACAAGCTCAAGGTCCATTTCCAGGGAAATAGGGTAGTCAAGATTCCAGGCGGCAGTCACAGGGAACAAAGGGGCCTTCAGCTTGTTTGGAGTGGGGTGTGGGTTCACTTGGGTGTCTCTGTCGTGTAGGAAGCTTGACAAAGCACGTTCTCTTGGAAATGACCTTGAGCTTTTTTGGGGGTCTACTTGGGTGTGTCTGCAGTCCTGGAAGCTTGATACCCTAGGTTCCCAACAAATGTGCCTTGAGATTGTTTGGGGCAGGTTCGCTTAGCTGTGTCTGCAGTCCTGGAAGCTTGACTGGGCTATCATCTCCTCCAAATGGACCTTTAGATTGACTTGGAGGGTCTCACTTTGCTGTGTCTGCAATCTTGGAATCTTGACTCCCCTATGTTGTCCTACAGCAGACCTTGAGATTGTTTGGGGCAGGTCTCACTTAGCTGTGTCTGCAGGCTGGAAGCTTGACTACCTACGTTCTCCTACAAATGACTGTGTGACTTCAGAGTTCAGAGGGACCATGTGAGAGCCCCAACAAGCTCAAGTGTCTATGTGGGAAACACTGGGCAATCAAGATTCCAGGACCCGGAAAAACGCAAGTTTGATCCCTCTCTCCCAAACAAGGTCAAGGTGCGTTTCTGGGAGAAGACAGGGGAGTCAAATTCCAGGGCTTCGACACTCATAACAAAGGGGCTTCAGCTTGTTTGCAGTGGGGTGTGGGTCTATTGGTGTCTCTGTCGTGTAGGAAGCTGACAAAGCAATGTTTCTTAAAATGCACTTGAGCTGTTTTGGGGGTCTCAATGGGTGTGTCTGTGGTCCTGGAAGCTTGACAGGGCTTTCATCTCTCCAAATGGACTTGAGTTGAGTAGGATGGTCTCATTAGCTGTGTCTGCAGTCTGGAAGCTTGGCTTCCCTAAGTTTTCTAGAAGCGACTTTGAGACTTTTTGGGGCAGGTTCACTTAGATGTGTCTGCAGTCTTGGAAGCTTGACTACCCTACGTTCTCCTACAAATGGCTGTATACTTCCAGGACTCAGAAGGACCTATGTGAGAACCCCCCTAAAAATCTCAAGTGTATTCGTGGGAAACCCTAGCTAATCAAGCTTCCAGGACTTCAGAGCACCAGTGAGACCCTCCTCCCAAAGAAGCTCAAGGTCATTGTTTGACAACCTAGATAATCAGCTTCCAGGACGCTGATGCACCAAGTGAGCCCCGGCCCATACAGCTCAAGTCCATTTCAGGAGAACATAGGGTAGTCAGATTCAGGGTGCAGTCACAGGGAACAAGGGGCTTCAGCTTGTTTGGAGTGGGGTGTGGGTCTCACTTGGGTGTCTCTGTCTGTAGGAAGCTTGACAAAGAACATTCTCTTGGAAATGCACCTTGAGCTTTTTTGGGGGTCTCCTTGGGGTGTGTCTGCAGTCCTGGAAGCTTGACTACCCTAGGTTTCCAACAATGTGCCTTGAGATTGTTTGGGGCAGGTCTCGCTTAGCTGTGTCTGCAGTCCTGGAAGCTTGACTGGGCTATCATCTCTCCAAATGGACCTTTAGATTGACTTGGAGGGGTTCTCACTTGCTGTGTCTGCAATCTTGGAATCTTGACTCCCTATGTTGTCCTACAAGCAGACCTTGAGATTGTTTGGGGCAGGTCTCACTTAGCTGTGTCTGCAGTCCTGGAAGCTTGACTACCTACGTTCTCCTACAAATGACTGTGTGACTTCAGGAGTTCGAGGGACCCTGTGAGAGCCCCCCAAACAAGCTCAAGTGTCTATGTGGGAAAACACTGGGCAATCAAGATTCCAGGACCCCGGAAAAACCCAGTTTGATCCCTGTCTCCCAAACAAGGTCAAGGTGCGTTTCTGGGAGAAGACAGGGGTAGTCAAATTCCAGGGCTTCGACACTCATAACAAAGGGGCCTTGAGTTGTTTGCAGTGGGGTGTGGGTCTCACTTGGGTGTCTCTGTCGTGTAGGAAGCTTGACAAAGCAATGTTCTCTAAAAATGCCCTTGAGCTGTTTTGGGGGGTTCTCAATTGGGGTGTGTCTGTGGTCCTGGAAGCTTGACAGGCTTTCATCTCCTCCAAATGGACCTTGAGCTTGAGTAGGATGGCTCTCACTTAGCTGTGTCTGCAGTCCTGGAAGCTTGGCTCTCCCTTTGTTTTTCTACAAGCAGACTTTGAGACTTTTTGGGCAGGTCTCACTTAGATGTGTCTGCAGTCTTGGAAGCTTGACTACCCTACGTTTCTCCTACAAATGGCTGTATACCTTCCAGACCTCAGAAGGACCTATGTGAGAACCCCCCTAAAAAATCTCAAGTGTATTCGTGGGAAAACCCTAGCTAATCAAGCTTCCAGGACTTCAGAGGCACCCAAGTGAGACCCCTCCCTCCCAAGAAGCTCAAGTCATTGTTTGACAACCTAGATAATCAGCTTCCAGGACGGCTGATGCACCAAGTGAGCCCCCGGCCCATACAAGCTCAAGGTCCATTTCCAGGAGAACATAGGGTAGTCAAGATTCCAGGGCTGCAGTCACAGGGAACAAAGGGGCCTTCAGCTTGTTTGCAGTGGGGTGTGGGTCTCACTTGGGTGTCTCTGTCATGTAGGAAGCTTGACAAAGCAACATTCTCCTGGAAATGCACCTTGAGCTTTTTTGGGGGTCTCACTTGGGTGTGTCTGCAGTCCTGGAAGCTTGACTACCCTAGGTTTCCCAACAAATGTGCCTTGAGATTGTTTGGGGCAGGTCTCGCTTAGCTGTGTCTGCAGTCCTGGAAGCTTGACTGGGCTTTCATCTCCTCCAAATGGACCTTTAGATTGACTTGGAGGGGTCTCACTTTGCTGTGTCTGCAATCTTGGAATCTTGACTCCCCTATGTTGTCCTACAAGCAGACCTTGAGATTGTTTGGGGCAGGTCTCACTTTGCTGTGTCTGCAGTCCTGGAAGCTTGACTACCCTACGTTCTCCTCCAAATGACTGTGTGACTTCCAGGAGTTCCGAGGGACCCATGTGAGAGCCCCCCCAAACAAGCTCAAGTGTCTATGTGGGAAAACACTGGGCAATCAAGATTCCAGGACCCCCGGAAAAACGCCAAGTTTGATCCCTGTCTCCCAAACAAGGTCAAGGTGCGTTTCTGGGAGAAGACAGGGGTAGTCAAAATTCCAGGGCTTCCG
>JAJEOU010002726.1:2920-23359 GCA_021534815.1 Acrocephalus arundinaceus | reverse complement strand
CTCCGAGGAGGCCTGGGGGAAAAAGGGGGGACAGGGGAGGTGGGGTGGGGGATTTGGGGTGTCACCTGTGCCCCCCCAGTGCCCCGGGAATGGCTGAGGCCAGGGGTGACGGCCCCAGAGCGGATGGAGCCAGGATTTGGGGTGCTCCGATCCTCAGACCCCAAATTCACTTCCCCAGGACTTCCCCAGTCACTCCACCCCCCCAAATTCACACCCCTGGAAGCCCACTCACCCCCAAAAATTCACCTCCCGGGGGCTTCCCCAGCCCCTCCAGCCCCCCAAATTCACTCCCCAGGGGCTTCCCCAGCCCCAAAAAATTCACGTCCCCAGAGGCGTCCCTGCTCCCCCAAATTCACATCCCTGGGGGCTTCCCCGGCCCCCCCAAATTCCCTCCCGGGGGTTCCCCGGCCCCCCCACCTGGGTGATGCTGTGTCCGTAGTCCAGGCTGGATTCCGAGTCCAGGAGAGGGGTCTGGGAAAGGAAAGGGGAGGGGAGGGGATTGTAGGGGCTCTGCTGTGCCCCCCTCACCCCACAGAGCCGGGGAGGGGGGGCCGAGCACCCCAGAGCAGCCCAGCCCCCAGCACCCAAATCCTGAACCCAGCACCCAAATTCTGCACCCGGCACCCAAATCCTGATCACGGCACCCAAATTCTGCACCCGGCACCCAAATTCTGATCCCAGCTGAAATCCTAAAGTCAGCACCCAAATCCTGCACCCAGCACCCAAATCCTGATCCCAGCACCCAAATCCCGAACCCAGCACCCAAATCCTAAACCCAGCACCCAAATCCTGATCCCAGCACCCAAATCCTGAACCCGGCACCCAAATCCTGAATTCAGCACCCAGATCCTGCACCCAGCACCCAGATCCTGATCCCAGCACCCAAATCCTGATCCCAGCACCCAAATCCCGAACCCGGCACCCAAATCCTGATCCCAGCACCCCGATCCTGATCCCAGCACCCCGATCCTGATCCCAGCACCCAAATCCTGCACCCAGCACCCAGATCCTGAACCCAGCACCCAGATCCTGAATCCAGATGCTGAATTTCCTGCAGATCCTGAATTTCCTGCGGGTTCCCATTTCCTGAGCTCATTTCTCTCCCGGCTCTGCCCCTCGGGGATGCTCCAGGTCAAAGCAAACCCGGGCAGGGTCGAGCCCCGTCCCCGCAGCCCCGCCCGGGTCCCGGGGCAAAGGTGGCCGAGCTCGGGTCCCGCGGGCTCCGAGGCAGCCGCGCTCGCTCCGGGCCACGGCCCTGGATAAACAACCCGGGCCCGCACCCGTCAGACCAGTTCAGGCCCCGGGAGCGCTCAGCCGGCACGGGGCACGGCCAGGGACACCCACCCGCCCGGGGGGCACCCCCAGGGGGGTTTGGGGGTCCCCTCCGGGTGTTCCCGGCGCTGGGGGCTCCGCAGATCCCCGGGAGGGCACCCAAAAAGCGGCAGCGGATCCAGGGATCCCCCCGGGATCCGCCTGCGGGCAGGGGAGGCTGGAGCAATCCCAACGCACGGGGGATGGAAATTTCCAATTAAGGGAGCCGAGGCAGGAGTTAATTAGTGCAGGAGTTAATTAGTGCAGGAGTTAATTAGTGCAGGAGCCTCCGCAGCACTTCGGGAGGGATTCGAGGGGCGGGTGGGAAACGAGCGGCTCCGGGAATGCCGCAGGTCCCGGGGGACGCGTGTCACCCCCGGCCGCGGTGTCACCGAGGCTGCGACACCGGCCTGACCCCGCGGTGCTGTCCCCAAGGCTGCGACACCGCTCCTGGCCCGGCCGCACTGTCCCCAAGGCTGGGACACCGCTCCTGACCCCGCGGTGCTGTCCCCAACCCTGGGACACCGGCCTGACCCCGCGGTGCTGTCCCCAAGGCAGGGACACCGCTCCTGGCCCGGCCGCACTGTCCCCAAGGCAGGGACACCGTTCCTGACCCCGCGGTGCTGTCCCCAAGGAAGGGACACCGCTCCTGGCCCGGCCGCACTGTCCCCAAGGCTGCGACACCGCTCCTGGCCCGGCCGCACTGTCCCCAAGGCAGGGACACGGTGACTCAGGCGCTCTGCAAACTCTGCCGAGCCCCGTGACGGCCGCGGGGAGCAGGAACCGCTCCGGGCAAATGTTTGCCGAGCGGAGCCGGGAGGCGGCCGGGACGCGGAGGCGCTGCGGGGACACGGAGGTGACACCGGGGGGGAGACAGAGGTCCCTGTCACCCGTGGGTGCAGGAGGTCCCTGTCACCCCTTTGGTGCAGGAGATCTGTGTCACCCGTGGGTGCAGAAAGTTCCAGTCACCTCTGGGTGCAGCAGGTCGCTGTCACCCTTGGGTGCAGGAGGTCCCTGTCACCTCTGTGAGTGCAGCAGGTCCCTGTCACCTCTGTGGGTGCAGATCTGTGTCACCCGTGGGTGCAGCAGGTCCCTGTCACCTCTGTGAGTGCAGCAGGTCCCTGTCACCTCTGTGGGTGCAGATCTGTGTCACCCGTGGGTGCAGCAGGTCCCTGTCACCCCTGGGTCCTGGCGAGCGCTGCCCAGGTCCCCAAGGCGCCTCCGCTGTCCCCCGGCCCCGCGCTCCGTCCTTGGGGCACCGAGCCCGGCTGAGCCCCGGGCCGGCCCTGGCCCCGCTCCAAGGACACCGACACAGACCCAAAACCCCGCTCGGGGATGGGATTCCTCCAGGAATCCCAGGGCGGCTCTGGGATCCCCCAAACCCTCCCGCTGCCTCCAGAGCCCCCCTGGAGCATCCAGCCCCTCCCTCCCTTCCTAAGGAGTCGCCTTTTCCATTTTCCTGCCCCCGGGACGCTCCGGGCTCCCGCCTTTCTCCAGGATTCCGGCAGCTCCGGGCGCGGGGCCAAGGCCGCCACGGCCGTTCCGCGCTCGCGGCCGCTTTTGTTTGGGATCCCGAGCAAAACAAACGTGGCTATTTCGGGCTCCGAGGCTCCGGAGAAAGTCCTCGCCCATCCGCAGCCTCCGCAGGCCGGAGCGGGCGGCCGGAGCCCGGAATCCCCCGGGATGGGGCCGGGGATGGGGCCGGGCACTGCCGGGATGGGTTTGGGCATCCCCCAGGATGGAGCTGAGAACCCCTGGGATGGGGTTGGCATCCCCGGGATGGGGCTGGGCACCCCCAGGATGGGGTTGGCACCCTCGGAATGGGTTTGGGCACCCCTGGGATGGGTTTGGCACCCCCGGGATGGGGTTGGGCATCCCCGGGATGGAGCTGAGAAACCCCCAGGATGAAGTTTGGCACCCCCGGGATGGGTTTGGGCACCCCCGGGATGGGTTTGGGCACCCCCAGGATGAAGTTTGGCACCCCCGGGATGGGTTTGGCACCCCCGGGATGGGTTTGGCACCCCCGGGATGGGTTTGGCACCCCCGGGATGGGGTTGGCATCCCCGGGATGGGGCTGGATTTATCCCGCTTTATCCCGGGAATGCTCCAGGCCGGCTGGGATTTATCCCGGTTTATCCTGGGAATGCTCCAGGCCTGCTGCTGGCCCGGCTTCCCAAAAAGTGCCCCTCAAAAGCCCTCCCCAAAATCCTTCCTAAAAGTTCTGGAGAGAAAAAAAAAAAAACCAAAAAAACCCAAAAAACAAAAAACAAAAAACAAAAAAACACAAACAAACAAAAAAAACCCCAAAAAAAACACCAAACAAACAAAAGAAAAACCGGGAGGAAAGTGAAAAAGCGAGGAAAACTCTTATCTGGGAGGGAGCCCCTGCGCGGGGTGGAAATGCCCAGGGGGGAGTTGTCCCCCTAAAATAATTCCAGTTTTTCTGGAAAACTGTCCCAGGTCAAGCAGAGTGGGAAGGGGAAGGACCCAAAGCTCCGGAAGCTCCGCCGGGGCTCCAGGGTCACCTCCCCGCCCAGGGGGGACACCGAGGGGCCGAGAGCACAGAGGGGACCCCCGGGACCCCCCTGCCAGCTCCCGGGGGGGACGCGAGGCCAAGGGACAAATCCCAGCCCGGGGACGGGAGGGGGAGCACCGGGAACACCGCGAGCAGCCGGGAATGCCCCCGGGAATGTCACCCGGGAATGTCACCCCGGGAATGTCACCCCGGGAATGTCACCCCAGGAATGTCACCCCAGGAATGTCACCCGGGAATGTCCTTCCCGGCCGGGATGCGCCGCCGGGCACCGGGCACCGGGCTGGTTTCACGCCTGGCCGCGCGTTCCGCTCCGCTCCGCCCGGACACGGGCCCGGGGCGGGCGGCAGGGGGAGTGAGCGGCTCACCTGCGGCCTCACCCGGCCCCTCGTGCCCTCACCTGGCTCCTGCAGCCTCACCTGGCTCCTGCACGCTCGGATTCACTCCCCGTGCCCTCACCTGCTTCCTTCCTCCCTCACCGGCACGCCTGGCTTCACTCCCTGCTCCTTCCCTGCCCTGGCTCTCTGCACGCCTGGATTCGCTTCCCGTGCCCTCACCTGGCTCCTTCCACCCTCACCTGGCTCCCTGCAGCCTCACCTGGCGCCTGGACTCGCTCCCCTCCTCTCATCCCCGGGCTCCCGGTGCTGGGGCCCCACTCACCCAGAGAATTCCCTGGATTCGGGACACTCTCCCCATTCCCACTCACTCAGGGATTTCCCCGGGTTCGGGGCAGGCTCCCCTCACTCCACAGCTCTCCAGAGAATTCCCTGGATTCGGGCACGCTTCTCTCACTCACCCAGAGGATTCCCTGGATTCAGGACACGTTCCCCTCACTTCCCAAAACTCCGGAGAATTCCCTGGATTCAGACACGCTCCCCCTGCTCCCCACTCACCCAGCGGATCCCCTGGATTCGGGACACGCTCCCCTCACTCCCCAGTCCTCCAAAGGATTCCCTGGATTCAGACACGCTCCCCTCATTCCCCACTCCCCCAGAGAATTCCCTGGATTCGGGACACACTCTCCCCACTCCCACTCCCCCAGAGAATTCCCTGGATTCAGACGCTCCCCCCGCTCCCCACTCACCCAGCGGATCCCCTGGATGCGGGGCAGGCTCCCCCCGGCCCCCTCCAGCCGCACATCGTAGCTGGAGCTCCGGAACAAGTGCATCCTCTTGAGCAGCGCCGGGAGCCGCGCTCCGTCCGCGCCGGGACCCCCGGGGGGCTGCGGGGGGGCTCCGGCTCCGCTCCGCGCCTCCAGCCCCGCTCGCCGCGGCCCCGCCGCCCTCCGCGCCGCCCCGGCCGCTGCCCCCGGCCCGGCCCCGCGCACCTTCATGCGGGGGGGGGCGAGGCCATCGCGGCCGCGGCCCCGGGGCTGCTCCGCGACTCCTCGGGACGGGGCCGGGCTCGGGAGCGGCTCCGCCGCCGCCGCCGCCGCGCCGGGACCGCCCCGGGCACGGGAGCTCCGCCCGCGGCTCCTCCCCGGCAACCGCGGCGGGGCTGGAGGGGACCCCGAACCCCGGCACGGCCCCGACACCGCCCGAGGGACCCCCGGGACACCCCGGGACCCCCGAACCCCGGCACGGCCCCGACACCGCCCGAGGGACCCCCGGGACACCCCGGGACCCCCGAACCCCGGCACAGCCCCGAGCCTGCACGAGGGACCCCGGGACCCTCCTGGGACCCCCGCGGGACCCCCCCGGGACCCCCTGGGATCCCCGAACCCCGGCACGGCCCCGAGCCCGCCCGAGGGAGCCCCGGGACCCTCCTGGGACCCCCTGGGACCCCCAGGCCTGGATTTTGGGGGGTCTCCAGGAGTCCCTGAGCACCTCAGGGGGAGCCGGGGGTTTGGGGGGGTCACAGGGGCTCCTGGTGGGAAAAACAGGACCCAGAGAGGCTGGGAAGAGGGAGGGGGTTGTACTGGGAATGGTCATACTGGGAATGGTTTATACCGGGAATGGGTTGTACTGGGAAAGGTTTAAGATGAGAATGGTTATACTGGGAGAGGTTTGTACTGGGAATGGTTATACTGGGACCGGTCTGTACTGGGACCAGTCTGTACTGGGAGGTGGCCCCCAGCCCGCAGCTGCAGCGAGGCCCAGCGGTCCTGGGAGAGTTTTTGCCGAGGTTTCTGGCTAAAAAAAAAAGGCAAAGAATTTCTGCCAGAAGGAGCCTTCACTTCTGAAACAAATCCCGATTTTTTCAGTTCCAATCTGCCTTTCCATCGGCCCCCGCCCCAGCCAGAGCAGGGCCGGGAAACGTCCGCTGGATTCCAGGAATGTGGGGAAGGAGCCTCGAGCCTCCCTGGCTGCTCCTCCTGCTCAGCACCCGGGGGGCTCGGGGGGGTCACCCCGGGGTCCCCAAATCTGTCCCTGCGAGCTGGGGCGGCCTTGGGCACATCGGGACAGGGACCGCGATCCTGATCCTCCCTCTCCTCCCCGGTCCCTCCCCCCCTGCCTGGAGGCCCGGGACGCTTTTCCCGGGATTCCTGGAGGCTCCGCGATCACAACAACCCGAAATTCCCGGGATAAGTTTTCCCGGGATTCCTGGAGGCTCCGCGATCCCAACAGCCGCCCCCGTGCTGGATCCCTCCCCGCAGGAACTGCCCCGTGACCCCGGAGCTGCCCCGGGGCCCGGCTGGGGCGGGAGATCCTCCCGGCCGTGCACAGACACGTCCCGCCATGCAAATCCGAGCCAAGGAAGGGAAGGAGGAGGAGGAGGCCTGAGGAAGGCAGCAGCTCCCGGGGCCGCACCCCGGCAGCCGGGGGAGAAACACCTGCCCGGGCCCCCCGGGACTGCGGGCGGTTCCTGGCTTGGCTGGGAGGAGCCCCATTCCAATCCCATCCCTATTCCAAACTATCCCATCCCATCCCACCCTATCCTATCCCAATCCCATCCTATGGATCCTATCCCATTCCAATCCCATCCCTATTCCAACCTATCCCATCCCACCCTATCCTATCCCATCCCATTCCAATCCCATCCCATTCCAATCCCATCCCATTCCAATCCCATCCCATTCCAATCCCATCCCAATCCAATACCAACCCATGGATCCCATCCCACCCTATCCTATCCCTATCCTATCCCAATCCCATCCTATCCCATCCCATGGATCCCATCCCAATCCTAATCCCATCCCAGAGGGTTCGGGGCAGGGGTGAGACCATCACACAGCAGTGATGGTGTCCCTTGGGTGTCCCTGGGGTGTCCCTGGGGTGTCCCTTGGGTGTCCCCAAGTTGTCCCTGGGGTGTCCCTGAGGTGTCCCTGGGGTGTCCCTGGGGTGTCCCTGGGCCTGGGGACATCCCTGGTCCCTCCTCCCCTCCCTGGGCGTGGGATCCCGCTCCAGGCACGGACAGTCCCAGAGCTCCCAGTGCCCCCCAGTGCTCCCAGTGCGCCCCAGCACTCCCAGTGCCCCCCAGTGCCCCCCAGTGCCCCCCAGCACTCCCAGTGTCCCCCGCACTCCCCAGGCTCGGGAGCTCGGTCCCCCATCCGGGGCCGCTCGGCTCGGCAGGGCCGGGAGCAGCGGCTGTGCCTTATCAGCCTCTTATCGCTCGTTGAACTCCAACAATCATTAATCCCGCGTCCCCGCCGAGCTCCGGCTGCCTTTGGGGCAGCTCTGCCCTCGCTTGCCGGGCAGGAATGTGTTCCCAATATCCCAAATCCCAAACAGGACCCGCGGATCCACAGGGCAGTGAATCCTGACCCTTTCCCCATCCTTCACCCCCCAAAAGCAGAACGGAGTGAAATCCGAGTTAAATCCCAATATTTCCTTTCCATCCCCTATTTCAGCTCCGTTTCCTGGAAATGAGGGGCCGGCTCCCGAAATTCCAGGAGGAACCTGGGCACCCCCAGAGGGTTCTGCTGGCAGCTGGGGGTGGAGGAGATTTTTCCATATTTATCATCTCCCCCGGCTCGCCGGGACACGGCCACAAATCAGCCCCGAAAATCCAATCCTGGGGAAAAAGCTCGGGAATTTACTGCGCTCCCAACACCGCGGGGTTTATCCTTTAATGCTGCTGCTTTATGTATTCCTCTCCCTCCAACCCTATTTATTTCCTGTTTATTGGCCCGGCCTCCCCTAATTTATGTTTTCATTACTTTGATTAACGCTCCTGCTCCCCTGACATCGTAATTCCGGCGCGGTTCCCCCAGCGCCTTCCCGAACCCCTCGGTGTTAAATAATCCTCGGATTTAGCCGGGATGATTTGTAATTTAATAAGCGGCTCCACCGCCGTGTTTTATCTCCTAATTGGCCCCGGAATTAGCAGCGATTCCGGAATTAACACAAATTATGCGATGCCCTTGTTATTACGCGGGGTTTTATTGGGTTGAAACAACAGCTTGAGGAATTATCTCTCCTTCAGCCTCATTCCCCAATTCTGGCTGTGATTCATTCCTGGATCATCCACGGGTGAGAGCTCGGGCAGGAATTGCTGCCGTGGAGGGGACGCTGCTCCTGAGGAGGGAAGGAAGGAAGGAAGGAGAGTTTTGCTCTCCCGGGTGGTTTAATTAATTTCATTCCCTCATTATCATTTGGGGAACGTGATGTGTCTTGTTCTCCCGGTCTTTCCGTGCCCGCTCGGCTCCTTCCCAAAACCATTCCCAGATTTGCGTCTCTGAGGAGCTGCGAGAACCTCGGCTCTGAGGCCAGCAGGAGCTCAGCATCCCCAAATCATGGAAAAGTGGGATTGGAGTTCAGCGCCTCGGGTCTGAGGCCAGCAGGAGCTCAGCATCCCCAAATCATGGAAAAGTGGGATTGTTCAGGTTGGAAAATCCCGCTGAGGTCATCGAGTCCAACCAGCAACCCTGAGAGAGAAGAAAACCAATGTTCTTCCCAAAGATTCTTTTCCTTTTTCCCCAAGGTTTTTATTTCCTTTTTCCCAAAGGTTTTTTTCCTTTTTCCCGAAGGGATTTGTAACCATTGGGATAGGATTGAGAAAGAAAACCAATGTTCTTCCCAAAGGTTTTTTCGCTTTTTCCCAAAGGTTTTTTTTCCTTTTCCCCAAAGGTTTTTTCCTTTTTTTCCCCAAAGGTTTTTTTTCTTTATTTCCCAAGGTTTTTTTCCTTTTCCCCAAAGGTTTTTTTCCTTTTCCCCAAGGTTTTGTTCCCTTTCCCCCCAAGGTTTTTATTTCCTTTTTCCCAAAGGTTTTTTCCCAAAGTTTTTTTTTCCTTTTCCCCAAAGGTTTTTTTCCTTTTTCCCAAAGGTTTTTCCTTTTTCCCCAAGGGATTTGTAACCATTCCTCGCACCAGGCCTGGCTGGGACCTCCCCATTTCCTCAACTTTTCCTTTTTCTCCTTTGGGTCTCTGCCATTTCTGGGGTCTCAATCCCGGTTATTCCCGTGGGTGAAATGTTCCTTTAAAAGGGGCAGAACAAGGCGGCCTCGAGGACAAACGCTCAGGATGAAACTCCCGGCTGTTCCCAGCGCTCGGGAAACAAACAGGGCTGTCCCCATCCCGGCTCATTTTCCTCCTTTGTTCCCAGTTCCAGCCCCCACCGAGCTGTCCCCGCTGCGGGGAGGAGGAGGAGGAGGGAGGAGGAGGAAGGATCCTTCATCCGGTAACTCCGGCTGGTTCCCAGCTGTTCCCGGGGCTCTCCGGGCAGGAGCAATAACCGGGAAAATCACTCGGCTCTGGGCAACCTGGGCACCAGGTGCCGGGGAACGGGGCCAAGGTCCAACAGCTCGGGAGAATCCGGGAGTTCCTGGAGCTGCTGCCCCGGCCTGGGCAGTGCCGGGGGGGCCCGAGGCTGATTTGGGGTCAAAAGGTGAAAAATCCTCAGCAGGGGTGGGAGCAGGAACGGCGCTGGTCCCACCTGGAGCGCTTCCTCCTCCTCCTCCTCCTCCTCCTCCTCCTCCTCCTCCTCCTCCTCCTCCTCCTCCTCCTCCTCCTCCTCCTCCTCCTTTCCATCCCATCCCCTTCCCCTGACCCTCGCAGCAGGGTCACCCACCGGGGGTGAGGATTTGGGATGGAATTCCATCCCTGCCAGGGCCTGGAATGGAATTCCCGAATTCCAGCCGTGCCTGCCCTGTCCCTGCAGGTGTCCCAGGCCAGGCTGGGGGGGCGGGAGGTGTCCCTGGGGTGGCACTGGGGGGGTTTGGGGCCAACCCAAACCAGTCTGGGGTTCTGAGCTGGGCCAGGCAGGGACATCCCACCCTGGCACTGCCCTTCCTGCTGGGAATCCAGCAGGGACATCCCAGGGACCCTCAGGGACACCCAGGGGCACCCAGGGACCCCCCAGGGACACCTCAGGGACACCCCAGGGACACCCCAGGGACACCCAGGGACACCCAGGGGCACCCAGGGGACACCCAGGGACACCCAGGGACCCCCCAGGGACACCCAGGGGCACCCAGGGACACCCAGGGACACCCAGGGACACCCAGGGACCCCCAGAGACACCTCAGGGACACCCAAGGGACACATGAGTTTGCAGCACAGAGTGATGGAGAAGCTGATCCCTGTCCCAGACCCGATCCCTGCCCCAGAGCCGATCCCTGCCCTCCCAGAATTCCAGCTGCAGTCACTCCTTGGGTGAGATTTTGTGGCGTTTCTTATCTCCCGTTCTCCCAGGGCCGGGATTAAACGCTCGAGCGAGGAACGCTCCGATGTTTATTAATTCTTATCTGTGTTACAGCTCGAGATTTCCCTGAGCTGGCCGAGCTCTTCCCCTCGGGGCAGCGGTGACTCAGGGCCTGAAGTGTCACCGGCCCGGACACGCCGGGTGGTGTCACCGGCCTGAGGTGACATCGCTGTCCCTCCTTTGGGGTCAGGGTTGGAGCTGTTCCCGGTGTGGGTTCTGTCCCCAGGACCCATCAGAGCCACCCCCACCCAAACCCTCCACTTATTTTATCTCCCCAAAATCGTTTGTGGATGAATTTCTGCTGATTTTTATCTAAATCTGAATTTTGATCTACAAAAAACCAAACCAAACCAACAAAAACCCAAGCCCAAAAAACCCGAACAAACAAAAAACCCCACCAAAAGCAAAACAATAAAAAAAACCTTCCAGAAACCCCAAACAAACAAAAACCCCCACCAAAACAATGAAAAGAAACCCCCCAAAACCCAAACAAACAAAAAACCCCATCAAAACCAAAACAAAAAACTCACCCAACCCCAGACTTTGAGCCGTTTCCCATCTGTTAAAAAATAAAATAAAAAATAAAAATCATCTCACAGCATCTCGCTGGCGGAGTCAGCAGAGATGAAAAAAAAGACAGAAATCCAAATTCCCGCGGGGGAATCGGGCGTGAGGAGCTGAATTCACCTGGCCGGGCTCCGCGGGGCTGCCGGGCGCCTGCTGCTGACGCCGCTCGTTCCGCTCCAGCGCCGAGCCCAGGGAGCCGAATTCCTGCAGGAAAAACAGGAAACGGGTTTGGTTTTTGGGGTTTTTTTTACTGCTCTCGAGGTTTTTAGGCTTAAAAACCTCACCGCGGCCACTGCCCTACCCGGGCAGGCAGGACCTGCGGGTCCTGGCAGGGCCCTCCCGAGGATGAGCGGGGTTTTAGGGGTGGCACCGGGTTTTAGGGGTGTCACGGGGTTTTAGGGGTGGCACCGGGTTTTAGGGGTGTCACGGGGTTTAGGGATGGCCCTGGGTTTTAGGGGTGGCACCGGGTTTTAGGGGTGGCACCGGGTTTAGGGATGGCCCTGGGTTTTAGGGGTGTCACCGGGTTTTAGGGGTGGCACCGGGTTTAGGGATGGCCCTGGGTTTTAGGGGTGGCACCGGGTTTTAGGGTGGCACCGGGTTTTAGGGACGCCATCGGGTTTTAGGGGTGTAATCCGGTTTTAGGGGTGTCACTGAGTTTTAGGGATGGCACCGGGTTTTAGGGGTGGCACCGGGTTTAGGGATGGCACTGGGGTTTTGGGGACGTCGCTGGGGTTTTAGGAATGTCACTGGGTTTTAGGGGTGTCACTGGTTTTAGGGATGGCACCGAGTTTTGGGGATGGCACCGGGTTTTGGGGACCTCATCGGGTTTTAGAAGTGTCACCGGGATTTAGGGGTGGCACCGGGTTTTGGAGGTGTCACCGGGTTTTGGGGATAACATCGGGTTTTGGGGGTGTCACCGAATTTTTTCCCGCGGGAATTTTTGGGGTCTGCAGCCGGGAATGTTTAATGTTTCGGCTGTGCTGCACGAACCTTTCCCCGTGAGCTGCTCCCATCCCACCCCTCAATCCCAACGATTCCATCCCGGCGTGTCCCCCCCAAACCCTCCGGGGTTTGTCCCTCGGTCCCCGCGCTGTGCCCGGTTTGGGGACACCAGCGAGGGAGAGACGCGGAATCCCGGAAGGTTTTGGGTTGGAGGGGACCCCAAACCTGTCCCGTTCCCAGGGCGGGGACAATTCCACCACCCCGGGGTGCCCCGAGCCCCTCCAAGCCCGAATTCCATCGGGGGACACCGAGGAGGGATGGATGAAGAGGGGGAAGGGATGCGGAGGTGGATGAAGAGCGGGGAAGGCGGCTCGGGGAAGGGAAGGAGGCTGCTGCCATCTAGAGCAGGTGCCCGAGCTTCCTCTTTTCTCCCGGAGAGATTCTCTGGGAAGAGACTGAACCGGGAAATTCAGGAAAAGCCGTTCTGGGCTGGGGTAGAGCGGGGAGCGCATTCCGGGCTCTGCGGGTGCCTCTGTCCCCGTGTCGCCCGCGGGATAATTAATTAATTAATAATGAGGAATAGGTGGGAAAATCCCATTCTCACCCCAGTCCTCACGGGGAATTTCTGTCCCGCGGATGAAGCAGAGCCAGACCCAGCCAAGGGCTCAGAAAGGGGAAAAGTGGTTTTTTTTAAAAAATATATAAGTACATAAAAAAGAGGAAGGGAGAAAAGGGAACGGAAAAGCCAAAAAGCCTTTGAGGATTTTGATGAGGTGTCCCCAGACCGCAATCCCACAGGATGGGCCGGGGAAAAGGAAAACTCACCCCGAGGGGAAGCGAAAGGCTCTCGGAGATGTCCCCAACGCCACACGCTCCCCACCCCTGGTGTCCCCGGGTGCCGCCCGCGTCCCCCAGCTGAGCCCCGTGTCCCGAGGGATGGCGGGGTCCCCACGCCCCTCCTGCTCTCCGTGTCCCCCCGGTGTCCCCCCGGTGTCCCCCCGGTGTCCCCCCGTGTCCCCCTCGGTGTCCCCACGTCCCCCGTGTCCCCTCCTCGGTCCGCCCGCCCGCCAGGGGGCGCGCTGGGGCGGGGCGCGGCAGAACAGGGGGCGTGTCCCGGTGTCTATGGGCGTGTCCCGGTTCTGTGTCCTGGTCCCGGTGGGCGTGTCCCGGTGGGCAGGGGCGTGTCCCGTTCCCCGGGGCGCATCCCAGTGTCATGTCCCGGGGAGTGTCCCTGTCCCGATTCGTGTCCCGGTGCCGTGTCCCGGTGCCATATCCCGGGGAGTGTCCCTGTCCCGATTCGTGTCCCGGTGCCACGTCCCGGGGAGTGTCCTTGTCCCGATCCGTATCCCTGTCCCGGGGCGTTCCCGTGTCCCGTTCCCGAGGCATGTCCCTGTCCCGATCCGTATCCCTGTCCCGGGGCGTTCCCGTGTCCCTGTCCCGGTTCGTGTCCCTGTCCCGGGGCGTTCCCGTGTCCCTGTCCCGAGGCGTGTCCCGTTCCCGGGGCGTTCCCGCCGCCGTTCCCGGGGCGTGTCGCGGTGCCGTGGGCGGGCCGCGCCGTGGCCGCCATGGCGGTGAGCGGGGCCCTGGCGCTCCGTGTCGCCTACGCGTCCTTCGGCGCCCTGAGCGGCCTCTCGGCCTTCTGCGCCTGGAGCGTCGTGCCCGCGCTGCGCCAGCCCGGCACGGCTGCGGCCGGGGGGCTCTCGGGTACGGGGCCGGGGGGCTCGGGGGCACCGGGCCGGAGCCGTGAGGGCTGAGGGGGATCGGGGTGAGGGAGGGGATCGGGGCCGGGGGTGTGAGGGGGCTGAGCTCGGGGGAACAGGACAGGGCAGCGGGGGGACCGAGGAGCGCCGTGCTCAGCCCTGAGGGGGATGTGAGGGGAGTGAGGAGCCCTGAGGGGTGTGAGGGGTGAGAGGAGCCCCGACGGGGCTGTGAGGGAGTGAGGAGCCCTGAGGGGTGTGAGGGGTGAGAGGAGCCCCGAGGGGGCTGTGAGGAGCCCCGAGGGGGCTGTGAGGGGTGAGAGGAGCCCCGAGGGGGCTGTGAGGGGAGTGAGGAGCGCCTTCCTCAGCCCTGAGGGGGCTGTGAGGGCTGTGAGGGGTGAGAGGAGCCCCGAGGGGCTGTGAGGGGAGTGAGGAGCCCCTTCCTCAGCCCTGAGGGGGCTGTGAAGGGTAAGAGGGGAGTGAGGGTGATGATGGCACCGAGGAACCCCTTCCCCAGGGCTGAGGGGAGGTTTGAGGGGGGATCTCAGGGCTGAGGGGGATTTTGATGGGGGTGTCAGAGCCATGGGGGTGTCAGGGCAGCAATTGGGAGGTGTCAGGGCTGAGGGGGCTGTCAGGGTAAAATTTGGGGGTGCCAGAGCAGCAATTGGTCTCAGCTCCTTCCCTGAGTCTGAGGCTTTCAGGGAAGCAAAGAAATCCTCCTGATTTCCCCCAAGTGCTGAAAGCAACTGTGCCAAACCCTTTAGAAGAGAGGTTTGGGCCATAGGAGTAAAACTGCACCTAATGTGTCCAGAAATCTGGGAGATTTATGGGAATCTGGGGGGTTTTGCCTCTAGGTTAATGATTGGGTTGGAGCAGGACAGAGTCCTGCAGCTCCAGAGCTTCCCTGGCTGAATCCCTGGAGGAAGAGGAGAAAGTGAAGTTAAATTTAGAAAGGAGCCGGGCGTGAGGTGCAGACTGGGCTTGTCTGGGCTTCCTCTCCCTCAAAAAAAAAAAAAAGCTTTTAATTCCAGCTGGAACTGGGATCCAGCAGAGAATTCCCACACTTTGCTTTGCTGGGTGGCACAAAGCTGGGGGGATCTTGAACCAGAATACAGGAGAAAGAGCAAATGGAAGTATTTTCTGCTGTGTTTGTGTTTTGGGAGGAATTTTGACAGCGGAATTTTGACAGCGGAATTTTGACAGCGGAATTTGCAGATCCTCGTTGAAGTGCCCTGATTAAGCCAAGCTCTGCCTGTTGCTCCGTGTTTAGCTCATTTTTAATGCCTCTGCTGTGCCTTTGGGTCTGTGTTTGGGGATGTTTATCCACACGCTTCCTGGCTGGGAGAATTCCTCCTGATCCCGAGGAATCTCCAGCTTTGTCTCTGCAATCACTTTTTATATTTCCCTTATCTCCCAGAGAACCTTCCCTGCTTGGAGTCTGCCCTAAATCTCACTCATTCCCTGTTATTTACAGCCAAAATTTCATTTGATCCGAAGTTCCATGGAGGGAAAACGAGGCTGGAGCCCTCAGTTCCCTGTAATTATGGAATTATGGTGCTGAGCAGCCCTTCCAGTCCTTCCAGTTGGCTTTGAGGGTGAGAAACCTGGAAGAGGCAGCTCCCCAATGCCCAGGATCTCTGGGATGCAGAATTGGGACTTTTGGGACCATCCCAACCCGATCTCCCCCTCATTGGAGGCAGAAACTCCTGGCGGGTGCTGCAGCTCCACCCAGACCCCCAAAATCCTTCCCCCAGCTGTCCCAGGGGTTTAATTCCATTTCCACCCAGTCACGGGGGCGTTGGAGACTCTTGGAATTTTAAAACCACCTGAGGAATGGAAGGAGTGGGAGCTGAGCACGGGATCTGGTACAACACCAGAGTATTCCAAGGTTCCTCTCCTTCCAGAGCTGTTTTCCTAAATATCTCAGTTTGGCAGGAAATCCCCCATGTCTGACCTATTCCAAGCCCAGCTGAGCTCCCGGGATCACCCAGGAGAGGAAAAGTTTGGCCAAGATGGAAATGGCAAAATTTTGGTTGGCAGAGCTCCAGCTCCCGTCGGAGAGGGATTTCAGCTCCTTCCAGCTGATGCTGCAGCTGGAGTGGATAAAAGGGGATTGTTTAGCTGGAAAGGACTGAAAGCTTTGTAAACACACAGAAAAAAAATGGTCTTGGTGTTGATCACCATTTTCTGGGACTTTGCAGGGAGTTTTTATGTCACTTTTCCTTTTTACCCTCATTTCCTTTGCCATGCCACACGTTTGGAGCTGAAGTCGGGTGCTCCTTGCAGGAATTTTGGAGTCAGGGGCTCCTTGTGGAGTCAAGCTGCAGTTTTTATGTTTGTTTGGGGATTTTTTTTTTTTTGGCCTCTGCTTCAGATTTGTTGTTTTTATGTTGTTTGGGGATTTTTTTGGCCTCTGCTGCAGATTGTTGTTTTTTCCCTGGACTCCATGTGGGACACGGGCCCTGCTGTGAGCACGTGGAGCTGAGCTCATTCCCACCCAAACTCCCCTGGGATTGAAGGATCCCTCCGAGGAGCAGGAGGCACAAAACCTTGTGTTTGCCCCTGTTTTTTGTTTGGATGTTTGCAGGAGGGAAAGTTTGTTTCCCTTGAGCTCCAGCAGCCCAAATATATCCAGATATTTGGTCTGGCTGAGGGAGAATCGTGCCCCAGGTTCCAGCCCTGCTTTGAACTTCTGGGATTTATTTTATTCATTCAAGGGTGCTGGGAGGTTTTTGTGCTTTCCCAGGAATTGATCTTGTCCTGATACCTGTGAGCTCCTCTCTCCACAGCCCAGCGGGGCCGTTGGGGCCGTTTCTTTTCCTGGGGCTTTGTGTCCCTGGGATAATTTGGGTTGGTTCCCTGTCGGAAATCCTTGGATTGTGTCTGATGGGCAGCTCCCGCTCCAGGGCCTCTGCAGAGCTCGGGTGTGGGTAAATCCTCAGGGATTTGTGTTTTTATGGAAGGTTTGGGTGTGTTTGAACCCAGGGGGACTGGAGCTGTCCAGCCCTGCTGCTGCTCCGGGTTTGTCCCCTGGCTCAGGGTTTGGGGACACAGTGCTTTAGGGAAGGGGAGGGGATTTGGGGAATCCCTGAGGTGAAAACCTGCAGCTCCAGCAGTCCAATCACCCCAAGCTTTCAGTAAGTCACGACTTTATTTCATTTCCCAGTGAAATGGTTCAAAGCCAGAGTGTTTCGGGTGATTTTGGCCCAGAGGTGCCCCTGGAGAGCTGGGCCAGGGCTTGGATCAGGTTTGGATCAGAATTGGATCATGATTTGGATCAGATTGGATCATGGTTGGATCAGAATTGGATCATGGTTTGGATCATGATTTGGATCAGAATTGGATCAGGGTTTGGATCATAGTTGGATCATGATTTGGATCAGGTTTGGATCAGGTTTGGATCATGATTTGGATCAGGTTAGATCAGGTTTGGATCAGGTTTGGATCCGTGTCAGGGAACTCGAGTGCCTCAGGTGCCGCTCTCCCCACACAGCTCAGGGCAGCAGCAGCAGCAGCAGCGATTTTGGCTGGGAACACCACCCGTGACTCAGCATTCAGGGCAGATCTGCTGAGTCACCCGGGCAGGCTCAGCAGGGAGCAGCTTTCTGCTGACTCCACCCCCAGGTTCCCATTTCTGTGGGAAATGTGGCCGGAACGCGCTGAGCCCGGGGCAGAGGAAATGGGGGAGGTGGATTTTGGAGAAGTTGAGGGTTCAGCTCTGTCACCAGACCCTGGGTCAGCGTTTTGGGCTGCCATGACTCTGCAGTTGTGCTGTCCTGTCCCCAGATCCCTCCTGTCACCCTGGGGACCCCAGCATGGGGGGATTGGTCATGAGGTGTCCTTTAGGGTCCCGGGGTGGAATCCAGCCTGTCCTGAGCAGGGAATGTGGGCAGGGGGCAGCAGGTCCTGGCAGCTGCAGGGATGGGCTGGGCGGAGGGCTGGGGGGCTGTCCTGATGTCCCTGCTGTCACCTGGACAGGTGTTCTGCTGTTCCCAGGTGTTCTAGGGGGGTTGATCTGTGTTTACCTGTCCGTGGGTACATTTTAGATGTCCCTGTTGTCACCTGGACAGGTGTCCTGCTGTCCCTGCTGTTCCACATGTTCTAGGGGGGTTGATCTGTGTTTTAACCTGTCCGTGGGTGCCACTCGATGTCCCTGCTGTCACCTGGACAGGTGTCCTGCTGTCCCTGCTGTTCCCAGTGTTCTAGGGGGGTTGATCTGTGTTACCTGTCCGTGGGTGCCATTTTAGATGTCCCTGCTGTCACCTGGACACGTGTCCTGCTGTTCCCTGCTGTTCTAGGGGGTTTGATCTGTGTCCGTGGGTGCCACTCTGATGTCCTGCTGTCACTGGACAGGTGTCTGCTGTCCCTGCTGTTCCCTGCTGTTCTAGGGGTTTGATCTGTGTTTACCTGTCCGTGGGTGCCATTTTTAGATGTCCCTGCTGTCACCTGGACACGTGTCTGCTGTCCCCTGCTGTTCCTGCTGTTCTGGGGGTTGATCTGTGTTTTACCTGTCCGTGGGTGCCACTCTGATGTCCCTGCTGTCACCTGGACAGGTGTCTGCTGTCCCCTGCTGTCCCCTGCTGTTCTAAGGGGGGTTGATCTGTGTTTTACCTGTCCGTGGGTGCCACTCTGATGTCCCTGCTGTCCCTGGACAGGTGTGCTGGCGCTCTGGGCCCTATCACGCATGTGATGTCTGCAGGATACTGGAGGACCTGGTTAAAAGGGCTGAGGTCTTCCTCTCCATCGGGATCCTCTTCTCTGCCCTCTCCGGGCTGGGCTTCTGCGCCTTCCTGGCCCTGGCCATCACCCAGCACCAGTGTGAGTACTGGGAGGACTGGGAATACTGGGGGGGGGGTTCTTCTGCCACCTCCTTTTTTGGGGACAGCCTGCAGGGACGTGCTGCCCACGGGGGTTGTGCAGAGCTCCCAGGAGCTGCAATTCCCACCAAATCCCTGGTTTTTTGTCCCTGCTGCCCTGGAATTCCCACCAAATCCCTGTTTTTCTTTTCCTGCTGCCCACAGGGGGTTGTGCAGAGCTCCCAGGGGCTGGAATTCCCACTGAATCCCTGATTTTTTTCCTTGCTGCCCACAGGAGTTGTACAGAGCTCCTAAGGGCTGGAATTCCCACCAAATCCCTGGGGTTTTTTTCCCTCCCAGGGGCTGGAATTCCCACCAAATCCCTGGGGTTTTTTTCCCTCCCAGGGACTGGAATTCCCACCAAATCCCTGGGGTTTTTTCCCCTCCCAGGGACTGGAATTCCCACCAAATCCCTGGGGTTTTTTTCCCTCCCAGGGACTGGAATTCCCACCAAATCCCTGGGGTTTTTTTCCCTCCCAGAGGCTGGAATTCCCACCAAATCCCTGGGGTTTTTTTCCCTCCCAGGGACTGGAATTCCCACCAAATCCCTGGGGTTTTTTTCCCTCCCAGGGGCTGGAATTCCCACCAAATCCCTGGGGTTTTTTCCCCTCCCAAGGGCTGGAATTCCCACTGAATCCCTGGGGTTTTTTTCCCTGCTGCCCACAGTAGTTGTACACAACTCCCAAGCGCTGGAATTCCCACCGAATCCCGATTTTTTTTGTCCCCCCGGCAGCCCTGACTGACCCAAGAGTTACTACCTGTCGTGCGTGTGGAGCTTCATGGCGCTCAAGTGGGCGCTGCTGCTGAGCCTCTACTCGCACCGGTCCGCGCCGAGTTCGCCGACATCAGCATCCTCAGCGACTTCTGAGCCTGCGGGAGAGGTGTGGAGCGGGGAGGAGAGGCTGGGCACGGAGCAGGAGCCCCGCCCGGCGCCCCGGGGCTGCCTGGCTGTC
Organism: Acrocephalus arundinaceus; assembly: GCA_021534815.1. Lineage (NCBI taxonomy): Eukaryota > Metazoa > Chordata > Aves > Passeriformes > Sylviidae > Acrocephalus > Acrocephalus arundinaceus. The sequence continues at coordinate 3,919 of JAJEOU010002726.1, read as the reverse complement.
CGTCTGTCTGTCCGCACAGGGGATTTTCCTGCCGGCTTTTCCTCACCCATCGCTGCTCGTTCCGGGGAGGGAGGGGAAGGATTCAAGGATTCGGAGCTTTGCCCCAAGGGGGGTGGCAGTCCCCGCCTTTGTCACCTCGTTTGTCACCGAGGGAAGCTCGCAGCTGGGTCCTGCCTCTCCGGGGATTTGGGGTTTGGGGTTCCTGGGGTCTCACAGCTCATCCCAAAGTTCCCCGGGGGTGGGAATGCTGCTCCCCGGGCTGGTTTTAAAAAGGAATGGGGTCCCGTGTTTCACCATAAATGCAGTATTGAACGCTTGAGCTTGTGGCAGCAGTTGTGTGGGGAAAAGGGGTTGGGGGAAAAGGGGAGCAGGGCTGAGATGAGGCCCTGAGCCTCAGGGGGAATTCCTGAGGGGAAAGGGGTGCAGGGCCGAGGCCTCCCCTGATCCTCAGGGAGAGAATTCCTGAGGGGAAAGGGGTGCAGGGCCAAGGTGAGGCCCTGAGCCTCAGGGGAATTCCTGAGGGGAAAAGGGTGCAGGGCTGAGGCCTCCCCTGATCCTCAGGGAGAGAATTCCTGAGGGAAAAGGGGAGCAGGGCTGAGGTGAGGCCCTGAGCCTCAGGGAGAGAAATTCTGAGGGGAAAGGGGTGCAGGGCCAGACCTCCCCTGATCCTCAGGGAGAGAATTCCTGAGGGGAAAGGGGTGCAGGGCCAAGGCCTGGCCTGAGCCTCAGGGAGAGAATTCCTGAGGGAAAAGGGGTGCAGGGCCAAGGTGAGGCCCTGAGCCTCAGGGGGAATTCCTGAGGGAAAAGGGGAGCAGGGCCAAGGCCTGGCCTGAGCCTCAGGGAGAGAATTCCTGAGGGGAAAAAATGGTGAAAAAATGTTTTTGTGGAAGCAGGAGGAGAGGGGAGCGGGCAGGGGCTGCTCAGGTGAGGCCAGGGATTGGGGAGCACCTTTGGGTGGGGCTGTGACCTGCTGGAGTCCATAAACCCCAACCCCATGGA
>JAJEOU010002275.1:0-33460 GCA_021534815.1 Acrocephalus arundinaceus | reverse complement strand
GCTGTTGCTGGCCCTGGGTGCCATGGCAACGTGAGGACAAAAGCAGGGGTGCTGGGGCTGTTCAGGTACACAATTGCACTGACACCGATGCGATGTCCTTAGGATGCCAGAACTGGATCAGCGCCACCAGTCTCTTCTTTTAGATTGGAATTTTTAAAGTCTAGGCTTCCTGGAAGGGTTTGAGGATCCACGGTTGCTTTTGGGTGTCATTTCTCCACCTCATGACTCAGCAGGAGTTTCTCCAATGAAGAAATGAAGCTTTTGCCTGAAGCTCCCACTCTGCCCATGACAGGAACCCCTGGGAGTCTCTGGGACATCCCGGCTCTTTGGCAGCCTGGGGACTCCTGGGATGTCAACGTGGAGCCCCCGTGAGTGCCTGTGACAGATGGGTGCCTTTGCAGCCCAAGGTGCCCCTGGGATGTCCCCATGGAATGGCTGTGACTGCCTCTGAGCACAGGGCTCTTTAGCATCCCCAGAAAGCCCTGGGAGGTCTCCAGGATCCTTGAGTCCAACTCCTGGCCCTGCACAGGACACCCCAACAATGCCAGCCTGGGCCTGGCAGTGCTGTCCAAACGCTGCTGGAGCTCCCAGAGCCCTGGAGCTGGGACCCTTCCCTGGGAGCCTGGTCAGTGCCCCAGCAGCCTCTGGGGGAAAAACCTTTTCCTCACATCCAACCCAAACCTGCCCCGACTCAGCTCCAGCCCTTCCCTCCAGTCCTGTCCCTGGGCACCACAGGGAAGAGGTTCCCACAGCCCCAGCCAGGGACCCGCTCCCAAGGCTGTTCCAGGGCAGCCAGGGCTGGCACCAGCTGGGATGCTCGGTTTCCACGGGCCAGGGTTTGGGAATGGGATTCCCCAATTCTGTGCTCCCACAAAAACCGTGTCACTGCTCGCTGCCCTCCAGCCTCCCATTGAAAGTACAAAATCAAAGAGTCCAGACTGGGATAAGAACAATTTAATGGGAACAGTGACAAGATAAGGAAATAAAAGGAACAGAAACAATATTCATAAGTAACAAGACAAAACTAACAATATAAAGGGAAAACTACGATAACATCAACTGGCTCGTCCCATCCTTCCTGAAAGGACACCCTTCTCCTCTGGGGAGAGATAGAGTCCCTTTCCTAGCCCTGGTAATGACCTGAGATGGGATTGAATACAATGATGGGGCCATGGCTAGACGCTTACGTTTTTAAATCCCACCTCACATCACTGCCAGACACAGGGAGAGAGACAAATGTCCTCCCAAAATGAATTACAGGGAACTGTGGCTCAGCAGGGCTCTTCCCAATGTGCATCTTCTGATGGGGGATGAGGTTGGAGACACACATGAAGCTCTTCTCAGAGTCAGGGCACTTGCAGGGCTTCCCTTACTGGTGACTCCGTTGGTGTTTGGTCAAGTGAGAGCTCTGGCTGAAGCTCTTCCCACACTGGGGACACTCGTAGGGCCTCTCCCCAGTGTGGATGCGCCGGTGGGTGATGAGGTGGGAGTTCTGCCTGAAGCCCTTCCCGCAGTCAGGGCAGCGGAAGGGCCTCTCCTCTCTGAATGCGCTCATGAAGGAGGAGATGGGAGCTGGTGTGAAAGCCCTTCCCACACTGGGGACATCCATAGGGCCTCTCCCCAGTGTGGATCATTTGGTGGATAATCAGTTGGGATCTCTGGTTGAAGCCCTTCCTGCATTCCCCACCTTTGTACGGCCTTTCCTCAGCGTGGATCCTCTGGTGGCGGATCAGGCTGGAGTTGTTGCTAAAGCTCTTCCCACACTCCAAGCACTCATAGGACTGCTCCCTGTCATGAAGCTGCTCATGGGCCACCAGGTCTGAGCTCTGGCTCGATCTCCGGCCACGTTCCTGGCACAGGGCAGGTATTTCCTCCTCAGAGCAGCCTGGAATGGGTTTGGAGCCCCTCCTCCTGTGGGATCTCTGGGGCTTTTCCTCCCCATTGGATTCCTGTGCCAGGGAGCCACTCAAAACAGCCTCTTCCATGAGGTTCTGCTCTGGGGATTTTTCCTCCCTGTTCTCCATCCTCACTTCCTTGTCTGGGGGAGAAAGAACAAAGACGAGATGGAATTTCCTCTGTGCCAGAGGGAAGGGGAAGGAGATCCCCCCAGTGAATCCCTGGCAGGACGGCGTCAGCAGCGGGGTTTTCCTGCAGCTGAGGGCCATGCTGGGCTGGGAGATGGAGCAGGAGAGAGGGGGAAAGGGGCAGTGACTTCCTCCTCACCTGCCTGGCTGTCCCAGGGCATCTTCCTCTTCCTCACAGCTTCCACCTCCATCTGGCCAAGGTTTGGGAATGGGAAATCATGGTTTGGGGAAAAACAACAGATGAGCACCTTGAGTTTGAAGGTTTGCCTGACCAAGTCCATCTCTAAAAGTCACCTGGAATCTGGGGTCCATATAAACCTCCCAAACACCAATATTCTGCCCTGAAAATGCCACCAAGGAATTCCCCATCCCTGGTCTCTTCCCTTTGGTTTTCAGGGGCTCCCCCCTTTCCCCAGCTGCTGGGGGTCACGCTTGTATTCAGGGTCCGCCATCTACTCAGTCCCAGCCCTCCCCAGGCTGCTGGGAGTCCCAGCAATCAGAAAAGTTCCCCTCTTATCCATCTCACTATTAAGGGATGCAAGGGGATTTTGGGGTCTCTGGGGTCCCTTCTCCCTTTTTTCTCGGCTGTGGAGTGCAGGGGGTCAAGGGAGTCCCCCCTGCTCCTCCAGGCTGCCTCTACCGTCAGCCACCACCAGGACCCTCAATGTCCCCCAAGGGGCATTTTCCACTGATCTTTGAAGTTCTTCATTCTTCACAAATCCCTCCTAAGAAACCAAGCCCAGGGACCCCCCAAGATATCTGGGCCGAGCTTGGTTTGGAAAGACAGGTGTCTGCTAAGGAAGGAAGGAGCCTCCCTTGAAATGGAAAATATAAACCCTCTCCCTCTGAATTATAATTTTGAAATGAATGGGCTCTCAAGCAAAGATATGGAAATAGGAATAACAGCGCTTTAGTAGGAAAAGCAAAATAAAAATGCAGTAGTAAAAAAATAAGCTGACAGAGTCAGAATACCTGATACCCAGTTAGGCAGGGTGTTGGTAGCAGTGCAATCAAATCGTGGCTGCAGTCCTCCTGGAGTCACAGATGTGGTTTTGTTGAAGCAATGATCCTGTAGAAGGGTGTAGTTTTCCTCTGAAGTCCAGTGGTGGTGTAGATGGGTCTGGTGTTCCTCTGGGAATCCAGTGGAAACAGGCTGCTTCTGGTGTGTTAAATCTCAGATTATATCCAGGTAGGAATGCTTGGCTCCTCCTCCTGGGTGGAGCATCTCACAATGGGATGATGGAATTTGATCAGTGATGCAGTGAGACTCAATGGCCCATTAAGATAAGATATCTCCCTGGAGGGAGTGTGGGTGGTGGAAGAGATAAAGAACACTGCCCCACCTGGTTTGAACAGCTGGCCCATTAACAGAAGATATCCCCCCAGAGGTATGAGAAATGGGTAATGGAACAGTTCCTACTTGGGATCTCCTGTTGGTTTTATTTTCAAACTGGCACACTGGGGAGAAGTGGGACCATGCTGGGAACTGCTGTGAGCAGGTTGGAATTCCATGGGCAGATCTCATCCCCATCCCACTGCCATGGAAACTCCAATCCTCTTCCCCCCCCAAACCCCTCCTGGGGGTTGCCCTGTTCTTTGCTGTCCTCACCCCCCACAAGATTCCTGACGGCCCTTCAATGACCCACGCAGTTCCCCCAAATTCCTTTTGGGTCCCCCCTCATCCCCCCCACAGGGATTGCTGGGAGTCCCCTGAGTCCCTTTTCTCATGACTTTGGGGTCCCCCCTGACCTTTCCATCTGTGGCAGGCAGGGGGGCACCAGCACTCGGCCCCTCCCCTGTTTCTGTCCCCCTGTGATGGTGGGGGTGGGGCCCAGTGCTGGTGCCCCCCTGCCTGCAGCAGATGCAGCAGTGAGGGGAGTTCAGGGGGTCCCTGAGCATTTGTGGTCCCCTGGGATTTGGGGTGACCCCTCAGGCCTCCAGGATCTCCCTGAAACGCTGACACTGCCCGTGCTCAGTGAGAAGGGTCAGACCTGGCACGGGGTCCCCAGCTCTGTCACCAGCATGGTATCCCCAAAACCTCCCAGGAATCCTCAGATCTTTCTGGGACACCCCAACCTCCCCAGGATTACAAAAACATCCTGGGTCCCTCAAAAAACTCCCCAAGAATGCAAAAAGCCATACAGACTCCCTCCCCAAACCCTCTCAGGACATAAAAATTCTCAGAGGACCTCCCAACACCCCAGTCAGATCCCCTTGAGAAGGTTTATACCTGGCATGGGGTCCTCATCTCTGTCACGAGCAGGTACCCAAAAAAGCCCTGGGATCCCCCTGGGATCACCTAATCCCCACCTTTAGAATCCATGAAAAACCCTTGGGAACCTCCAAAATTGCACCATGACCCCAAAAACCCCGGGATCTGCAAAACCCTCTCCAGGAACCCCTCATGCATGTTTACACCCAGCACAGCGTCCACATCACCATCATCAGCATCACAAGGTACCCCTGAACGCTTCTGGGACCTACAAACCCCTCTTGGCACCCCTAAACCCTCCCAGGACCCCCAAAACCAACCTTGGACCCCAAATACCCAAGGGCTCTGTGACAGGGAATAAACGGGAGTGGTGTTGCTCTTTTAAGGGCAGTTATAGCAGGACCCAACAAGAGCGGGGGCTCTTAAAGCAGCTGTCTTGGTTTTGAAAGAAAGTTGTCTGCCAGGGAGAGCTGGAGCTTCCCTTGGAAAGGAGAATGTCACTCCCCTCCCCTCGAAATTATTATAATTTTGCAATTAGGGGCTTTCAGGCAGAGATATGGGAATAGGAATAACAGTTCTTAAACAGGAATTAAAAAAAAAACAACAACACCACAAAACCAAAAAACCCCACTCAAAATACAAATGCAGTAGTACAAAGACAAGCAAGCAACCAAAACAGAAGTCCTGGAAAAAAATCCTGACACAGTAAGAGATTTGTATTCAATTTCATGTGTTGTAAAAGCAGATATTTCCTTATCTCTTATAACTCCAGGGGGGAGGGGGGCAGATGCCTTCTGATAATGGCCCAGCTGTTAAAACCAGGTGTGTCAGTGTTTCTTATCTCCTTCACCACCTGTCCATCCTCCAGGGAGATATCTTCTGCTAATGGGCCATTAAGGCTCATCAAGGACATGACACATTACATCATCCCATTGTGAGATGCTCCACCCAGTGTGTGGGGGCCAACTGTTCTTACCTGGATAAAAACTGAGACTCAGGAACAGCAGGCATCTGTTTTTTTCCACCAGAGGAAGATCAGACCCATCTCTCCACCACTGGACTTTTCCTACTCCATTATTTGTACCCCACAGAACCTCACCTAGGATTTATTTGGACTGCTTCCAACACCCTGACCAACAGGGTGTCAGGTCATATCCCTGACTCTGTCAGGGTGTTTTTTTCCAGGACTTCTGTTTTGCTTACTTGCTTGTCCTTGTACTACTGCATTTGTATTTTGGTGTTGTTGTTGTTGTTTTTTCCTATTAAAGAATTGTTATTCCTATTCCCATATCTTTGCCTGAAAGCCCCTAATTGCAAAATTATAATAATTTGGAGGGGAGGTGGGTGACATTCTCCATTCCAAGGGAAGCTCCAGCTCTCCCTGGCAGACAACTTCCTTTCAAAACCAAGACAGCTGCTTTAAGAGCCCCCGCTCTTGTTGGGTCCTGCTATAACTGCCCTTAAAATGCCAAAACCACTCCCGTTGATTCCAGTACAGAGCCCTGGGGGTGTTTGGGGGTCCTGGGAGGGTTTGGGGGTCTCAGAAGGGTTTGGGGGTGCCAAGAGGGATTTGTAGGTCCTAGGAGGGTTCAGGAGTACCTGGTGATGCTGATGATGGTGATGTGAACCCCCTGTTGGGTGTAAACATGCATGAGGGGTTCCTGGAAAGAGTTTTGCAGATCCCGGGGGTTTTTGGGGTTGTGGTGCATTTTGGAGGTTTCCAAGGGTTTTACAGGTAGGGATTAGGTGATCCCAGGGGGATCCCAGGGTTGTTTTTGGGTACCTGCTGGTGACAGACATGAGGACCCCGTGCCAGGTATGAACCTTCTCAAGGGGGTCTGACAGGGGTTTTGGGAGGTCCTGTGGGAATTTTTATGTCCTGAGAGGGTTTGGGGAGGGAGTCTGTATGGCTTTTTGCATTCTTGGGGAGTTTTTTGAGGGACCCAGGATGTTTTTGTAATCCTGGGGAGGTTGGGGTGTCCCAGAAAGATCTGAGGATTCCTGGGAGGTTTTGGGGATACCATCCTGGTGACAGAGCTGGGGACCCCGTGCCAGGTCTGACCCTTCTCACTGAGCACGGGCAGTGTCAGCGTGTTCAGGGAGATCCTGGAGGCCTGAGGGGTCACCCCAAATCCCAGGGGACCACAAATGCTCAGGGACCCCCTGAACTCCCCTCACTGCTGCATCTGCTGCAGGCAGGGGGGCACCAACACTCGGCCCCACCCCCACCATCACAAGGGGACAGAAACAGGGGAGGGGCCGAGTGCTGGTGCCCCCCTGCCTGCAGCAGATGGAAAGGTCAGGGGGGACCCCAAAGTCATGGGAAAGGGACACAGGGGACTCCCAACAATCCCTGTGGGGGGATGAGGGGTGACCCAAAAGGAATTTGGGGGGACTGGGTGGGTCATTGAAGGGCCCTCAGGAGTCTTGTGGGGGCTGAGGACAGCAAAGAACAGGGCAACCCCCAGGAGGGGTTTGGGGGGGAAGAGGATTGGAGTTTCCATGGCACTGGGATGGGGATGAGATCTGCCCATGGAATTCCATGGGAATGGCATGGCAGTGAAATCCATCTAGAGAATTCCCATGGGAATGGGACAGCAGTGACATCCATCTATAGAGGCCTCATGGGAATTCCTATGTTCCCAAATTTTTTCCTCCCAAATCCCACATTTCCAAATCCCACATTCCCATGGGAATTCTACCCTCCCCACCTTTACTCTCCAGCACTTCCCACCCATATCTGACATATTTCTGGAAACATTCCAGGCAGGTGTGCCTCAGGAGATTTGTTCATTTCTCAGCCTCCATCTCATCCTGTTCCCAGCGCCTCTTAGTGACCTGGGCAGCGCCGTCGGCCACCAGGAATCCCCCGGATCCCAGCTGGAAGGAGAGGAATTCCCGCCCATAAGCTGAGCTGATCGGATCTGCGGACACTCCTGTGGGATAGGAGATCACAGCTGGAAACCTCCTGCAGGTGTGGAGACCTGGGGAGGGATTGGACCCACAGAGACCCACAGAATTGTGTTCCAGCCCCACGGAGCCACATTCCAGCCCTACGGAGCCCCAGAGTCTGATGGAGACCCACAGAGCCTCATCCCAGCCCCTTGGATCCGCATGGATGCACATCCCAGCGCCCCAGATCCTGGCCCAGCCCCACGGATCCCCACTGCAGTCCCACAGGTGCCATGGCAGCCCCACAGATCCCCCAGCCCCGGCTCCCCGCCCTGAGCCCCGCTCTGGCTGTGCTGCTCCTGCAGCATCTGCAGCTCCCTGCTGGCCCCGTGCCGGTGCCGCTCCTTGTGCCGGCTCCGGCCATCCCAATATCCCGGCTCGGCTCCGGCTGCCATCCCCGGCGGCTGCGGCTCCGCCCGGCCCCGCTGGCTGTGGCGGCGCTGGAAAGGGATCCCATCCAGGGACCCCATGGACAGGAACTGGGGGAACCCCGGGCCGGGCTCCGACAGCGCCACGGGCAGGGACCGCAGGGAGAGGAGAACTGGGGGGACACGGAGATTTGGGGTCTGGGGGGTCACAGGGGAAGGAAAGGGGGAACAGGGAGAGCTGGGAGAGCAGGGAAGGGGGTTTGGGGGTTCCAGGATTGAGAAAAGGGAAGGGTGAGGGTGGGTGGAAGTGGGATGGTTTGGGTTAAGTGGGTTCCTGTGCTTAGGAAATGGGGGCTCCAAGGGTCCCCGGTGTCTCCATTCCCATCAAAAGGTGGGAAAACCCAGGATGGCTGGGAATAGGGGTCCCAAGTGTCCTCAGTGATATGGGAAGGAGGGGCTGGGTGCTGGGAAAGGCAGGAGTAGGAGTCCAGGGCTCCCAGGGCCAAAGACAATGGTGGGCCTGGGTGAGGTGGGGTGGCCAGGAAAAGGGTTTGGGGGTCCCAGTGCCAGCAGTGGCTGCTCCCAGTATGAGCCCAGTTGCCCCCCGGTGTGTTCCAGTTTCTTCAGCACTCCCATTATGAGCCCAGTCACTGCCAGTCCTTCCCCATTATGATGCTGTTTGCCTCCAGCCTAGTTCAGGTTGCTCCCACTTTCATCCACTTGCTCCCCATTTCCCCATGTCCATACCAGTCACTCCCAGTATGATGCCAGTCTCTCCCAGCATGGTCCCAGTCATGCCCAGTTGCCCACAGTGTAGACCAGTCACTCCAACCTGCTCACAGCAGTTCCCAGCATGGTCCCACTTCTCCCCAGTGTGCCAGTTTGAACACAAAACCAACAGGAGATCCCAAGTAAGAACTGTTCCATGACCCATTTCTCATAACTCTGGGGGAATATCTTCTGTTAATGGGCCAGCTGTTCAAACCAGGTGGGGCAGTGTTCTTTATCTCTTCCACCACCCACACTCCCTCCAGGGAGATATCTTCTGTTAATGGGCCATTAAGTCTCACTGCATCACTGATCAAATTCCATCATCCCATTGTGAGATGCTCCACCCAGGGGGAGGAGCCAAGCATTCCTACCTGGATATAACCTGAGATTTAACACACCAGAAGCAGCCTGTTTCCACTGGATTCCCAGAGGAACACCAGACCCATCTACACCACCACTGGACCTTCAGAGGACAACTACACCCTTCTACAGGATCATTGCTTCAACAAAACCACATCTGTGACTCCAGGAGGACTGCAGCCACGATTTGATTGGACTGCTATCAACACCCTGCCTAACTGGGTGTCAGGTTGTATTCTGACTCTGTCAGCATTTCTTTTTCTTACTACTGAATTTTTAGTTTAATTTTCTTACTAAAGAACTGTTATTCCCATATCTTTGCATGAGAGCCCGTTAATTTCAAAATTATGTGGGTTTTATGTGGGGGTTTATGTTTCCCATTTCAAGGGAGGCTCCTGCCTTCCTTAGCAGACACCTGTCTTTCAAAACCAAGACAGGGAGCTTGACCCAGATAATCTGGGAGGTCCCTGAGCTGAGGTTTTCTTTGGGGGGGGGATTTTTGGAGAATGAAGAACTGCAAAGTTGAGTGGAAAATGCCCCTTGGGGGGTCATTGGGGCTCCCGGTGGCAGCTGCCAGCAGAGGCAGCTTGGAGGAGCAGAGCCCTGTGTCCCCCAGGACCCCAAAGTAGGGAGCCCACAGAGGCGGGAGCACCGTGATTCGTGGGAGCTTCAATAGCCTGGAGAGGGGCAGGGAGGAAATCCTTGGACTCCCTGCACCCTGAAGCAGAGAATAAGGGGAGAAGGGACCCCACTAATCCCAAAATCCCCCAGCATCCCTAAGTTGGGAGGTGGAAAAGGGGAACTTTTTGTATTCCTGGGACTCCCAGTAGCCTGGGGAGGGCTGGGACTGAGTAGATGGGGGACCCTCATTACAAGCCTGACCCCAAGCAGCTGGGACAGGGAGGATCCTTGAACACCAAAGGGGAGAGACCAGGGCTAGGGAATACCTTGGAGGCATGTTCAGGGCTGAATCTTGGTGTTTGGGAGGTTTATATGGACACCAGATGTCTGGTGGCTTGTAGAGATGGACTTGGGCAGAGGAACATTTAAACTCAATGTGCTTATCCCTTGTTTTTCCCCAAACCAGGATTTCCCATTCCCAAACCTTGACCAGATGGAGAAGGAGACTGCAAGGAAGAGGAAGATGCCCCAGGACAGCCAGGCAGGTGAGGAGGAAGTCACTGCCCCTTTCCCCCTCTCTCTTGGTCCATCTCCCAGCCCAGCATGGCCCCCAGGTGCAGGACAACCCCACTGCCAACGCCGTCCTGCCAGGTATTCCCTGGAGGGATCTCCTTCCCCTTCCCTCTTGCAGGGAGGAAATTCCATCCTCTCCTTGTTCTTCCTCGCCTAGACAAGGAGCAGAGGATGGAGACCAGGGAGGGAAAATCCCCAGAGCAGAACCTCATGGAAGAGGACACTTTGAGTGGCTCCCTGGAACAGGACTCCAATGGGGAGGAAAAGCCCCAGAGATCCCACAGGAGGGGGCTCCAAACCCATCCCAGGCTGCTCTGAGGAGGAAAGACCCGCCGTGTGCCAGGAACGTGGCCAGAGATCGAGCCAGAGCTCAGACCTGGTGGCCCATGAGCAGCTTCATGACAGGGAGCAGTCCTATGAGTGCTTGGAGTGTGGGAAGAGCTTAGCAGCAACTCCAACCTGATCCGCCACAAGAGGACCCACACTGGGGAACGGCCCTACGTGTGTGGGGAATGTGGGAAGAGCTTCAGCCAAAGCTCACACCTGATCCGCCACCAGAACATCCACGCTGGGGAAAGGCCGTACAAATGTGGGGAATGCAGGAAGGGCTTCAACCAGAGATCCCAGCTGATCATCCATAAAATGATCCACACTGGGGAGAGGCCCTATGGGTGTCCCCAGTGTGGGAAAAGGTTTCCCACCAGCTCCAATCTCCTCCTTCATGAGCGCATTCACACTGAGGAGAGGCCCTTCCGCTGCCCTGACTGCGGGAAGGGCTTCAAGCACAACTCCCACCTCATCACCCACCGGCGCATCCACACTGGGGAGAGGCCCTACGAGTGTCCCCAGTGTGGGAAGAGCTTCACCCAGAGCTCTCACTGTACCCGACACCAACGGAGGCACAAGTAAGGGATATCCTGCAAGTGCCCCTACTGTGGGAACAGCTTCATGTGCGTCTCAAACCACATCCCCCATCAGAGGATGCACACTGGGAAGAGCCCTACTGACCCACAGTTCCCTGTGATTCATTCTGGGAGGGCACCTGTCCCTTTCCCTGCCCCTGGCAATGATGTGAGGTGGGACTGAAGAATGTGAGGGTCTGGCCATGGCCCCGTCATTGTTTTTGATACCATCTCAGGTATCAAATGATACCAGGCGCAGGAAAGGGACTCTATCTCCCCATGAGAAGGGTGTCCTTTCCTGGCAAGAGGAAACATGTGGAAAGGAAGAGCCAGTCCGTGTTGTTGTAGTTTTCCCTTTATATCATTTGTGTTATCCTTTCTGTTATCAATATTGTTTCTATTTCTATTTGTCCCTTATCTTGTTGCTGTTCCCAATAAATTGTTCTTATCCCAGTCTGGAATCTTTGCCTTTTGCACTTTCAGTAGGAGGCTGGAGGGCAGTGAGTGGAAGCAGAATATTTTTAGGGGACCACAAAATTGGGGAATCCCGTTCCTAAAGCCCGGCCCATGGAAACGAGCATCCCAGCTGATGCCAGCCCTGGCTGCCATGGAACAGCCTTGGGAGCGCGTCCCTGGCTGGGGCTGTGGGAACCTCTTCCCTCTGGTGCCCAGGGACACGACTGGAGGGAAGGGCTGGAGCTGAGTCGGGGCTGGTTTGGGTGGGATCTGAGGAAAAGGTTTTTCCCCCAGAGGCTGCTGGGGCACTGAACAGGCTCCCAGGGAAGGGTCCCAGCTCCAGGGCTCTGGGAGCTCCAGCAGCGTTTGGACAGCGCTGCCAGGCCCAGGCTGGCATTGTTGGGGTGTCCTGGGCAGGGCCAGGAGTTGGACTCGAGGATCCTGGAGACCTCCCAGGGCTTTCTGGGAATGCTAAAGAGCCCTGTGCTCAGAGGCAGTCACAGCCATTCCATGGGGACATCCCAGGGCACCTTGGGCTGCAAAGGCACCCATCTGTCACAGGCACTCACGGGGGCTCCACGGTGACATCCCAGGAGTCCCCAGGCTGCCAAAGAGCCGGGATGTCCCAGACACTCCCAGGGGTTCCTGTCATGGGCAGAGTGGGAGCTTCAGGGAAAAGCTTGATTTCTTCATTGGAGAAACTCCTGCTGAGTCATGAGGTGGAGAAATGACACCCAAAACCCACCATGATCCTCAAATTCCTCCCAGACACCTAGACTTTACAAATTCCATCTAAAACAGGAGAGTGGGTGTAGATGGATCCAATCCTTGACCCAGATTTTGTCAAAGGTTTATGTGTAAAAGGTTGAACAAGTGGAATTGAACTGTAATGCAATTTGTCCCACAGGATTAACAATGAAATACCAGATATGTTCTTATAAAAACAGCAATGACTGATTCTGATAATGATTAGACAGAAAGACCTAATTACACTACTGAGTAAATTAAAAAAGTTATTTACTTCAAAGTATAGGAAATACACAATTAAAAGAATACAGTGCTCTAGGAAGCAATTTGGAAGCAAAAAGGGCCTTGTTAGAGTTGTTTGAGCCCATTGCAGGCAGAGCCTCCTGCTCCAGCAGGAACTGCCTTTCCTGTGCCAGGACCAGGGCAGATCCCACTGCAGGAAAAGCCCCAGCCCAGCCCCAAGACAGTGAAGGCCTCGGACACAAGTGCAGAGTGACGTGCTGGGAGCTGTGCCAGGGAGAGCCTGAGGCACCAAAGGCACCTTGGCAGCAGCAGCTGCTTCCAGGTCATGGCCACAAGCCTCCCTTGGCAGCCCGGCCTGGTGGCCAGCACTGCAGAGCTACTGCTGCTGCTTCAGGGCTCCTTTCTGCCTGGGCTCTGCCCCAGCCCACAGAGTGTGACCTCAGCCCTGAGCCTGGCACAGCCGCTGCGCCTGAGCCCTGCAAAGCCTCAAGGTCACCTGGGCCAGCCGGGCTCTGTCAGCCCCTGGGGAAGGCAGGGCCAGCAAAGGCCACAGAAGGGGCTGCCTTTGCCTGCTGCATGTGGGCTCCAGCAGAGACAAGGAGGAGTCAAGGCAGTGCATGGAGTCCAGGGAGCAGCCCCTTCTCCCCATGCAATCCTGGAATGGTTTGCATGGGAAGAGCTCTGCAGGGTTCATCTCATCCAAAACCCTCGCCATGAGCAGGGACATCTTTGAGCAGCTCAGGTTGTTCAGAGCCCTGTCCCAGCTGGACTGGAATGTTTCCAGGGATGGGGCATTGACCACCTCCCTGGGAACCTGTCCTGCTGGATCACCAACGTCACCATTAAAAATTTCCTCATTATTTCTCCTTGTCTGAACCTCCCTTCCTTTAGTTTCAAACCATCACCCTCTGTCCAATTGGGACAGGCCCCACTAAAACCTTTGTCCACCCTTGCATTTCCCATGAGCCGGGTTTCCATGGAATTGCCATGCCAGGTGACCCAGGGGTGGTGTCCCAGTGAGGGCTGCCATGGGAACAGTGCCCTGCCCTGCCCCTTTCTGTCTGCCTGAGCTGGCCTTTGGCCCTGGCAGTGGCGTTTGCTGCTGGTTCCGCGGGGCCTGAGCAGCCAGCGCGGCACAGGGCAGGTGGCCATGGCACAAGCCCCCAGCAAGGGATCCCCTCTGCCTCTGGGCACTGACACCAGCCCTGAGCAAGGCACTGCCACAGTGGGCTCAGTGCAGTGTCCATGGCCACAGCCCCTTGCAATGGCCCAGGGCAGCTTGGCATGATGATCCAGCCTCACTCCTGGCCCAGGCCAGGCCTGCAGTGCCCTTCCCCACAGCCTGGCTGCACACAAGCACTTCCAGGGCTCTCTGCATTTGCCTTGCCCTCACTCTTGGCTCACTCACACACCTCCCAACAACCCAGCTGGAGCTTTGAGCTGCAAGGAGTTCAAAGCTTGTCTGTCCTTCAGCAGTTGGTCTAATTCAGCCTTCAGCCAACTCTGGATTTATGTTTGTGGTAGAACTTCCTGTGTGTCTAAATCATTCCTTGCATGGTTCTGCCTTGGGGAAGGGGAACCTCCTTGGTGGCACCTTGGGCTTGGCGCACACTTGGGGAGTGTGTCTGTTTTCAATGGGGAAACTCAAGAGTTTTAGATTGCTTCAAAAATAAAAGAAGAATCCCCCTCTTTGGTTGTGTGCAGCCAGTTCTCCAAGCAAAGAAAGACCCTGGTGAGTGAGTAGAGACAGGATGGGGTTGAGGAATATGGAGCAAGGTTGTCCACCCTGGATCTGACCTCAAGGCAAAGCTTCTCTTTAGCAGGCCAGACCTCCTGAGGAGAGACCGTGAATCAATATCAATCACTTCCTGCGTAATAAGAAAAGTAATAAAATGTGCCCTTTGATAAAGGAATACTTCCAAATGGTCTTTGAAATATTTCTCCATAACTGCAGCAGGAAACCTTCCTAATGAACTGCACCAGGCAAGAGGGAAATCAATGGTTTGTCAGGATTTGTTTGATCCCAATGAGCCCCGTGGTGCATTTGGTGCTGAGCCCTGGAACCTGAGGGCCTGAGAGGAGATTGCAAAAACCTTTACAGGAGTCAAAGTCAGAGGAAGCACCCAAAGTGTCTGGAGGCATTCATGGGCCCCACTGATGTCCATCCCCAACAAAGGCTCGTAATGGAGTCCTTGGAAGGGAGAATTGGAGGCCAGGATTGCACAAAAACCTCTCAGAGACTCAGTGGCAAAAAGAAGTACTTCAATTACCCCTGAGTACCTTGAAGCATGAATGAGCCCTACTGAGTGTTGTTATTGGCTAAGAATCCCCAGGGACTCATTAAAGCAGATAATTGGAGACCATGATTGCACAAACCTGTCAGTGAGTATCAAAACCCCCTTTTTTTTAACAAACTTTGAATACTCTGAAGCATTAACGAGCCCCACTGAGTGTTGTTACTGACAAAGCCTCTCAAGGGACTCATTACAGCAGAGAATTGGAGGCCAGGATTGCACAAACCTCTCAGAGACTCCAAGGCAAAGCCAAACCCAAAGTCCTTGGAAAAACCTGCAGCCCCTGGCAGCATGAAGGAGCCCCCCAGGGCCATTGCTGACCAAGGCTCCTTCCCCAGGGACTCCTTCCAGCACATCCCGGAGGCCACTGGCATGGGAGGGGGATGCTGAGGGCAGGACAAGGGGCTGACAGTGCCCAGCCTTGCTGGGGCTGTGCCAGGAGGCCCCAGGGCCTCAGAACAAGGGGTCTCCTCAGTGTCCTTTGTGGCACAGAGGCTGCTGTGGCCCAGGGCACCAAGACTTGGCTTCTCTTTGTCCCCACCTGTCATCACTGCCTGCAGTTCTCTGCTCTGCCTGGGGCCTGGGGACACTTTCTGTGTCGTGTCCCTCAGTGGGACCCATTAAAACTTCCAGAAATTTGGAGTTGGCTTCTGACTTGGAGTTCTGGAGAGGTTTCTTCAGCTCCCTCTCAGGGACTGATATTCAGGGCCTCAGCACAAAGCCCTGAGAGGGTCATTAAAGTCCTTGTGCTGTGTCTGTGCTGATGAGCAGAGCTGGGCTCATCATCCAGAAGGAGATCCTGGCAACCAAGAAGAGCTTAAAACCACATTTCTCTTGATGAGCAGCTTTTCTGCCAGCCCAGCAGGGCTGGGGCACTGCCTGCAGCCACCCCGGGCACAGCACACAGGCACACAGGGCTTCAGCTCAGCCTGGGCTGGCAGCACAGAGCAGAGCTCACTCAGGGCTCACTGCAGGAGAAATCCTCCCAGGCTTGCAAACAGTCACTCTCTGGCTGGGGGAAGAGAAGCTGCAGCTCCTGCAGGGATCTCCTGAAGCTGCCACATCCCACAGCTTGGAGCACCTTCCAGGAGCACTCTGGGAGCTGCTGCAGGGCAGGGATGTGGCCCTAGGGCAGGGCTGGGTTTCCCTGCTGCCCCAGGCCAGGCCCAGCACAAGGCAGCTCCCTGGGGCCAGGCTCTGCTGCAGGGCTGAGCAGCCGGGGCTGCAGCCAGGGGTGCCCAGGGCTGTGGTGCAGAGCAGGGTCCTGCAGCCCAGGGCGCTGTGCTGGCCCAGGGACTCTGCTGCCTGCCAGGGACAGCTCTCAGCCGGCCCGGGGAGCTGCTGCCAGCGCTGGGGAGAAGCTGTGGGGGGAAGGAGCCACCCTGAGCAGGGCAGCTGCTGCTGCTGCTGCTGCTGCTGCTGAGAGGGGCTGTGTGGGGCAGGGCTGCTCCCAGCTCCACACCAGCCTGGGCACAGCTGCAGAGGACACTTGCCAAAAGAAGGTAAGCGTGGCATTGCTGTAAAGATCAGGAGCTTTCCTGAGAGTGTTTTCAATTTTCTGCTTGGAGAAAGACAGGAAAGTTTGGGTGATGACAAAAAGATTTTTTTATACATTTTTCATATATTTTTAGCTTTGTTATCTACTATTATATAGTTATAAAACTACAGTTCTTTATCAATTCTTTTCAACTACTATTACATTCCTTATAACTCTACTCCTTAATTAACTCTGATATGTTTCTCACCCTTTCTCATAGATTTTAGAACAATTGGCAGACCTGCTAAATACATTCCTGAAATACTGTATAGTTTTATTATCAGGAAGAGGACCTAAAAGAAGAACATTTTGCTTTTTAATCAGAGTGTGAGCAGTCATTAAAAAAAAGTGGGGCAAAGAAGCCCTTGGACCTGCTG
The DNA here is from genome assembly GCA_021534815.1 of Acrocephalus arundinaceus. NCBI lineage: Eukaryota > Metazoa > Chordata > Aves > Passeriformes > Sylviidae > Acrocephalus > Acrocephalus arundinaceus. The sequence goes on along the minus strand of JAJEOU010002275.1, from coordinate 16,963 downwards.
CAATGGGTTGACCCAGGTGTGTATAACAGGGGCAACTGAATCTCCTATTGCATATTCCTATTAAATAGCTTAATTAATAAACCTTAAAAAATTGTTTAAATCAGGGGCTGGCTAAGCCCCATCCCCTCTGGGACACCTGGAAGCTTCCAATAACGGTCTGGTTGTTACTTTACTCTTATAACACTTTTAAAGGTTTTTTTTTCTATTTTAGTTACAGGGAACAGAAGGATGAGAGAAGCAGCAGCAGCAGCCCTTGGTGTTGCCAGTGCTGCTGCCGTGGCCCTGCCCCGCTGCCCTGCTGGCCCTGGTGTTGCTGTAGGGCCTGAGTGCTCTCGGGGCCGGGCACAGTGCTGGGGGTGGCAGTGCCGGAGCTGCAGCAGGGACAGGCCATGGGCACTGCTGGGGCAGCGCTGACGCCTCAGGCCAGGGCCTGGGGGCTGCAGGCTCCTTGCCCAGGCTCTCTCCAGAACACTTTGCCCAGGCCAGTGCTGAGCACAGAAAAGGCCCGGGAGCAGCCCCAGGCTGGCCGTGGGCAGGCTGGGGGCAAACAGCATGGCTGGGGCTCTGCAAGGTGCCTGGGGGCAACTGGGATCTTACTGGGATCACACTGGGAGTGGCTGCACTCATGCTGTGGGAGACGGGGATCATACTGGATCATACTGGCAGTAATTGGGACTGCAGTTGTGGTGACTGGGAGTGGCTGTGAGCAACTGGAATCAGGCTGGAAGCAACTGACAAGAACTGGGAGTGACTGGGAACATGCTGGGAACAACTCGATACACTGGAAGAGACTGAAACCACTGTGGGGGTAAATGGGAGCCGCTGTGCCCATGCTGGGGTCATACTGGGATCCTACTGGAACCAGACCGGGAGTGACTGGAAAGGTGCTGGCTGTGACTGGAACCATGCTGGAGGTGACTGGGAGCAACTGGGCTCGAACTGGGAATGACAGGCAATCACTCTGGGCATGACTGGAATAATACTGGGAGTATCTGGGAATGACTGGGGTCATACTGGGGGTGACTGGGTCTTACTGGGTTCACCCTGGGAGCCACTGGGATTACAATGGGTGTGAACAGATTCTGACTGGGGGTTACTGGAGCTACTGTAAGGAGGAAAATGTGGACACATTGGGGGCACCTGGGATCGACTGGAAGGGACTGGGACCATTCTGAGAGGACTGAGACCACAACTGGGACAACTGGGATCATACTGGGATTATACTGGGACCACTCTTAAGGCAACTGCCAGAAACTGGGATCATGCTGGAGGTGACTGGGAGGAACTGGGGAAAGACTGGGATCATTCTGAGGTAACCAGAACCTTAATGAGGAAACTGGGATACACTGGAAGTGCCTGTAACTATAGTGGGGACAATGAAACCACACTGGGAGGAACTGGGAACAACTGGAACTATTCTGGCAGCAGCTGGGATAACCCTGAGGGTGACTGGACTCCTACAGGGATTGAGTGGGAGTGGCTGTGAGCAACTGGAATCTCATTGAAAGGAACTGGGAGGAACTGGGGATGACTGGGAGCATTCTGGGCATGACTGGGATATACGGGGGGAGACTGGGAGCTATGAGGATCATACTGGAGGCTGCTGGGGTCATGCTGAAATTGACAGGGAGCAACTGGGATCACACTGGGGGCCACTGGCATCATAGTGGGAGTGACTGGGATTAGACTGTAAGTTACTGAGATCATACTGGGAGTTACTGGAATCATTCTGTGATAATAGTGGGTTTCAAGGCACCCTCACTGGGAGTTACTGGGAGCAACCAAACCCATGCTGAGAGCCTACTGGGGATGCCCTGGGAGGAACTGGGAATTACAGGATGCATGCTGGTGACAACTGGGATGTACTGGCAGTGACTGGGATAAAACTGGGGGCACCTGAACAATGCTGGGGCAACTGGGAGTGCCTGGCAATGACTATGAGAGTTTTCAGGGTAACTGGGATATACTGGGAGTGTCTGAGATCATGCAGGTGGTGACTGGGACCACACGGGGGGAGACTGGGCACAACTGTGAGTGACCGGGGCCCTACTGGGAGAGACTGGCATCATACTGGGAGTGACTGGGACTATACTAGGAGCAACTGGGAGAATGGTATGAAAGTGGGAGCAACTGGGAGCAGCTGGGACTGAGCTAAGACCAAATGGCATCATAATGGGGAATGACTGGGGTCCTACAGGGAATGAGGGGAAGTGACCAGGATCATACTGGGCATGACTGGGCTCATACTGGGAGTGCCAAGGAATCTGGAACCACATGGGAGGGACAACTGGGCTTATACTGGGAGCGGCCACTTCCGGCACCAGGACCCCAAAACCTGTCCCAGCCATCCCACCCCTCCAGCCCCAGCACCCCCCGCCGGGGTCCCAGCAATCCCAGGGGTCCTCCCAGGTGATTTTTGGGGACGTCGAGGAAATTTTTGGGACTACCCAGATGCATCCAGGTTTTGAGGGTACTCAGGTGATTTTTGGGTGCATCCAGGTGACTTTTGGGGGTACCCAGATGATTTCGGGGGGATATCAAGGTGATTTTGGGAGTACCCAGGTGATTTGTGGATTTCCCAAATGTCCCTACTCACCCTGACGGGCCGGGAGAAGATGACAGCCACCGTCACGTCCCCCTGGTCGACATGGACACAGATGAACCTTGGCAGTGGGAGGGCTGTGCAGGGACACCCCGACATTCAAGATTTTTGCCCTCCATTTATTTCCCAAGATCTTACATACAATACATGTGCATAACCCCAGCACCTCCCATCCCTGCTCTGTATTAAATGAGGCTATTAGTCCTTCATGTGTGTGCAATTCTTCTCTTGAATTGGATCAGTGATCTCAAATTGCGTAAGAGGTCTCAAAGGATAAAGGCAGGAACATCTTCCTCAGGTCTCTGTGACCCTCTGGCACGATCCAAGGTCCCCTGCTTTGTGATTGATGGATATAAAGTCCAGGTGCTGGTCATTGTTTTTAGTGGTTTCAGTCTGTTCTTATAAAGATTCACTTATTCAATTTCCTTCTATAAACAAGCTCATAATAGCAAACAATACAACAATTATCTCTTGCTTAATTATCTAATAATCATTAACCTATCATTTGCTTATCCAACTCACACCCTGATCCATTTAAATTACTTCTATCCCTTAGCTAAAATCTTAACTCTTTAAAATCATGATTCAGTGCCCCCTGAATGTTGGAGTGCCCCCTGGATGTTGGGGTGTCCCCCCACAGCCCCCCTGCTGCCGAGGGTCATCTGCGTCCATGTCGACCAGGGGTATGTGACCGTTACTGTCATCTTCTCCTGGCCTGTCAGGGTGAGTGGGGACATTTGGGAAGCTCCCAAATCACCTGGGTACTGACAAAATCACCTTGATACCCCCCCAAATCACCTGGGTACCCCCAAAAGTCACCTGGATGAACCCAAAAATCACCTGAGTACCCTCAAAATCACCTGGATACATCTGGGTACCGCCCAAATCACCTGAGTACCCCCCAAAATCTCCTCAATTCCCCCCAAAATCACCTGGGACCCCAAAAATCACCAAGTTGCCCCCAAAAAATCACCTGGATACACCTGTATCCCTTCCCAAAATTACCTGGGTAACCCCCAAAGTCATCTGTATACACTCAAAAATCACCTGAGTACCCTCAAAATCACCTGGATGCATCTGGGTACCTCCCAAAATCTCCTCGATCCCCCCCCAATTCACCTGGGTCCCCCCAAAAATCATGTGGATATCCCCCAAAAGTCACCTGGATACATATGGGAATCCCAAAAATCACCTGGGTTTTGGGAACCCCAAAAATTGCCGGGGTACCCTCAAAAATCTGCTGGGAGCCCCAGTAATCACCTGGGTGCCCCCCTAAATTACCTGGATTCCTCCCCCAAAATCGCCTAGGAATGCAAAAAATCACATGGATACACGTAGGTATCCCCCAAAATCACCTGGATTCGGCCCCCTAAATCACCTGGATACTGCCCCAAATCACCTGGGTACTTCCAAAAATCACCTGGGTACACCTGGGTACACCTGGGTACACCTGGGTACCCAGCAAAATCTCCTGGATCCTCTCTCCGAAATCACCTGGGGACCCTCAAAAAACCACCTGGGTACCCCCAGAAATCACCTGGACCTCCCAAAAAATCACTTGGATACACCTGGGTGCCCCCAAAAATTCTTTGGCCCCTGCCCAAACTGGTGGTCGTGAATCCCCTCTGCTTTGACTGGATAGATGTGGTGTCCCATTTATCCCATTGACTTGAATGGGTAGACCTGGGGTCCCTAAATCCCTGTTGATTTTAATTGGGTAGACCTGGTGCACTGTTTACCGCAATGTATCCCCAGTAACCCTTCCCAGTGCTCCTAGTAATACCCTGCAGCTCCCAGTAACACCAGTGCCCCCTGCGAGCCACTCCCAGTGATCCCAGTAACCCCTCTCGCTGCTCCCAGTTTGCTCAAATTTCTGCTGTTCCTCCCTCCCAGTGCTTCTGCTTCCTCCCCCAGAGCTTTCCCTTAGCCCTTCCCAGTGCACCCAGTCTAACCAGTAACCCTTCTCAATCAAGCCCTATTAATGGATATATATATATATATATATATATACATATATATATATATATATAATGGCCGTGAAATCCCCATTGACTTTAAAAGGGGATAGACCTGGTGTCCCCAAATCCCTATTGACCTTTTTGGGTAGACCTGATGTCCTGTCTCTTTCATTGATTTCAATGGGTAGACCTGATGTCCTTTCTCCTCTATTCAGTTCAATGGGTAGACCTGGTTTCTGTTCCCTGCCATTAATTTCAATGGGTACACCTGATGTCAAAAAAAAAAATCCATTCATTTTGATGGATAGACTTGATGTCCCAAATATTTTGAGGTTAAACCTACCACTTTCAGGGTTGGAAATTCCCAATTTTTAGTGGGAAAATGCCCCAAATTTTGTTCTGTTTCCCCCACAAGTGAAACCGGAGTGCCCGGAGATGAGGGCAACGCTGGACAGCTCTGCCCTCGCCAGGCCCTGGTGCTCAGGGGAGGGGCACCCATGCCCCAGCCACACCTGGGTATCCTCAGCCCTGAGGGCAGGAGGGTGGGGCCAGGGTGGGTGTGGCTTTAGGGGAGTGGGCGTGGCCACAACACACCTGGCACACCTCGATGGATGACATCAGCTCTGCCACCTCCCTGCCCTGCCCAGCTACTGCCCTGCATACCTGGAGGTAACCTGGGAGCCTGACTCCATCCCTCATCAAGTGATGCTGCAACCAGGTGAGGCCATGGCCTGGACAGAGGGGCTTGGTCTGGGTGCCTCAGCCTGTTTGGCGCTGCCTCTTGCACCATTCTGGCTGTGCTGGCACAGCACTCACTGCTTGCCCAGCGTCCCTGTCACCTGCACTGTCCCTGTTCCTGACCTCTACATGCTGGCAGGAGCAGTGCCCGTGCAATGGGATGGAGTGAGACTTGGAAAGAATCCTCTTCAGTTGCCATGAGTTTGAACAGATGTACAACCTCTGCCGTGCCTGGCAAGTGTTTCCTGGCAGCCCGCAGTGCAGCCTCCAATCCCTGGGAGTTCACAGGGTGCACTCTGCACTCCAGCACCCATTAATGCATGCAGAAGGTGAAGTGCTTTTCCTGGCATTCCTGCCTAAAATTGGATGGGTTTGAGATTGAATGTTCAGCTTAGGCAAGTTTTGTCCTCATCATGGAAGTGCAGTTATGTGCACTAAGGAAACTTTCTTAGTGCTTCACTCTCCATTCCCTGCTTTCCAGCCACAATGTCCACAGCCTTTTTCTGCAACATCCTCCCCTAAATTTCCTTCTGCTGCCCTGACTGCGGGAAGGGCTTCAAGCACAACTCCACCCTTGTCAGGCACCGACACATCCACACTGGGGAGAGGCCCTACGAGTGTCCCCAGTGTGGGAAGAGCTTTTCCAGGAGCTCTCACTTGACCCAACACCAACGGAGTCACCAATAAGGGAGACCCTGTGAGTGCCCTGACTGCTGGAAGAGCGTCATGCTCTGCTCAAACTCCATCCCCGATAGGAGGACCCATGTTGGGCAGAGCCCTGGTGACCCACATTCCCAGTGATACAGGTTGGGAAGACACCTGGCTCGGGGTCTCCACATCTTCCTGGACCCCCATAGGCACCTGGAAGAATGCTGGGACAGGAACATCTATCAATACTTTGTTCAACTTTGGAAATTAATTGGGAAAAGCTAATTTGTTGACAGCCCAAAAAATCTCATCTGCTCTGGCCAGCTTTTCCTTCATGTGGCATCAAGCAATGCTGGGGGATCTTGGAGATCTTTTCCCACCTAAATAATTTCTATGTTTATCCCATCAAAACACCCACAACTGGGGTAAAATAAACAAAATGAAGCAATGAGATCTAAAGCTGAATCATTTTACTGGGATTTGAGTGTCAATTTGGGCTTCAGGGGAATACTCAGGGGGGTTTAGGTGTTTTGGGACCACCCAAGCCAAGGGACATGGCCATGATCTCGTAGGTGTTGCAGCAGAATGTGTCCACCTGAGCCTGTGTGTTCTCCAGGAATTCCGGTTGTCTGTCCCAGTCCCTGGCCTGGGTCTCCCCTTCCAGGGTGTCCCCCACAAAGTGCCCAAGTTGCTGCTGAAGTGCCTGAGCTGCTCCTGGCTGTGGATGTTCCTGTCCACCAAACTCTCCTGGTCAGTGCTCTGGGGGGCTGGGAAAGGCTTTAGGGACTCCTGGAGGGACTGAGAAAGGCTTTTGTGGCTCCTGGGGGCATTTGTGGGGCTGGGAGGGGATTTGTGGCCTTATTGGGAGGGGGGTTGTGAGGGAGGTTTGGGGTCGTGGAAGGACTTTGGGGCTTGGAGGGAATTTGAGGGAGGCTTGTGGGAAATGGGAAGGGGTTTTGTGGTTTTTGGAGCCATTTCTGTTGCAGGGAGTGGTTGGAAGTGTCCTGGGCAGGAGCTTTGGGTTTTGCTTGGAGGTCTGGGAGTGGTTTTGGGGCTGGGAGGAGGTTTTGGGGCAGTTGTGACTCCCCCAGACTCCCAAAGCTGCCACCAGACCTGGCCCCAAAGATGCTGCCGGTGTTTGGGGGTTCCATGTTTGGGTTCATCCTCTGGCGCTGCAGAAGAATTTGAGAGGGGGTCCCCAGGGGCCATGTGTGTCCCCTCCCTGGAGCTTGGGGGAGGACAGTGTCACCGTCCCAGTGTCACCTCCTTTTTCCCTCCCCACAGGGCTCCTGCCCCAGCTCCTGCTGCCACCCAGGAGGGAATTTGGGGAGGGGGCAGAGGGGGTGCACAGCCCCCACCAGGGGATGACCTCGCCCCAGCCCCTTTGTTCAGCACCAAGCTGGGCTTGGGGCCGCAGCAGGAAGAGCCCCAGGGGAAGCAGATCCTGCAGGTGGGACAGGGCTTGGGCTCAGGGCAAGGCCCTGCCCTGCACACCTGGCTCAGGTGTGACCCTGCCCCGGGAAGGGAGCGGGACATTCCCATCCCCACGGATCAGGTCTGGCAGCAGCACTTGGAGCATGGACATGGAAATACTGGGAGCAACTGGACCACACTGAGGGCTACTGGGACTGACTGGGAGAAACTGGGAATGACTGGTGTGTGCTGGAGGTAACTGGGATATACTGGGAATGAGGGAGATCATGCTGGGGGCAACTGTAACAATACTGAGGACTCTGGGGTGACTGGGATTGAGCATGCTGGGGGAAACTGGGATATACTGGGGGTGTCTGGAATGATATTGCAGGGGACAACATTGGGAATACTGGGACCATGTTGGGGGAAACTGGCAGCAACTGGGTGTGAATTTGAAACAGGACAGCCAACTTGATAGCATTTGGGTAGAGCAATGGATGATGTCAGTTTTACCAAAGCCTTGGAGACTGTCTCCTACAACATCCTTAAATACAAACTATCCATATGCCCTGGGAAGAAGACTGAAAAATGGATGGCTGGTTGGGCCCAGAAGATTGTCATCAGTGGCAGAAAGCAGAGCTGGAGGTAAGTCCCTGTGCTCTGACCCCCAGGGGCTGATAGCGGGGCAGATACTCTTGAAAGTCTTCATGAATGGCTGGGCTGGAGGTGCAGTTTACCCTCAGCAAGTTTGCAGACAACACAAAAGTGGCAGGAGCAGCTGCTACACCAACTGCTTGTGCTACTCAGAGGGACCTTGGCAGGCTAAAGAATTGGCCTGAGGGAAATCAGATAAAGTTCAACAAAGGGAAGTGACAAGTCTTGTGCCTGGGGAGGAATAAGCCCATGCACCAACAGCTGCTGGAGGCCGACTGCCTGGGAAGCAGCTTTTCTGTTACCTTGCCTTGGTGCTTTAGGGCTGTGCTGCCAAGCAAAGGCAGGATGCGTGCAGGCAGAGCAAGCAAGGGTTTGCCCCTGACCCTGCCCTGCCGTGCCCGGCCAGCCCCGGGAGCCGCCGCGCCCGCGCTGTGCCCGCGGCCCCGGCTCTGGGCGCTCGTCCCCGCCGAGTCCGGGCCGCGCCGGGGCCGCGCCGGGCGCGCGCGGGGCCGAGCGCAGCGCCCCCCTCAGGCCGCGCGCCGCCGGCGCAGCCGCGGCCGTTGCGCTCTGAGCGTTGTGGCACAGGCGGCGATCGACGCCATGGCGGAGGTGCCGCTGCCTGCTGGGATTAACGCCCGCACCTTCCCCGCCAAGCTGTGGCACCTGGTGAACAGCCCCCGTGTCCGCTCTGTGCGCTGGGACAGCCAGGCCCGCGGGCTGCTCATTGACCGCTCCCTCTTCCAGCGGGAGCTGCTCAGCCCGGGCGGCGCTCGGGGCCCGGCCCCGCACACCTTCAGGGCCACGCAGTTCCGCAGCTTCGTGCGCCAGCTGAACCGCTACGGCTTCCGCAAGGTGCCGGGCCGGGCTGGCGCTGCTGCGCCGGGCGATGCGGGGGCCTGGCTCCATTATAGCAGCCCCTGGTTTCGCCGTGACCGCCCCGAGCTCCTGCTCCGCATCCGGCGCCGGAGCGCGGCCAGCAGGCAGCGGCTGGCGGCGGGGCGGGAGGGGCGCAGGCGGGGCGGGAGCGGCTCCCAGCAGCTCCCCGGGGCGCGGCCGCTGCCGGACGGGCGGCGCAGGCGCGGTCGCTTCAAGGCGCTGCCCAGGGAGCGGCCGCCGCTGCCGCCCGGGTGCCCGCCCAGCGGCTTCCTCCTGCTGCACAGGGAGCGGGCGCTGCCAGGCGGGCAGGAGCTGCGCCGGCCCCGGTCCCAGCCCGGCCGTTTCCAGCAGCCGCCCAGGGAGCGGCCGCCGCTGGCCCGGCGCCCGCCCTGCAGCTTCCACCTGCTGCACAGGGACCGGCCGGGGCCGGCCCGGCGGGAGGGGCCGAGCCGCTTCCAGGAGCTCTACGCGGAGCGGCCGCTGCCCGCCGAGCGGGAGGTGCCCCGGATCCCGCCCTGCCAATTCCTCGGGTTCCAAGGCGAGCGACTGGGGCTGCTCGGATGGGAGGGGCCACCCAGCCGCTTCCAGGAGCTGTACGGGGAGCAGCTGCCTCCGCTCGACCGGGAGGTGCTCAGGTTTCAGCCTTGCAGCTTCCAGCAGCTCCACGGGGAGCAGCATCCCCCAGCCTCCAACCCACCAGGTAGGAAAAGAATCCTAGCCTTGCTTTTCCAAAAGGTCATGAAAAGTGATTCTTTAAAGTATTTTTTCCCAGTGCTCTGTCGTTCTAAGACAGAAATTGTCAAGCCAACTAGAAAGGGACACTAGAAAGTCAAAAGATTCTCTGCCTGGTTTTCCTCTGTGCTTTCTCTGATATTTGATCCAAGGCAGCAATAGAGCTCTGTGTCCCAAAGCCACACTCTGGAGCCTGACTCACGGGTTTGGATTCTTGCAGCTGCACCGGGCAATTCAGCCCCTCATGCTCCAGCTGGCAGTGCTGGCTGTGCAGCATCAACGGCCTCCAGCTCAGCGCAGAATGCACCTGCAGGAGAGGAATCACCCCGGCTGGATCTTGGCCTGGCTGTTGAGAAGATGATCCGGGAGATCAGGAACTCCCTGCCTGAAAGGTCTCCCTGTGCTCAGGTAACCCCATTGGATGGGAATGAAAGAGGCTGGACTGAGAGTTTTGAATGTTGTTACATGGCTGAGAAGCAAAGGTTTCTTGAGTTTAATTCTTTTCATTCTTCTTAGTTATCTAATTATTCTTTGTCAAGTAAGATTTCCAAAAGAAAAGGGAATGACAAAGTCTTTCCCCACAGTGAGGATGAGAGGTGTGAGCCTGTGCTGGCCACCTTCGGTTGTTCCTTTTCCTTGGGAAGAATGCCTCGTGCAGGGGCATTTGTGGTGATGCTTTGTAGGTTCTAACAGGCTTTGTTGGGTGGGAAAGAAGAGAAGAGTGTTTGGAGAATTGCCACTGAAGGCAAAGTGTCCCATGCAGGGAGGGGCACACCAGAGGTGTCTCTGTTGCAGCAGCAGATGTGGGCTCTGCCTCTTTTGGGTTGGAAGGCCAAGGCAAAGCCAGGGCTGGGCTGTAGCTGCTGCTGCTGCTGCTGTGTGAGCCCTGCCGTGCGTGTGGGCGCTGCCAGAGCCGTGTGTGGGGATGGGCTGGAGCTGCAGCTTCCTTGTCCTTTTGTTTGACAGATTCAGTCTTTGGATTAGGAATCTCATTTCTCTTAACTCCTGCCTCTTCCCAGACTTGTCTGGAGAGTGAGTGCTGGCACAGCCCTTTTTGCAGATTATTGGACGTGTTGGCCAAAGAATGTCTCTTTCTCTTGCTGTGCAGACCCATTGCCTACAGTACATTTGTGATTGAGGAAGGCAGAGTCAAGGTGGGGAGTGGGATTTTCTGGATTTAGCAATCTCTTATTCTCAAATGGACTGTCTTATGTAAACTCACATATAGCAGTTTGCAAAAGCATTTTATTCCATAATGAAAGGAAACTTTGCAAGCTCTGAACCATCTTTAGAATCTTTAGGATTCTGATGGATGGGCTATTGAAGAAGAGATGAATATTCTGCAGTTGGTCATAGTGAAAATCTTTCTGTCCAAAGGTAATTTGCAGGTGCTTAATCTTGGGCATTTCCTTCCTCAGTGGAATAGAAACACTACTTGGTTGTCTGACTTTTCATGTCTTTTGGGTTGGTTTTCTTTTCTACCCTTCAAATTCACAGATTTTTGGCATTGGAAAATTTGGTCCTGGAAATACCCTGGGTCCATCAATGTTTGCCTGGGTCTTACATACGGGGCAGCAGCAGAGGGCTCCAGAAAGCACCACCTTGTGATGGACTGTCTGAGCGGTTGGGTGGGGCTGGTGAGACTCCCAGGCAGAAATGTGAGCTTTGCGTGTGGGTTTGCAGCACACAGCCCTGGGCAGTGCTGGCAGCGAGCTCTGCCCTTGCTGACAGCCACGTTGGCAACAAGGAGAGCCCCTGGCTTTGTGCTGGCTGATTTCTTACAGCTCGTGGCATAGGCCATGGGCAGAGCGTGAGGGCACGTCCCCTCACTTGGGGTCTTCTGCTTTTCTGCATTCCTGTTTTGCCTCAAAGGTCATTTTGTAAGAGCTTCAGTTTCACCTTGACCACCCAAATCCTGAGTTTAAAACGCTTGTCATGTGAACCATGTGGGCAGTGTTCCCTTTGTGTTACACGGCCTTTGGGCATGGAGAAGAACAGTCAGTGTATCCCTGATGTGATTCCAAGAAAATGCTGAGTGATCTTTGGTTTCCTTTCTCTCTGTTTTTCTTTCAAGGGGAATATTAATGTTGCCCCTGGGTCTTCAGGAGAGGACACCATGGACAGGGCTGCAGCAGAGGAAGCTCCATCTGGCACTGAGAGCTGCGGGAACAGTTCCCCAGAGCCCGAGGAGCCTGGTAAGGAGAGAGCCCCCATTGGTTTAGAGAGGTGTGAGACGGCTGCTCTGAGCCTGCCTGTGACAGGAGGGGAGATCAGAAGAGTTGAGTTCTTGTCTGCAGGGCTGGTGCTTCCTGGTGCCTTTAGTTCCAATGCTGCACTGGCACAGGCTCCCCGAGCCCTGCCCTCCACGCTTCTCCAGAGGCTCTGACACTGAGTCCTCTGCTGTGGCAAGAGAGCAGGGACTAAATCTGACCTGGTGGGAGTTGTGTCACCAACCTGCGTGTCCCAATTTGGTTCATAACTCAGCTCACAGCACCCTTCAGCTTCAGCCATTTCAGCAAGGGCTGAGGTCTCTCTGTCAGCACAGAGAAAGAACAAGGCTGGGCTTCTCTGGGGGAGCTGGGGCTGTCTGTGTTTCAAGCTCTCGTGGGTGTCATTTGCACTGCGAGTGCTGAGACTTTATTGAGGTACTTGAATGCTTTACACCATTTTGGAAAATAGGAAGGATCCCTGTTCTCTAAAGAGTCGGCTTCAAATTCCCAAGTGAGAGTCTGCCTTTCAGGCTATTTTTACAGTCTGTGATAGAAGGACAATTGCTGCCCAAGGGAAACGTGTACAGGGGCCAATATTGACTCAGTGCTCTCTTTTCTTCCCAGATCCCACGTGATCGATGTCTCCTGGTGGGGTGCCCTGTGTGACAGGAAGAGACAGAGGGAGAGCCTGTGACTACCAGGCAGGTAGAATCCCTCTGTCTATTATGATACCTTTAGAATTACATACTTATATTTATCTATCTATTTAATTGTTATTTATAGAAATAACAGTATAATTATAGATCTTTAGTTGTATTTATATATCTAAATAGTTATAGGCCTGTAGAGGTAAAATGATACATATATATATATCGAATTTTTATATAGATTTTAAAAAAGTTTTTATATATATATTTATTTAGATTTATATAGTCATATTCATATATGAATAGGTTTTTTTAAGCTATACATAGTTACATATATCTATGTGGATAATTACATTTATATATATATATATATATAGTTATTTTTATAAATGTGCATAATTAAATATTTATAGCTACATGGGTGTTTAGGTACATAGATTAGTATCTGTAAATGTACAGACTAGTTTTTAACCTTTTTCCCTCTCTCCCTTTGTCCTTTTCCCCCTGTGCCCCCTCTGTCCCTGTTCCTGTGCTGGGTCCGAGCTGGCGGCCGGGCCGGGCGGGGCAGCAGTTCCAGCCCCGGGGGTCCCTGGAGCGGTGGCAGCTGCCGGTGGCCCCAGGCAGTGTCCCCTGAGGAGCTGCTGAAGGACGGTGAGACAGAGGGGCCTGAGGGGCTGAGGAGGCGGTGACACTGCAGGGACAGTGACCTTGAGGGGCTGGGGGGACTGAGGGGTGTGGGGCAGCAGAGGGCAATGGTGGCACTGAGGTGACAGGGAAGTGGCACAGGCTGAGGGGGGTGGCGGGTCTAAGGGGACAGGATGGGTCAGAAGGGATTGAGTGGGGTGAGAGGACTGTGAGGGGCTGAAGGAACTGAAGGGGGCTGGGGCTTTGCCCAGGGGACGGTGGGGCTGAGGGGATGGAGGGGGCCAGCAGGGAGCACAGAGGGCTCTGGGACTGCAGCTCTGCCACGCCTGGGAACCAATTCCAGAGCCTCCACTTTTGTCACAGCTGCCCTGAAGACCTTGAGGACAGGCAGAGACTGGCAGGAGGCAGCAGGGAGAAGCTGAAGGCCACCAGCAAGAGCAGTGAACAGGGAGCTGCTGCTTCCAGCCCAGAGCCCGGTGAGGCCACAGGGCCGCTGAGGCAGGTTGGGGCTGAGGGTGGTGTGGGCTTTGGCCCTGGGCTTTGGCCAAACTTTTTCTTTCTAACCCTCCTGGGGAGGCGCTGAGATTTTCCTTCCCTGACTGAAGGGCAGGTGCTGCCAAGGGAAACGTCCCAATCCTGACTCAATGTTCCCTTTGCTTCCAGATGTCCCATCTGCTGCCCCTGTCCAGGAGAGCTGCTCTGCACGGCAGGAAATCAAGGATGGTCCTCCCTTGATTTTTCAGCCTTCTGATGTTTTTATAGTTTTTGAATTCTTTCTTACATAAGTGTTATAAATAGATATAATCTTTGTGTAAATACTAGTTATGTTTTTATTCTCTTTTGAGGAGGGAACAGTTGATGGACTTTTGGTTTGACTAATGGGATTGGAAAGGTGGCAAACTTTACTTCCAATCCATGGTCTGGGTGGAAAGTTGGATACTTAGATTGGTAGTTACCCATTCACAGATAGTTTGTATTATGTATCAATTTATATATATATATTGTATGTAATGCGTAGTATTTAATCTATATTTACTTCTATATATGAAAGTGGTTATATATGTGTATCTTTCTGTTTAAACATGTATGGAGATGTATAGTTGTATAATTGTATAAACTGAGTTCTTGGTAGAGGGCTGTTTAGATGGAGATAACTGATATTTTTGTATTCCTAAATGGCCTTTAAGCTTGTAGCAATATGTAATAAATTAGGTTGTTAAACACCTAATTGTTCTTTGTGTATAGTGAGTTGTTGTAGAGGTGACAATAAATGAAGTTTCTGTTAACTGAAGTTGGTATTTGTATATTTATACATAGCATTGTTGTGAAAATCTAATAAATTCCTTTTTTTAACCTAAATTGAGATCTGCATAGTCCTATATTGTCAGAAAGGGTTTTGTAGCAATTTCTAATAAATGACATTTTTCATGTGAAATCAATTCTTGTGTATTTGTCGATCAGCAGTGCAGCTGTCATAATCTGCAAGAAATTACAATTGTCAGCTGTGCTGGGGGTTTTGTGATTGGTGCTGCCCAGAGCAATGAGCAGATGGAAATGCTGGAGGATTTGGGCCATGAAAATCTCCAGCCATGCCCAGCACATGCCCCACTTGCACTCAGGCTGGCCCAGGAAAGCGCAGATTTGGGATGGCAGCAGAGCCACACGTTGGCTCAGAACTCGCTGCAAAGGCCTGCTGAGAAAAGTGCGGGACTGCACGGAGCGTCCAACTCCAACCAGAGCCACCCAGGGAGGACAAATCCACCCCCATGGCACGGGCAGCTCTTTAGCAAGCGCTCCAAGTGTCCCTCTGAAGGTCATCCTGGAGCCCAGAAGCCAACAGAGATCTCTTGGAACCCTGGGCCCTGAGAATTTCAGACTTGCTGTGCTGACAGGCACTGACATCCAAGAAAACACTGCATTTGATCTGAGGCCTTGGAAAAGGCTTCCAAAATTGAATGACTGCACTGGGATTATGGGTGTGTAGTTTGACAAGAAGTGTGTAATATCACATGGGGGAAAACTTGGAGTTTAAGGTTTTAGTATATAGTAATATATATGTAAAGCAAGATGGAGGATATAGGGCATAGGCAAAGTCCTTTTCCACTTTCTTCTTCATGGGTCTGGGTGGTATTTGGTAACTGGTTAAGAAAATCCACATTGTGGACCATGGGTGGTTGGTTATTGGGTTAAAAGGAAAAATAATTTAGGTGTCATTTCTTAATTGGACAGTTTGTTCTTAAAAGACCTTGGAAAGAGATAGAGACAGAGCCATTTTCTACTTTGTTAGCTAGAAATCACAGCTTGTGAGACCTGTCTATAGATGAGAATTAATAAACATCTGAGTCCGAACATGAAATCTGTCTCTCAAGCATTTAATCCCGGCTCTAACAGAAAAAGAAGACAAAATGCCACAGGGACCCTGAGCCAGCTCTGCTGCCTTTGCAGCACTTTGGCAAATGAGCTGCAGTAAGGGGGAGGCAACAGTGACTGTGACTGCTGCAGGCTGGGGATGCAGGAAGGGCCATGGACACTTGTGCTGAGATGCTCCAGAACCCAGAAGGATGCTGGAGAACTGGGAAGCACCAAGTTCTCACAGCCACTCCAAGGATGGAAGCCCTTGGTGTGAAGTTCCCTGGAGGAACTGGCAGGAGTTGCTGCAGGGATCAGCAGCAGCAGAATGCAGCAGGATCTGCTCCTTGTCCTGGCTCTGTGTGCAGGTCACAGGCTGTGATGGCCCCTGCTCCCACAGAGCCCGTGCCCATGGAGGCTGCAGGGGAAAAGCAATCCCATGGCAAAGAGAGGATTTGCTCTTGAAGTCCAGTGCTCTTGTGTTTCGGGCTTGAATGGCTCTCATGCCAAAGCACAGCAGGTAAGAAGGGCTTGGGGAGGCAGAGCCTTTAGAGGAAAAGAGAGATCAGGCACTCACATGCCTGAAACTCCTTCACCTACAATAAACCTTTCTAGTATTTATATATAATTATATATAAATATAATATACTATAATATAATATAATGTAATAAACCTGTGATAACCCAGTCTGCTTGCTGTGTACTGATTACACTTTGTAGCAGTGAACATTATAGGTAATGCCAGATTCTTATTTAGCATCATGGCACGCTGCTGCTTCATTGCAGAACTGCCTCAGTGTGGAGAAATCAGCCTAATTTATTGTCAGTTTAAGTAGATGCGGTGAGAAACAGTGATACGGATTCAAAGAGATTTTCTAACCTAGTCATCCACAGGGAATTTTGTGCTGCCTTTTCTTCATTGTTTGCACAACATTTTTGAGTCGTTCTGTATCCTTCAGGGAGGTATCCACTAGTGACCAAAAAAGAAAAGGGGATTATGACACTCATTCTCTTTTAACACATATTTGCACTAAGCTGTAGCTTAAACTAAGAAACTTAGTAACTTAGTACACTTAGATTTTCTTTAGTCATGTACTGTGGAATAAATGGCAGAGGAGCAGGCACTATCCAAGCTGTAAGAACAGCATGTTCTTGGTCTTAACATTGCGTACAAGAAAGCACGACAATCTGAATGATTCACCTCTTAGGTAAAACCAGAATGGTTCATGGTGTAAAAGTAGCAGGTGATGGAAATAACCAATGTCCCTGGGCTGGGGCAGAAGCCTGGGAGTCCAACGCTTGGAAAAAGAGAGCTGGCAAAGGCAGCCCAAGCTGCAGGCAGGCATTGGCTCAAGGCAAGAGGGAGCTTGTGTTGTGTTTTATCTCCTGTTTGCCAGTCAGGATTAAATGCCCGAGACAATGTTTTGTGTTCGGACTCAGATGTTTATTAATTCTTATCTATATCACAGTCCCACAAATAGTGAGTTCTAC
>JAJEOU010002621.1:215716-230488 GCA_021534815.1 Acrocephalus arundinaceus | reverse complement strand
CCCCGTGAGTCCGTGACAGATGGGTGCCTTTGCAGCCCAAGGTGCCCCTGGATGTCCCCATGGAATGGCTGTGACTGCCTCTGACCACAGGGCTCTATAGCATCCCCAGAAAGCCCTGGGAGGTCTCCAGGATCCTCGAGTCCAACTCCTGGCCCTGCACAGGACACCCCAACAATGCCAGCCTGGGCCTGGCAGCGCTGTCCAAACGCTGCTGGAGCTCCAGAGCCCTGGAGCTGGGACCCTTCCCTGGGAGCCTGGTCAGTGCCCCAGCAGCCTCTGGGGGAAAAACCTTTTCCTCAGATCCAACCCAAACCTGCCCCCCTCAGCTCCAGCTCTTCCCTCCAGTCCTGTCCCTGGGCACCAGAGGGAAGAGGTTCCCACAGCCCCAGCCAGGGACCCGCTCCCAAGGCTGTTCCAGGGCAGCCAGGGCTGGCACCAGCTGGGATGCTCGGTTTCCATGGGCCGGGGTTTGGGAATGGGATTCCCCAATTTTGTGCTCCCACTAAAACCGTGTCACTGCTCGCTGCCCTCCAGCCTCCCATTGAAAGTACAAAAGGCAAAGATTCCAGGCTGGGATAAGAACAATTTAATGGGAACAGAAACATGCTCCAGCCCCTCCATGTCCTTCCTAAATTGGGGGGCCCAGAACTGGACACAGCACTCGAGGTGCTGCCCAACCAGTGCTGAGCACAGGGGAAGAATCACTGCCCTTTTCCTGCTGCCCACACCGTTCCTGATCCACGCCAGGAGCCATTGGCCTTCTTGGCCACCTGGGCACACTGCTGCCTCATGTCCAGCCTGCTGTCCATCAGTCCCTGCAGGTCCCTTTCTGCCTGGCTGCTGTCCAGCCACTCTGTCCCCAGCCTGTAGCACTGCAAGGGGTTGTTGTGGCCAAAGTGCAGGACCCGGCAGTAGGACTTATTAAACCTGACATTGTTGGATTTGGTCCCTGGATCCAGCCTGTCCAGGGCCCTGTGCAGAGCCCTCCTGCCCTCCAGCAGATACACACTCCTACCCAACTTGGTGTCACCACGGTTCCAAGAGGCCCTGGAGTATCAAAATGGTCTCCATGATTCCATGAGGCCTCATGGTGTCACAATGTCCCTTTGCTTCACGAAGACCCCTTGGTGTCACAAAGTCCTTTGGACCCTTGGGCCCCGCAGTGTCACAATGGTGCCTCGGTCCCCCAAGGCCCTTCAGTGTAACAATGGATCCTTGGTTCCATGAGGTCTGGCAGTGCAGCAATTCTTGCTTCCACAGGGTCACAATGGCCTCTTGGTCCCAAGGGGTACCACAGTGTCAAACATGTTTCCTTCATTCCAGGAGTCCTTGACGAGTAACCCTGGCCCCTTGGTTCCATGGGGCCTTGCAGTGTCACAATGGCCCATCATGACACCAGGTCCTGCTCTGTCCCAATGCTCTGCAGGGTTCCACAAGGCCCTGTAGTGTCACAGTGGCCTCTTGGTTCCATCAGGCCTCAGAGGCCACCATGAATTCCTTGGTGCTGCAGTGTCACCAAGGAGCCCTGGTCACACAAGATCCTGCAGTGTCACCAGGGACCCTTGGTTCCATGGGGCACCCCAGGGTCACAATTGTTCCCTCAGTTCCAAGAGTCCTTGCAATGGAACAATGGCCCCTGGATTCCATTGGGCCCCAGGGTCTCCCAGGGCTCTCCTTGGTTCCGCAGTGGCACAATGGCCCCTTGGTTCAACAAGGCCCCACAGGGTCACCGTGGCCTCTGTGGTTCCACCAGGCCCCAGAGTGTCACCATGGACTCCTTGCTTCCATTCAGCCCCACAGTGTCACAATGGCCCCTTGGCTCTATGGTGCCATGTCACACAGTGTCACTCTGGTCCTCTAGGTGCTACCAGGCCCTGCAGTGTCACAATGGCCCCTTGCTTTCCCAGGGCGCTGCAGTGTCACCATCATCAGAGAATCCACCAGGCTGGAAAAGACCTTGGAGAGCATCAAGTCCAACCTGTGACCCAACAGCACCTTGTCACCCAGACCATGGCACTGAGTGCCACATCCAGGCTTTCCTTAAACACTTCCAGGGATGGTGATTCCCCCACCTCCCTGGGCAGCCCGTTCCAATGCCAAATCACCCTCTTTGTGAAGAATTTTTCTTAAAGCCCAGTATAAACACTCCCTGGTGCAGCTTAATGCTTTGTTTTCTTGTCCTTTCACTGCTCCCTGATAAAAGAGCCCAACCCCCTACTAGCTGCACCCTCCTGTCAGAGAGTTGTAGAGAGTGCTAAGATCTCCCCTGAGCCTCCTCTTCTCCCGAATAAACAATCCAAGCTCCCTCAACCAGTCGTCACAGGACTTGTGTTCCAGACCCCTCACCAGCCTTGTTGCACTTCTCTGGACACGCTCCAGCCCCTCCATGTCCTTCCTTAATTTATGGGCCCAGAACTGGACACAGCACTCGAGGTGCTGCCCAACCAGTGGTGCGGCCCAACCGCACAGGGGAAGAATCACTGCCCTGCTCCTGCTGGCCACACTATTCCTGATCCATAGGAGTGCCAGGGGCTGGATGAGGGAAATGGTGGGGAGGGGTGGGGACAAAGTCTGATTGATTGTCAGTCATGAAGGGCCTTGATTTTCAGATCTGTTCAGAGCACATTAGCAACTGCTGGGGGTTAATATCAATTGGACATTGCTGATATCAATATATAAAGAGGAAAAGAAACAGTTCTTTCTGCATTGCTTTCAATATAGTATATCCACTTTGTATACACTTCTGAAATCTGTCTTTTTAACTACAGAAGAATTTAAAACCTCATTTATTCCCAGGGGCTTTTCTTGTTCCAGTGCTTTGAACAAATGTTGATGAGCTTTTCTCACTGCATTCCTGAAGTGAAGAGCTCAACAAAGAATAGGCCTCTGTGAATCACTATTTAAAACAGTGGAGATTTTAGCTAAGGGTTGGAAGCAATTCATATTGATCAGGATGTATGTTAGAAAAACAAATGATATGTTAATAATTATTAGATGCTTAAGGTAGAAGTAATTGGTTTATTGTTTGCCGTTATGAGCTTGCTTATAGAAGGGAATAAGTGAAGCATTATAAGAACAGATTGAAACCAGTAGAAAATTTGCGAGCACCTGGACTTTATATCAATCAGTCACGGAGCAGGGGTCCTTGGATTGTGCCAGAGGGTCACACAGACCTGAGGAAGACTCTCCTGACTCCTTTGAGACCACTGACCCAATTTGAGACCACCAACCCAATTCAAGAGAAGAATGCACACATGTGAAGGACTAATAGCCTCATTTTAATACAGAGCAGGGATGGGAGGTCTGGGGTTATGCACATGAATTGTATGTAAGATTTTGGGAAATAAATAGAGGGCAAAGAACCTTGTATGGCCCCTTGTACAGCCTTTTGGAGACAACTCCCGTTCTGCCTGCAGGTGAATAAACATACCACTTTCTAACTTTAACTAGTTACAAGATCATTGTCGGTGATCACATCAGTTTTTAACAACTCATTCTGGCAACCCAGCCAGGAGGAGGCTCTGCTCAGCTGTGAGACCAGCTGGGGTGGAGGACCCCCTTGGGGCACCCCCAGCATATTCCTGGAAGAGTGGGCTCCCTGCCCAGACTGTTCATCCAGCAGCAGACAAGCACTCCTTACTACTAAAAACTCTGGACCAAATGGTATGTAAAAAATTGAAACAGTTTTAAACAGTGACCTCTAAGGCATATGTGTTGTCTGGAGAGGCTATTGGTAAATCATGGAAGATGACCCATGCACAACTTGTGCCTCTGCAGTGTGCTTGCACGCTGAAATTGCAGTTGGTGTCTGCTCAGTTATATTTGGTTGCCAGCACAGAGAGCTGCTGAGCTGTTGTACCGAGCCAGGGGGGCTCGGGCTGTGGTTGCTGGAAGAAGGGGATTTTGCCATTTGTTGCCATAGAGGGCTCAGTTTGCTGGCAATTTGGGGAGAACAGTTGTAAGGGCAAATCCTGGTCTATGGTTGTTATGCTGTGTGAATGTGTCCTGACTGTGAGAACAATTGTGAGAGAGTTTGTTGAGACGTGCTATTAGCATGAAGAGTGGAGTTTGGAACTGCGGTTCCGTTCTCAGGAGACTGAAACCACTGGGAAAAATGAAGCAAGTGGGTGCACATGATTAAAGCGTTTGATAGCCTGCATGTTGTGTAAAACCCTTAATAAAAAGCCCCTCCCCGCTGTGACTGTGGTGTGTGTGTACTCCGGTTCGGGGGACGGTATTTACTGTAACACCCGGTGTTCATGTTAAAAGAGTCCGGACTCCCAGAGTTGTTCAGGCCTGGTGTTCAGGTGTTTTTTCCTCTGGAATTTGAGATACAGAGGTTAAGTGATTTAGTATATAGTGTTTGTAAGTATTTCCTGCAGGAATAATAAGAATATTATGGTGGTAGTTTGCGTGGAAGAGATGTTTTGTTCCTGGGTAAGCGACTTGGAGTTGTGTTTGAGAGCTGTAATGTATTTTTGACGCAACACTCATCTTGTGTCAAAAATTCGAAGTGCAGCACATGCTGAGTGAGAAATAGTAAGAGTGATGGGGTCTGGAGCGTGTTCAGAGAAGGGCAACAAGGCTGGTGAGGTGTCTGGAGCACAAGTCATGTGAGGAGTGGCTGAGGGAGCTGGGGTTTTCCTGGAGAAGAGGAGGCCCAGGGGAGACAAGGCAGTGTATGGGAACAGGTTGGACTCGATGATGTCCAAGGTCTTTTCCAACCTTCTGATTCCGGGATTCTCTGAAACCACCCTTGCAGCAGTTGCAGGATGAGCCCTGGGCCTCCTCTTCACAAGGTCCAGCAGCCCAGGTCCCTCAGCTTCTCCTCACAGCCCCAAAGCCCATCCTGTCAGTCCTGCAGAGCCTCTGCAGCTCCTCCTCTTGCCAGAACAGGGCCCCACAGCCAGACACACCAGCCAGATGGGCCCCCCTGGCCTGTGGTGCCTCTGGCAAGGAGCAGCACGAGGCACTGCAGGAGGCTGCAGAAATTCCTGAAGCACTTGGAGGATGATCCTGCTCCCCAAGGACGTTCCCATGGTGCCAACTCAGGAACTGAAATGGGGAGTGGGGCCAGAGAGAAAAGGGCAACCAGGGATGGGCTGTTTGCAGGGGAGGGAACAGGGTGGGAGAGAGGAAGAAATTTGTAGCAGGATCAGGAAAGAAAGCCAAGGTGATACAAAGGTAATGGTGAGGGCAGTTTGGGGGTGGCTGCCAGGCAGCCCTGGCTCTGAGCAACAAAGTCTGCAGTGGCACAGGAAACTCCCAGCTGATGGGAACAAACTTTCTGTGTGACTTCAGAGGCCCCCACAAACCTGAGTGGTTTCCCTGCTGTCTCCCAGCCCTTGCTGGCCCCAGGGGCTGATGGCATTTGTGCTCCCTCAGCTTCATCTCCCCCCACCAACACCCTGGGGGTGCTGACGCCTGCTCTGGGCAGTGCAAACAGGGGCTCCTGAGGCAGTGCTGCCGTGTCTGTGCCTGCAAGGATGCGGCACCTGTGTGAGCTGGGGGAGAGGCCAGGGCTGCAGAGGGGGGATGTTGTTGGCAGGTGCATGAGGACGCTCTGAGACGCTGCCCTGGGGTGTCCAGTGCAGTGGGGATGGATCAGCCCCTGCTCTGCTGCTCCTTCCCCTTGTCTCCCCCAGGCACCTTGCAGAGCCCCAGCCATGCTGTTTGCCCCCAGCCTGCCCACGGCCAGCCTGGGGCTGCTCCCGGGGCTTTTCTGTGCTCAGCATTGGCCTGGGCAAAGTGTTCTGGAGAGAGCCTGGGCAAGGAGCCTGCAGCCCCCAGGCCCTGGCCTGAGGCGTCAGCGCTGCCCCAGCAGTGCCCATGGCCTGTCCCTGCTGCAGCCCCGGCACTGCCACCCCCAGCACTGTGCCCGGCCCTGAGAGCACTCAGGCCCTACAGCAACACCAGGGCCAGCAGGGCAGCGGGGCAGGGCCACGGAAGCAGCACTGGCAACACCAAGGGCTGCTGCTGCTGCTGCTGGGCACAGCTGCTGTGCCAGCACTGATCTGCCCCCAGCTCTGCACACAGACATTGCTGCTGCAGCTGCAGAGAAGGGAACCAAAGAGGGATCTCTGCAGAAAACTTGGCTGGGAGATCCTTGAGTTTGTTCAACACCACCTAGTGTTCAGCCCCTCATTGACACAGTCTGTGGCCACAGGGGAGGTGGAGAGAAACAAAATGTGAAATGACATAAACAGTGTAATTTCTTTGTGGACAAGATTGAAAAAAGTAAAACAAAGAAAAAGAACTTTCAAAAAAAAAACCCAAAAGTATAGCAGATGAGTTTTATTACAAGTGATTTTCAGAAGTTGGCAAACAGTTTTAATGTTCCTTAAACCATCCAGTGATCAGTCTCCACACTGCAGCCTTGAGCTCCTGGTTCCTCAGGCTGTAGATGAGGGGGTTCAGGGCTGGAGGCACCACCGAGTACAGAACTGAAAGGGCCAAATCCAGGGATGGGGAGGAGATGGAGGGGGGCTTCAAGTGTGCAAACATGATAGTGCTAAGAAACAGGGAGATCACAGCCAGGTGAGGGAGGCAGGTGGAAAAGGCTTTGTGCCGTCCCTGCTCAGAGGGGATCCTCAGCACAGCCCCTGAAGATCTGCACATAGGAGAAAACAATGAACACAAAACAGCCAAATGATAAACTGGCAGTGACAGAGAGTAGACCAAGTTCTCTTAGGTGGGATTTGGAGCAAGAGAGTTTGAGGATCTGTGGGATTTCACAGAAGAACTGGCCCACGGCATTGCCATGGCACAGGGGCAGGGAAAATGTATTGGCCGTGTGCATGAGAGCATTGAGAAAGCACTGGCCCAGGCAGCTGCTGCCATGTGGGCACAGCTCTGCTGCCCAGGAGGGTCCCGTAGTGCAGGGGTTTGCAGATGGACACGTAGCGGTCGTAGCACATCACGGTAAGGAGATAGTACTCTGCTCCAATGAAGAACAAGAAGAAAAGAGCTGTGCAGCACATCCTGAGTAGGAGATGTTCCTTGTGTCCCAGAGGGAATTGTGGCATGGCTTTGGGGACAGTGGTGCAGATGGAGCCCAGGTCGGTGAGGGCCAGGTTGAGCAGGAAGAAGAACATGGGGCTGTGCAGGAGGTGGCCGGCAGGCTACGGCGCTGATGATGAGGCCGTTGCCCAGGAGGGCAGCCAGGGAGATGCCCAGGAAGAGGCAGAAGTGCAGGAGCTGCAGCTGCCGCGTGTCTGCCAATGCCAGCAGGAGGAAGTGACTGATGGAGCTGCTGTTGGACATTTGCTGTCTGTTGGCATTGGGTGCTGCCATGCAGAAAATGACAGGGAAGAGTTAGAGGAGATGCCTGAAACCAAAACCAAAGCCATTTCGCATAAACCCTCCCCTAGGAAACAGAGACAGATTTTTTTGTTTAAGAGTTCTGCAGTTTACTTTTTAAGATCCACACGTATGTTTCCCAGTACTCTTGGTTATCAATCCCTCAGAATTTTTGTTTACCCCAGGGAGAACAGAGCAAGTTTCATGATGCAAAGTGATGAGAGGAGAGTGAAGGGACACGGTCTGTCATTCTGACCTGTTCACAGTTTCTCTGGGCCTTAGCCTTTCTTAGGTGGAGGGTGATCAGCTTCCCATGTTTCCCCTAAAAAATCACCAGGTACTGCTCAGAGCAGATGGATCCACCACAGCCCAGCTCCACGTTTGCAGCCAAGGACTCACATGGCTCATTTCACCACCCCAATAGCATTTTCAGTATCCCAACATCTCTGCCTTTCCCAGTGGGTCTTTCAGAAAACACAAAGATGCTGCAGGACAGGTTTGCATCCTGGACTGAAGCTCCCAGCTTGGACTGGAATCTCAGGGAGACTTCCAAGTGTCCTTAGGATGGCATTGGACTAAGGGAGATGCAGCTCCTGCCCTGGCTGCACTGACAGCATTGCCCACAGCCGGGCACTGGGGACAGCGTCACCCTGAGCCAGCTGTGCCCCCTGCCAGAGCCCCCAGTGCCGGGCAGCTGCTCCCAGCCCTGTGCTCTGCAGAGGGAACTGGGCCCGGGGCTGCACAGCTGCCCCACGGCTCTGCTGCAGCTCTGCCTGCACAGGAGGGGCTGCACGCCTTGGAGCCCCGGCCCAGAGGGCAGAGGCTTGGCTGGGGGACAGGAGGGAGGGGGCTTGTTCAGAGGGAGGGGCTGCACTGCAGGGGCTCCTATGGAGATCTCTGAACTCTCCCTGCCACAACATTTCTGGCTTTTGTTTTCTCTCATTTCCTCATCTTCTCTCTGTTTCCTGAAGATTTTCCTCCTGCAGGTGTTTCCCTGTGCCTGAGCTCTCCCTGCCAGCACTCCCAGAGCCCAAATCTCTGTGCACTGTCCTTGGCCCTACAGAACCCTGCCTGTTTGCAGGGCACTGGCTGGGGGCAGGTTCTGTTTGCAGCTTGGAGAAAGGACAGCTCAGACTAAGCCTGATCACTGAGACCTGAGATGTCCCAGGGACTGGTGAAAATTAGGGATAACTTTATCATTTGTTCTCCCTCTCTCCTATTGTCAAATACTAGGAAATAATAGATAATATTCAGATAATAGAAATTAGATAATAATAATAGTCTTAAGAAATAGTCTTAAGAATAGTCTTAAGAAATGTCCTCATTTTAAAATAATTCCTTGTCTTGAAAATATCTTGAGAGCAGGCAGAAGCTCATTGTGTCAGAGCTTCATGAGCATTTCACCTCCCCTGCACCAGAAATACTCAGAGAGTTGTACTCACAGAGTCTGTAGGCATTGGGATGTTGCAGCTTGAGGAGATCACTGCAGGAGCTGCAGCTGCATTGTCCTGCAGCCAGAGGTTCCTGTGCCAAGGGCTGGCAGTGATTCTCCCCCAGTCCCTTCTCAGCACCTTCCCAGCCCTGAGTGATTGAAGCTCTCTGTGCCTGTGTGCTGTGCCCGGGGTGGCTGCAGGCAGTGCCCCAGCCCTGCTGGGCTGGCAGAAAAGCTGCTCATCCAGAGAAATGTGTTTTTAAGCTCACCTTGGTTGCCAGGATCTCCCTCTGGATGATGAGCTCAACCCAGCTCATCAGCACAGGCACAGCACAAGGACTTTAATGACCCTCTCAGGGCTTTGTGCTGAGGCCCTGAACATCAGTCCCTGAGAGGGAGCTGAAGAAACCTCTCCAGAACTCCAAGTCAGAGTCCAACTCCAAAGTTTCTGCAAGTTTTAATGGGTCCCACTGAGGGACACAACACTGAAAGTGTCCCCAGGCCGCAGGTAGAGCAGAGAACTGCAGGCAGTGATGACAGGTGGGGACAAAGAGAAGCCAAGTCTTGGTGCCCTGGGCCACAGCAGCTTCTGTGCCACCAAGGACACTGAGGAGACACCTTGTCCTGAGGCCCTGGGGCCTCCTGGCACAGCCCCAGCAAGGCTGGGCACTGTCAGCCCCTTGTGCTGCCCTCAGCATCCCCCTCCCATGCCAGTGGCCTCCAGGATGTGCTGGAAGGAGTCCCTGGGGAAGGAGCCTTGGTCAGCAATGGCCCTGGGGGGCTCCTTCATGCTGCCAGGGACTGCAGGTTTTTCCAAGGACTTTGGGTTTGGCTTTTGCTTTGGAGTCTCTGAGAGGTTTGTGCAATCCTGGCCTCCAATTCTCTGCTTTAATGAGTCCCTTGAGAGTCTTTGTCAGTAACAACACTCAGTGGGGCTCATTAATGCTTCAAAGTACTTCAGTTATTTTAAGGTACTTGGTGTTTCCCTTTTCAAACTGACTCTGTGAGAGATTTGTGCAATCAAGGCCTCAATTATCTCTTTTAACAAGTCCCTTGGGATTCTTAGCCAGTAACAACACTCAGTGGGGTTTATTAATACTTCAAGGTACTCAGGGTTAGTTTAAGTACTTCTTTTTGTCACTGAGTCTCTGAGAGGTTTTTGTGCAATCCTGGACTCAAATTATCTGCTTTAATGAGTCCCTTGAGAGCTTTGCACTGACATACAGTGGGCTCAGTAATGCTTTGAGATAATCAAGATTTTTAAGATACTTTGGATTTTCTTTTGCATTTTCCATCCCACGCTGAGTCTCGGAGAGGTTTTTGTGCAATCCTGGCCTCCAACTCTCTCCTCTGCAGACCTCATGAGGAGCCTGTGTCTGGGATGGACGTCAGTGCAACCCATTAATACTTCAAGACACTTTGGGTTTTTCTTCTAACTTGGCCTAAGGTTTATGCAATCTCCTCTCAGGCCCTGAGTTTCCAGGGCTTAGCCCCAAATGCACCACTGGGCTCATTAGGATCAAGGAAGTCCTGACAAACCATGGCTGTGCCTTGATTTCCCTCTGGTCTAGTGCAGTTCACTAGGAAGTCTTTTTTCCTAACATTATGGAGAAATATTTCATAGAGCTTTTCATAAACCCTCTTTCCTATTTTCAAGGGTGTATTTTTCTCTTTAGAGAAGAGATGACTGCAACATTCAGGGATTGATATTGCCCCAGGGACACTCCTAAGGAGGTCTGGCCTGGTCAGAGAAGCTGTGCCTTGAGGTCTGACCCAGTGTGGACAACCTTGCTCCACATTCCCAAAGCCCATCCTGTCTTTCCTCATTCACCTGGGACCTGCTTTGCTCAGAAAACTGGCTGCATTCAGCCAAAAGAGGGCTTTTTCTTCTTTTATTTGAGCAATCTAAAAATTCAGAGTTTCAGACAATCTCTTCAAGTATGAATCATTAAAAACAGATATGATCATGGTCAGAGACTCGCTAACTAGTTTAAGTTACAAAGTGTTATGTTTATTAACACCAGCTGGTGGCACAGGAGCCGTCTCTGAAAGGCGTGACTGCCCCGTACAAGGTTCTTTGCCCTCTATTTATTTCCCAAGATCTTACATACAATACATGTGCATAACCCCAGCACCTCCCATCCCCACTCTGTATTAAAATGAGGCTATCAGTCCTTCACGTGTGTGCAATTCTTCTCTTGAATTGGGTCAGTGATCTCAAAGGATGAAGTCAGGAGAGTCTTCCTCAGGTCTCTGTGACCCTCTGGTAGAATCCAAGGTCCCCTGCTTTGTGATTGATTGAGATAAAGTCCAGGTGCTGGTCATTGTTCTACTGGTTTCAATCTGTTCTTATAAAGGTTCACTTACTGCATTTCCTTCTATAAACAAGCTCATAATGGCAAACAATACAGTAATTAGCTCTAGTTAAGGCATCTAATAATCATTAACCTATCATTTGCTTATCTACTTTATACCCTGATCCATATAAATTACTTCCATTGCTTAGCTAAAATCTTAACTCTTTAAAATCATAATTTATTCAGGGTGCCCCCTGAATGTCAGGGTGTTCCCAGCAAAGCCTCCCCCCACCGAGGGTCATCCGTGTCCACGTTCACCAGGAGGAATCGACGGTGGCCGTCATCTTCTCCCGGCCTGTCAGGGTGAGTGGGGACACATGGGAACCCCCAAAATCACCTGGCTACTTCCAAACTCACCTGAATAACCCCCCAAAATCACCTGGGTATCCCCAAAAAATTACCTGGATACACCTGGATATCTCCCCAGATCACTTTGGTACCCCCAAGAAATCACCTGGATCTTCCCTGGAATCACCTGGGTACACCTGAGTATCCCCCCAAGTTTCCTGGGTACCCCCAAAAAATCACCTGGATCTCCCCAGAAATCACCTGGGACTGCCAAAAATTACCTGGATACCTCAAAAATCACCTGGGTACAACTGGGTACCTTAAAACCCACCTGGGTATCCTCAAAAATACCCTGGGTACTCCTAAAAAATCACCTGGATACACCTGGGTATGTCGTGGGTCAGGTAGCCAAAGAATGTGTATTCAATTTCATCTGTTGTAAAAGCAGATATTTCTTTATCTCCTGTAACTCCAGGGGGGAGGGGGGCAGATGCCTTCTGATAATGGCCCAGCTGTTTAAACCAGGTGTGGCAGTGTTTCTTATCTCCTTCACGACCCGTCCATCCTCCAGGGAGATATCTTCTGCTAATGGGCCATTAAGGCTCATCAAAGACATCACACATTACATCATCCCATTGTGAGATGCTCCACCCAGTGGGGGGGTGCCAACCATTCCTACCTGGATAAAATCTGAGACTCAGGAACAGCAGGCATCTGTTTTTTTCCACCAGAGGAAGACCAGACCCATCTCTCCACCACTGGACTTTTCCTACTCCATTATCTGCACCCCATAGAACTTAATCTAGGATTTATTTGGACTGCTTCCAACACCCTGACCAACAGAGTTTCAGGTCTTATCCCTGACTCTGGCAGGGTGTTTTTTCCAGGACTTCTGTTTTGCTTACTTGCTTGTCTTTGTACTGCTGCATTTGTATTTTGGTGGTTTTGTTGTTGTTATTGTTGTTGTTGTTTATTCCTATTAAAGAACTGTTACTCCTATTCCCATATCTTTGAACGCCCCTAATTGCAAATTATAATAATTTGAAGGAGAGGGGGGGTGACATTCTCCATTCCAAGGGAAGCTCCAGCTCTCCCTGGCAGACAACTTTCTTTCAAACCAAGACAGCTGCTTTAAGAGCCCCTGCTCTTGTTGGGTCCTGCTATAACTGCCCTTAAAAGAGCAACATCACTCCTCTTAATTCTAGTACGGAGCCCCTGCACGTTTGGGGGTCCCAGTTGGGGTTTGGGGGTCCGAGGTCAGGTTTGGGGGTGCCAAGAGCGGGTTGTAAATACCAGAAGGATTCAGGTGTACCTGGTGATGCTGATGATGGTGATATGGGCCCCGTGCTGGGTGTAAACATGCATGAGGGGTTCCTGGAGAAGGTTTTGCAGATCCCAGGGGGATTTGGGGTCGTGTTGCAATTTTGGAGGTCCCCAAGGATTTTTCAGGGGTCCTAAAGAGAGGGGACAGGTGATCCCAGGGGGATCCCAGGGCTGGTTTTGGGTACCTGCTCGTGACAGAGATGGGGACCCCGTGCCAGGTATGAACCTTCTCTAGGGGGTCTGACAGTGGTATTGGGAGGTCCTGTGGGAATTTTGATGTCCTGAGAGGTGTTGGGGGGGAAGTCTGTATGTCTTTTTGCATTCTTGGGGAGTTTTTTGAGGGTCCCAGGATGTTTTTGTAATCATGGGGAGGTTGGGGTGTCCCAGAAAGATTTGAGGATCCCTGGGAGGTTTTGGGGATACCATGCTGGTGACAGAGCTGGGGACCCCGTGCCAGGTCTGACCCTTCTCACTGTGCACGGGCAGTGTCAGCGTGTTCAGGGAGATCCTGGGGGCCTGAGGGGTCACCCCAAATCCCAGGGAACCCCAAATGCTCAGGGACCCCCTGAACTCCCTCACTGCTGCATCTGCTGCAGGCAGGGGGGCACCAATACTCGGCCCACCCCCACCATCACAGGGGGGCAGAAACAGGGGAGGGGCCGAGTGCTGGTGCCCCCCTGCCTGCAGCAGATGGAAAGGTCAGTGGGGACCCCAAAATCATGGGAAAGGGACACAGGGGACTCCCAAAAATCCCTGTGGGGGGATGAGGGGGGACCCAAAAGGAATTTGGGGGAACTTGGTGGGTCACTGAAGGGCCCTCAGGAATCTTGTGGGGGGTGAGGACAGCAAAGAACAGGGTAAGCCCCAGGAGGGGTTTGGGGGGCAAGAGGATTGGAGTTTCCATGGCAGTGGGATGGGGATAAGATCTGCCCATGGAATTCCAACCTGCTCACAGCAGTTCCCAGCATGGTCCCACTCTCCCCAGTGTGTCAGTTTGAAAACAAACCAACAGGAATCCCAAGTAAGAACTGTTCCATGACCCATTTCTCATAACTCTGGGGGGATATCTTCTGTTAATGGGCCAGCTGTTTCAAACAGGTGGGGCAGTGTTCTTTATCTCTTCCACCACCCACACTCCCTCCAGGGAGATATCTTATCTTAATGGGCCATTGAGTCTCACTGCATCACAGATCAAATTCCATCATCCCATTGTGAGATGCTCCACCCAGGGGGAGGAGCCAAGCATTCCTACCTGGATATAACCTGAGATTTAACACACCAGAAGCAGCCTGTTTCCACTGGATTTCACAGAGGAACACCAGACCCATCTACACCACCCCTGGACCTTCAGAGGAAAACTGCACCCTTCTACAGGATCATTGCTTCAACAAAACCACATCTGTGACTCCAGGAGGACTGCAGCCACGATTTGATTGCACTGCTACCAACACCCTGCCTAACTGGGTATCAGGTATTCTGACTCTGTCAGCTCTTTTTTTATACTACTGCATTTTTATTTCGCTTTTCCTACTAAAGCACTGTTATTCCTGTTCCCCTATCTTTGCTTGAGAGCCCATTCATTTCAAAATTATAATTCAGAGGGAGGGGGTTTATATTTTCCATTTCAAGGGAGGCTCTTGCCTTCCTTAGCAGACACCTGTCTTTCAAAACAAAGCTCGGCCCTGATATCTTGGGGGGTCCCTGGGCTTGGTTTCTTAGGAGGGATGTTTGAAGAATGAAGAACTTCAAAGATCAGTGGAAAATGCCCCTTGGGGGCACATTGGGGATCCTGGTGGTGGCTGACGGTAGAGGCAGCCTGGAGGAGCAGGGGGGACTCCCTTTACCCCCTGCTCTCCAAAGCCGAGAAAAAGGGGAGAAGGGACCCCAGAGACCCTGAAATCCCCTTGCATCCCTAAATAGGGGAGATGGATAAGGGGGGAACTTTTCCGATTGCTGGGACTCCCAGTAGCCTGGGGAGGGCTGGGACTGAGTAGATGGGGGACCCTCAATACAAGCGTGACCCCCAGCAGCTGGGAAAGGGGGGAACCCCTGAACACCAAAGGGAAGAGACCA
>JAJEOU010002621.1:131695-215706 GCA_021534815.1 Acrocephalus arundinaceus | reverse complement strand
GCTGTGGGGAAGGGCACTGCAGGCCTGGCCTGGGCCAGGAGTGAGGCTGGATCATCATGCCAAGCTGCCCTGGGCCATTGCAAGGGGCTGTGGCCATGGACACTGCACTGAGCCCACTGCTGGCTTTGGGTGCCAAGGCCACCCTGATCAGTTCAAGTTACCTTGGAAAGCAGCCCCAGGAGCCATTTCTGCAGCCAGGTTCCGTGGCCACTTGCAGGCAGAGCTGTTGCTGTCCTGGGCTGCCATGGCAACCGTGAGGACAAAGTGTTGCCAAGGCTCTTCCAGGTCCAATTGCACTGACACTCAATGGTGTCCTTAGGTGCCAGAATTGGATCCAGCCACTCCCAGTATCCTCATTTAGATGGAATTTTAGATGGGTCCCTGGAGGGGTTTGATGTTCCATGGTGGCTGTTTGGTGTCATTTCTCCACCTCATAACTCAGCATGAGTTTCTCAAAGGAAGAAATCAAGCTTTTGCCTGAAGCTCCCACTCTGCCCATGACAGGAACCCCTGGGAGTGTCTGGGACATCCCGGCTCTTTGGCAGCCTGGGGACTCCTGGGATGTCACCGTGGAGCCCCCGTGAGTGCCTGTGACAGATGGGTGCCTTTGCAGCCCAAGGTGCCCTGGGATGTCCCCATGGAATGGCTGTGACTGCCTCTGAGCACAGGGCTCTTTAGCATCCCCAGAAAGCCCTGGGAGGTCTCCAGGATCCTCGAGTCCAACTCCTGGCCCTGCACAGGACACCCCAACAATGCCAGCCTGGGCCTGGCAGCGCTGTCCAAACGCTGCTGGAGCTCCCAGAGCCCTGGAGCTGGGACCCTTCCCTGGGAGCCTGTTCAGTGCCCCAGCAGCCTCTGGGGGAAAAACCTTTTCCTCAGATCCAACCCAAACCTGCCCCAACTCAGCTCCAGCCCTTCCCTCCAGTCCTGTCCCTGGGCACCAGAGGGAAGAGGTTCCCACAGCCCCAGCCAGGGACCGCTCCCAAGGCTGTTCCAGGGCAGCCAGGGCTGGCACCAGCTGGGATGCTCGGTTTCCATGGGCCGGGGTTTGGGAATGGGATTCCCCAATTTTGTGCTCCCACTAAAACTGTGTCACTGCTCGCTGCCCTCCAGCCTCCCATTGAAAGTACAAAAGGCAAAGATCCCAGGCTGGGATAAGAACAATTTATTGGGAACAGAAACAAGATAAGAACAAAAAGGAACAGAAACAATATTGGTAACAAACGGGATAAAACTAACAATATAAAGGGAAAACTACAAAAACATCAACTGGCTGTCCCATCCTTCCTGGAAAGGACACCCTTCACCTTGAGGAGAGATAGAGTCCCTTTCCTAGCCCTGGTAATGACCTGAGATGGGATCAAATACAATGATGGGGCCATGGCCAGATGCTCACGTTTTTAAATCCCATCTCACATCATTGCCGGGCAGGGAAAGGGACAGGTGTCCTCCCAGAATGAACCACAGGGAACTGTGGGTCACTAGGGCTCTTCTCAGTGTGCATCTTCTGATGGGGGATGAGGTTGGATGCACATGAAGCTCTTCCAGAGTCGGGGAACTCGCAGGGCTTCCCTTACTGGTGACTCCGTTGGTGTCTGGTCAAGGTAGAGCTCTGGGTGAAGCTCTTCCCACACTGGGGACACTGTAGGGCCTCTCCCCAGTGTGGATGCGCCGGTGCCTGATGAGGTGGAGTTGTGCTTGAAGCCCTTCCGCAGTCAGGGCAGCGGAAGGGCCTCTCCTCTCTGTGAATGCGCTGGTGAACGAGGAGATCTGAGCTGGTGTGAAACCCTTCCCACACTGGGGACATCCATAGGGCCTCTCCAGTGTGGATCATTTGGTGGATAATCATTTTGGACCTCCTGTTGAAGCCCTTCCCACATTCCCCACATTTGTACGGCCTTTCCTCAGCGTGGATTCTTGTGCTGGATCAAGTTGGATCTATTGCTGAAGCTCTTCCCACATTCCCCACACTCATGGCCTCTCCCCAGTGTGGGTCCTAGGTGGACAGTCAGGTTGGAGCTTTGGCTGAAGCTCATCCCACATTCCCCACACTCATAGGGCCTCTCCCCAGTGTGGGTCCTGAGGTGGACAATCAGCTTGGAGCTGTCTGTGCAGCCCTGCCCACATTCCCCACACACGTAGGGCCGTTCCCCAGTGTGGATCCTCTGGTGGCGGATCAGGTTGGAGTTGTTGCTGAAGCTTTCCCACACTCCAAGCACTCATAGGACTGCTCCCTGTCATGAAGCTGCTCATGGCCACCAGGTCTGAGCTCTGGCTCGATCTCTGGCCACGTTCCTGGCACAGGGTGGGTCCTACCTCCTCAGAGCAGCCTGGGATGGGTTTGGAGCCCCTCCTCCTGTGAGATCTCTGGGTTTTCCTCCCTGTTGGATTCCTGTGCCTGGGAGCCACTCAAACAGCCTCTTCCATGAGGTTCTGCTCTGGGGAGTTTTCCTCCCTGGTCCCATCCTCAGCTCCTTGTCTGGGGGAGGAAAGAACAAGGAGAGGATGGAATTTACCTCTGTGCAGAGGGAAGGGGAAGGAGATCTCCCCAGGGAATCCCTGGCAGGACGGCGTCAGCAGTGGGGTTGTCCTGCAGCTCAGGCCATGCTGGGCTGGGAGATGGAGCAGGAGAGAGGGGAAAGGGGCAGTGATTTCCTCCTACCTGCCTGGCTGTCCAGGGCATCTTCCTCTTCCTCACAGCTTCCACCTCCATCTGGCCAAGGTTTGGGAATGGGAAATCCTGGTTTGGGGAAAAACAACAGATGAGCACATTGAGTTTGAAGGTCTGCCTGACCAAGTCCATCTCTAAAAGTCACCTGGAATCTGGGGTCCATAAAACCTCCTAAACACCAATATTCTGCCCTGAAAATGCCTCCAAGGAATTCCCCATCCCTGGTCTCTTCCCTTTGGTGTTCAGGGGTTCCCCCTTTCCCAGCTGCTGGGGGTCACGCTTGTATTGAGGGTCCCCCATCTACTCAGTCCCAGCCTCCCCAGGCTGCTGGGAGTCCCAGCAATCGGAAAAGTTCCCCCTTATCCATCTCCCTATTTAGGGATGCAAGGGGATTTGGGGTCTCTGGGGTCCCTTCTCCCCTTTTTCTCGGCTTGGAGTGCAGGGGGTAAAGGGAGTCCCCCTGCTCCTCCAGGCTGCCTCTACCGTCAGCCACCACCAGGACCCCAATGTCCCCCAAGGGGCATTTTCCACTGATCTTTGAAGTTCTTCATTCTTCAAAATCCCTCCTAAGAAACCAAGCCCAGGGACCCCCCAAGATATCTGGGCCGAGCTTGGTTTGGAAAGACAGGTGTCTGCTAAGGAAGGCAAGAGCCTCCCTTGAAATGGAAAATATAAACCCCCTCCCTCTGAATTATAATTTTGAAATGAATGGGCTCTCAAGCAAAGATAGGGAACAGGAATAACAGTGCTTTAGTAGGAAAAGCAAAATAAAAATGCAGTAGTAAAAAAAAAGCTGACAGAGTCAGAATACCTGATGTTGGTAGCAGTGCAATCAAATCGTGGCTGCAGTCCTCCTGGAGTCACAGATGTGGTTTTGTTGAAGCAATGATCCTGTAGAAGGGTAGTTTTCCTCTGAAGGTCCAGGGTGGTGTAGATGGGTCTGGTGTTCCTCTGGAATCCAGTGGAAACAGGCTGCTTCTGGTGTGTTAAATCTCAGGTTATATCCAGGTAGGAATGCTTGGCTCCTCCCCCTGGGTGGAGCATCTCACAATGGGATGATGGAATTTGATCAGTGATGCAGTGAGACTCAATGGCCCATTAAGATAAGATATCTCCCTGGAGGGAGTGTGGGTGGTGGAAGAGATAAAGAACACTGCCCCACCTGGTTTGAACAGCTGGCCCATTAACAGAAGATATCCCCCAGAGTTATGAGAAATGGGTCATGGAACAGTTCTTACTTGGGATCTCCTGTTGGTTTTGTTTTCAAACTGGCACACTGGGGAGAGTGGGACCATGCTGGGAACTGCTGTGAGCAGGTTGGAATTCCATGGGCAGATCTCATCCCCATCCCACTGCCATGGAAACTCCAATCCTCTTGCCCCCCAAACCCCTCCTGGGGTTGCCCTGTTCTTTGCTGTCCTCACCCCCCACAAGACTCCTGAGGGCCCTTCAATGACCCACCAGTTCCCCCAAATTCCTTTTGGGTCCCCCCTCATCCCCCCACAGGGATTTTGGGAGTCCCCTGTGTCCCTTTCCCATGATTTTGGGGTCCCCCTGACCTTTCCATCTGCTGCAGGCAGGGGGGCACCAGCACTCGGCCCCTCCCCTGTTTCTGCCCCCTGTGATGGTGGGGGTGGGGCCGAGTGTTGGTGCCCCCCTGCCTGCAGCAGATGCAGCAGTGAGGGGAGTTCAGGGGGTCCCTGAGCATTTGGGTCCCTGGGATTTGGGGTGACCCCTCAGGCCCCAGGATCTCCCTGAACACGCTGACACTGCCCGTGCACAGTGAGAAGGGTCAGACCTGGCACGGGGTCCCCAGCTCTGTCACCAGCATGGTATCCCCAAAACCTCCCAGGATCCTCAAATCTTTCTGGGACACCCCAACCTCCCCAGGATTACAAAAACATCCTGGCCTCAAAAAACTCCCCAAGAATGCAAAAAGCCATACAGACCCCCCCAACACCTCTCAGGACATCAAAATTCCCACAGGACCTCCCAACACCCCTGTCAGACCCCTTGAGAAGGTTCATACCTGGCACGGGGTCCCATCTCTGTCACGAGCAGGTACCCAAAAACAGCCCTGGGATCCCCCTGGGATCACCTGTCCCCCTTTAGACCTGAAAAACCCTTGGGACCTCCAAAATTGCAACACGACCCCAAAAACCCCCGGGATCTGCAAAACCTTCTCCAGGAACCCCTCATGCATGTTTACACCCAGCACGGGGCCCATATCACCATCATCAGCATCACCAGGTACACCTGAATCCTTCTGGACCTACAACCCCTCTTGGCACCCCAAACCTGACCTCGGACCCCCAAACCCCAACTGGACCCCCAAAACCAGGGCTCCGTACTAGAATAAGAGGAGTGGTTGCTCTTTTAAGGGCAGTTATAGCAGGACCCAACAAGAGCAGGGGCTCTTAAAGCAGCTGTCTTGGTTTTGAAAGAAGTTGTCTGCCAGGGAGAGCTGGAGCTTCCCTTGGAATGGAGAATGTCACCCCCTCTCTTCAAATTATTATAATTTTGCAATTAGGGGCTTTTCAAAGATATGGGAATAGGAGTAACAGTTCTTTAATAGGAATAAACAACAACAACAATAACAACAACAAAACCACCAAAATACAAATGCAGCAGTACAAAGACAAGCAAGTAAGCAAAACAGAAGTCCTGGAAAAAACACCCTGCCAGAGTCAGGGATAAGACCTGAACTCTGTTGGTCAGGGTGTTGGAAGCAGTCCAAATAAATCCTAGATGAGGTTCTGTGGGGTACAGATAATGGAGTAGGAAAAGTCCAGTGGTGGAGAGATGGGTCTGGTCTTCCTCTGGTGGAAAAAAACAGATGCCTGCTGTTCCTGAGTCTCAGATTTTATCCAGGTAGGAATGGTTGGCACCCCCCCACTGGGTGGAGCATCTCCCAATGGGATGATGTAATGTGTCATGTCCTTGATGAGCCTTAATGGCCCATTAGCAGAAGATATCTCCCTGGAGGATGGACGGGGTGAAGGAGATAAGAAACACTGCCACACCTGGTTTTAACAGCTGGGCCATTATCAGAAGGCATCTGCCCCCCTCCCCCCTGGAGTTACAGAGATAAAGAAATATCTGCTTTTACAACAGATGAAATTGAATACACATTCTTTGGCTACCTGACCCACGACATACCCAGGTGTATCCAGGTGATTTTTTAGGAGTACCCAGGGTATTTTTGAGGATACCCAGGTGGGTTTTAAGGTACCCAGTTGTACCCAGGTGATTTTTGAGGTATCCAGGTAATTTTTGGCAGTCCCAGGTGATTTCTGGGGAGATCCAGGTGATTTTTGGGGGTACCCAGGAAACTTGGGGGGATACTCAGGTGTACCCAGGTGATTCCAGGAAGATCCAGGTGATTTCTTGGGGGTACCAAAGTGATCTGGGGAGATATCCAGGTGTATCCAGGTAATTTTTTGGGGATACCCAGGTGATTTTGGGGGGTTATTCAGTGAGTTTGGAAGTAGCCAGTGATTTTGGGGGTTCCATGTGTCCCCACTCACCCTGACAGGCCGGGAGAAGTGACGGCACCGTCGTTCCTCCTGGTGAACGTGGACACGGATGACCTTGGTGGGGGGGGCTTTGCTGGGAACACCCGACTTCAGGGGGCACCATTGGAGCAGAATATGATTTTAAAGAGTAAGATTTTAGCTAAGCATGGTAGTAATTTATATGGATCAGGTATAAAGTAGATAAGCAAATGATAGGTTAATGATTATTAGATGCTTAACTAGAGCTAATTACTGTATTGTTTGCCATTATGAGCTTGTTTATAGAAGGAAATGCAGTAAGTGAACTTTTATAAGAACAGATTGAAACCATAGAACAATGACCAGCACTGGACTTTATCTCAATCAATCACAAGCAGGGGACCTTGGATCTACCAGAGGGTCACAGAGACCTGGGAAGACTCTCCTGATTCATCCTTTAGATCACTGACCAATTCAAGAGAAGAATTGCACACACGTGAAGACTGATAGCCTCATTTAATACAGAGTGGGATGGGAGGTGCTGGGGTTATGCACATGTATTGTATGTAAGATCTTGGAAATAAATAGAGGGCAAAGAACCTTGTACGGGCAGTCACGCCTTTCAGAGACGGCTCCTGTGCCACCAGCTGGTGTAATAAACATAACACTTTGTAACTTAAACTAGTTAGCGGAGTCTCTGACCATGATCATATCTGTTTTTAATGATTCATACTTGAAGAGATTGTCTGAAACTCTGATTTTTAGATTGCTCAAATAAAAGAAGAAAAAGCCCTCTTTTGGCTGAATGCAGCCAGTTTTCTGAGCAAAGCAGGTCCCAGGTGAATGAGGAAAGACAGGATGGGGTTGGGGAATGTGGAGCAAGGTTGTCCACACTGGGTCAGACCTCAAGGCACAGCTTCTCTGACCAGGCCAGACCTCCTTAGGAGTGTCCCTGGGGCAATATCAATCCCTGAATGTTGCAGTCATCTCTTCTCTAAAGAGAAAAATACACCTTGAAAATAGGAAAGAGGGTTTATGAAAAGCTCTATGAAATATTTCTCCATAATGTTAGGAAAAAAGACTTCCTAGTGAACTGCACTAGACCAGAGGGAAATCAAGGCACAGCCATGGTTTGTCAGGACTTCCTTGATCCTAATGAGCCCAGTGGTGCATTTGGGCTAAGCCCTGGAAACTCAGGGCCTGAGAGGAGATTGCAAAACCTTAGCCAGTTAGAAGAAAACCCAAAGTGTCTTGAAGTATTAATGGGTTGCACTGACGTCCATCCCAGACACAGGCTCCTCATGAGGTCTGCAGAGGAGAGAGTTGGAGGCCGGATTGCACAAAACCTCTCCGAGACTCAGCGTGGGATGGAAAATGCAAAGAAAATCCAAAGTATCTTAAAAATCTTGATTATCTCAAAGCATTACTGAGCCCACTGTATGTCAGTGCAAAGCTCTCAAGGACTCATTAAAGCAGATAATTGAGTCCAGGATTGCACAAAAACCTCTCAGAGACTCAGTGACAAAAGAAGTACTTAAACTAACCCTGATACCTTGAAGTATTAATAAACCCCACTGAGTGTTGTTACTGGCTAAGAATCCCAAGGACTTGTTAAAAGAGATAATTGAGCCTTGATTGCACAAATCTCTCACAGGTCAGTTTGAAAGGAAACACCAAGTACCTTAAAATAACTGAAGTACTTTGAAGCATTAATGAGCCCCACTGAGTGTTGTTACTGACAAAGCCTCTCAAGGACTCATAAAGCAGAGAATTGGAGCCAGGATTGACAAACCTCTCAGAGATCCAAAGCAAAAGCCAAACCCAAAGGCTTGGAAAACCTGCAGTCCCTGGCAGCATGAAGGAGCCCCCCAGGCCATTGCTGACCAAGGCTCCTTCCCCAGGGACTCCTTCCAGCACTCCTGGAGGCCACTGGCATGGGAGGGGATGCTGAGGGCAGCACAAGGGCTGACAGTGCCCAGCCTTGCTGGGCTGTGCCAGGAGGCCCCAGGGCTCAGGACAAGGGTCTCCTCAGTGTCCTTGTGGCACAGAAGCTGCTGTGGCCCAGGGCACCAAGACTTGGCTTCTCTTTGTCCCCACCTGTCATCACTGCCTGCAGTTCTCTGTCTACCTGCGGCCTGGGACACTTTCGTGTTCTGTCCCTCAGTGGGACCCATTAAAACTTGCAGAAACTTTGGAGTTGACTCTTGACTTGGAGTTCTGGAGAGGTTTCTTCAGCTCCCTCTCAGGACTGATGTTCAGGCCTCAGCACAAGCCCTGAGAGGGTCATTAAAGTCCTTTGCTGTGCTGTTGATGGCTGAGCTCATCATCCCAGAGGGAGATCCTGGCAACCAAGGTAGCTTAAAAACACATTTCTCTGATGAGCAGCTTTTCTGCCAGCCCAGCAGGGCTGGGGCACTGCCTGCAGCCACCCCGGGCACAGCACAGAGGCACAGAGAGCTTCAATCACTCAGGGCTGGAAGGTGCTGAGAAGGACTGGGGAGAATCACTGCCAGCCCTTGGCACAGAACCTCTGGCTGCAGGACAATGCAGCTGCAGCTCCTGCAGTGATCTCCTCAAGCTGCAACATCCCATGCCTACAGACTCTGTGAGTACAACTCTCTGAGTATTTCTGGTGCAGGGGAGGTGAAATGCTCATGAAGCTCTGACACAATGAGCTTCTGCCTGCTCTAAGATATTTTCAAGACAAGAATTATTTTAAAATGAGGACATTTCTTAAGACTATTCTTAAGACTATTTCTTAAGACTATTATTATTATCTAATTTCTATTATCTGAATATATCTATTATTTCCTAGTATTTGACAATAGGAGAGAGGGAGAACAAATATTAAAGTTATCCCTAATTTTCACCAGTCCTGGGACATCTCAGGTCTCAGTGATCAGCTTAGTCTGAGCTGTCCTTTCTCCAAGCTGCAAACAGAACCTGCCCCCAGCAGTGCCCTGCAAACAGGCAGGGTTCTGTAGGGCCAAGGACAGTGCACAGAGATTTGGGCTCTGGGAGTGCTGGCAGGAGAGCTCAGGCACAGGGAAACACTGCAGGAGGAAAATCTCAGGAACAGAGAGAAGATGAGGAAATGAAGAAAACAAAAGCCAGAAATGTTGTGGCAGGAGAGTTCAGAGATCTCCATAGGAGCCCCTGCAGTGCAGCCCTCCCTCTGAACAAGCCCCCTCCTCCTGTCCCCCAGCCAAGCCTCTGCCCTCTGGGCCGGGGCTCCAAGGCGTGCAGCCCCTCCTGTGCAGGCAGAGCTGCAGCAGAGCCGTGGGGCAGCTGTGCAGCCCGGGCCCAGTTCCCTCTGCAGAGCACAGGGCTGGGAGCAGCTGCCCGGCACTGGGGGGCTCTGGCAGGGGGCACAGCTGGCTCAGGGTGACGCTGTCCCCAGTGCCCGGCTGTGGGCAATGCTGTCAGTGCAGCCAGGGCAGGAGCTGCATCTCCCTTAGTCCAATGCCATCCTAAGGACACTTGGAAGTCTCCCTGAGATTCCAGTCCAAGCTGGGAGCTTCAGTCCAGGATGCAAACCTGTCCTGCAGCATCTTTGTGTTTTCTGAAAGACCCACTGGGAAAGGCAGAGATGTTGGGATACTGAAAATGCTATTGGGGTGGTGAAATGAGCCATGTGAGTCCTTGGCTGCAAACGTGGAGCTGGGCTGTGGTGGATCCATCTGCTCTGAGCAGTACCTGGTGATTTTTAGGGGAAACATGGGAAGCTGATCACCCTCCACCTAAGAAAGGCTAAGGCCCAGAGAAACTGTGAACAGGTCAGAATGACAGACCGTGTCCCTTCACTCTCCTCTCATCACTTTGCATCATGAAACTTGCTCTGTTCTCCCTGGGGTAAACAAAAATTCTGAGGGATTGATAACCAAGAGTACTGGGAAACATACGTGTGGATCTTAAAAAGTAAACTGCAGAACTCTTAAACAAAAAATCTGTCTCTGTTTCCTAGGGGAGGGTTTATGCGAAATGGCTTTGGTTTGGTTTCAGGCATCTCCTCTAACTCTTCCCTGTCATTTTCTGCATGGGCAGCACCAATGCCAACAGACAGCAAATGTCCAACAGCAGCTCCATCAGTCACTTCCTCCTGCTGGCATTGGCAGACACGCGGCAGCTGCAGCTCCTGCACTTCTGCCTCTTCCTGGGCATCTCCCTGGCTGCCCTCCTGGGCAACGGCCTCATCATCAGCGCCGTAGCCTGCGGCCACCTCCTGCACAGCCCATGTTCTTCTTCCTGCTCAACCTGGCCCTCACCGACCTGGGCTCCATCTGCACCACTGTCCCCAAAGCCATGCACAATTCCTCTGGGACACAAGGA
This sequence comes from Acrocephalus arundinaceus, assembly GCA_021534815.1. Lineage (NCBI taxonomy): Eukaryota > Metazoa > Chordata > Aves > Passeriformes > Sylviidae > Acrocephalus > Acrocephalus arundinaceus. The sequence continues at coordinate 205,212 of JAJEOU010002621.1, read as the reverse complement.
ACATCTCCTACTCAGGATGTGCTGCACAGCTCTTTTTCTTCTTGTTCTTCATTGGAGCAGAGTACTATCTCCTTACCGTGATGTGCTACGACCGCTACGTGTCCATCTGCAAACCCCTGCACTACGGGACCCTCCTGGGCAGCAGAGCTTGTGCCCACATGGCAGCAGCTGCCTGGGCCAGTGGCTTTCTCAATGCTCTCATGCACACGGCCAATACATTTTCCCTGCCCCTGTGCCATGGCAATGCCGTGGGCCAGTTCTTCTGTGAAATCCCACAGATCCTCAAACTCTCTTGCTCCAAATCCCACCTAAGAGAACTTGGTCTACTCTCTGTCACTGCCAGTTTATCATTTGGCTGTTTTGTGTTCATTGTTTTCTCCTATGTGCAGATCTTCAGGGCTGTGCTGAGGATCCCCTCTGAGCAGGGACGGCACAAAGCCTTTTCCACCTGCCTCCCTCACCTGGCTGTGATCTCCCTGTTTCTTAGCACTATCATGTTTGCACACTTGAAGCCCCCCTCCATCTCCTCCCCATCCCTGGATTTGGCCCTTTCAGTTCTGTACTCGGTGGTGCCTCCAGCCCTGAACCCCCTCATCTACAGCCTGAGGAACCAGGAGCTCAAGGCTGCAGTGTGGAGACTGATCACTGGATGGTTTAAGGAACATTAAACTGTTTGCCAACTTCTGAAAATCACTTGTAATAAAACTCATCTGCTATACTTTTTGGGTTTTTTTTTTGAAAGTTCTTTTTCTTTGTTTTACTTTTTTCAATCTTGTCCACAAAGAAATTACACTGTTTATGTCATTTCACATTTTGTTTCTCTCCACCTCCCCTGTGGCCACAGACTGTGTCAATGAGGGGCTGAACACTAGGTGGTGTTGAACAAACTCAAGGATCTCCCAGCCAAGTTTTCTGCAGAGATCCCTCTTTGGTTCCCTTCTCTGCAGCTGCAGCAGCAATGTCTGTGTGCAGAGCTGGGGCAGATCAGTGCTGGCACAGCAGCTGTGCCCAGCAGCAGCAGCAGCAGCCCTTGGTGTTGCCAGTGCTGCTTCCGTGGCCCTGCCCCGCTGCCCTGCTGGCCCTGGTGTTGCTGTAGGGCCTGAGTGCTCTCAGGGCCGGGCACAGTGCTGGGGGTGGCAGTGCCGGGGCTGCAGCAGGGACAGGCCATGGGCACTGCTGGGGCAGCGCTGACGCCTCAGGCCAGGGCCTGGGGGCTGCAGGCTCCTTGCCCAGGCTCTCTCCAGAACACTTTGCCCAGGCCAATGCTGAGCACAGAAAAGCCCCGGGAGCAGCCCCAGGCTGGCCGTGGGCAGGCTGGGGGCAAACAGCATGGCTGGGGCTCTGCAAGGTGCCTGGGGGAGACAAGGGGAAGGAGCAGCAGAGCAGGGGCTGATCCATCCCCACTGCACTGGACACCCCAGGGCAGCGTCTCAGAGCGTCCTCATGCACCTGCCAACAACATCCCCCCTCTGCAGCCCTGGCCTCTCCCCAGCTCACACAGGTGCCGCATCCTTGCAGGCACAGACACGGCAGCACTGCCTCAGGAGCCCCTGTTTGCACTGCCCAGAGCAGGCGTCAGCACCCCCAGGGTGTTGGTGGGGGAGATGAAGCTGAGGGAGCACAAATGCCATCAGCCCCTGGGGCCAGCAAGGGCTGGGAGACAGCAGGGAAACCACTCAGGTTTGTGGGGGCCTCTGAAGTCACACAGAAAGTTTGTTCCCATCAGCTGGGAGTTTCCTGTGCCACTGCAGACTTTGTTGCTCAGAGCCAGGGCTGCCTGGCAGCCACCCCCAAACTGCCCTCACCATTACCTTTGTATCACCTTGGCTTTCTTTCCTGATCCTGCTACAAATTTCTTCCTCTCTCCCACCCCTGTTCCCTCCCCTGCAAACAGCCCATCCCTGGTTGCCCTTTTCTCTCTGGCCCCACTCCCCATTTCAGTTCCTGAGTTGGCACCATGGGAACGTTCCTTGGGGAGCAGGATCATCCTCCAAGTGCTTCAGGAATTTTCTGCAGCCTCCTGCAGTGCCTCATGCTGCTCCTTTGCCAGAGGCACCACAGGCCAGGGGGGCCCATCTGGGCTGGTGTGTCTGGCTGTGGGGTTCCCTGTTCTGGGCAAGGAGGAGGAGCTGCAGAGGCTCTGCAGGACTGACAGGATGGGATTGGGGGCTGTGAGGAGAAGCTGAGGGACCTGGGCTGCTGGACCTTGTGAAGAGGAGGCCCAGGGCTCATCCTGCAACTGCTGCAAGGGTGGTTTCAGAGAATCCCAGAATCAGCAAGGTTGGAAAAGACCTTGGACATCATCGAGTCCAACCTGTTCCCATACACTGCCTTGTCTCCCCTGGGCCTCCTCTTCTCCAGGGTAAAATACCCCAGCTCCCTCAGCCACTCCTCACATGACTTGTGCTCCAGACACCTCACCAGCCTTGTTGCCCTTCTCTGAACACGCTCCAGACCCCATCACTCTTACTATTTCTCACTCAGCGTGTGCTGCACTTCGAATTTTTGACACAAGATGAGTGTTGCGTCAAAAATACATTACAGCTCTCAAACACAACTCCAAGTCGCTTACCCAGGAACAAAACATCTCTTCCACGCAAACTACCACCATAATATTCTTATTATTCCTGCAGGAAATACTTACAAACACTATATACTAAATCACTTAACCTCTGTATCTCAAATTCCAGAGGAAAAAACACCTGAACACCAGGCCTGAACAACTCTGGGAGTCCGGACTCTTTTAACATGAACACCGGGTGTTACAGTAAATACCGTCCCCCGGAACCGGAGTACACACACACCACAGTCACAGCGGGGAGGGGACTTTTTATTAAGGGTTTTACACAACATGCAGCGCTATCAAACGCTTTAATCATGTGCACCCACTTGCTTCATTTTTTCCCAGTGGTTTCAGTCTCCTGAGAACGGAACCGCAGTTCCAAACTCCCACTCATTTCATGCTAATAGCACGTCTCAACAAACTCTCTCACAATTGTTCTCACAGTCAGGACACATTCACACAGCATAACAACCATAGACCAGGATTTGCCCTTACAACTGTTCTCCCCAAATTGCCAGCAAACTGAGCCCTCTATGGCACAACAAATGGCAAAATCCCCTTCTTCCAGCAACCACAGCCCGAGCCCCCTTGGCTCGGTACAACAGCTCAGCAGCTCTCTGTGCTGGCAACCAAATATAACTGAGCAGACACCAACTGCAATTTCAGCGTGCAAGCACACTGCAGAGGCACAAGTTGTGCATGGGTCATCTTCCATGATTTACCAATAGCCTCTCCAGACAACACATATGCCTTAGAGGTCACTGTTTAAAACTGTTTCAATTTTTTTACATACCATTTGGTCCAGAGTTTTTAGTAGTAAGGAGTGCTTGTCTGCTGCTGGATGAACAGTCTGGGCAGGGAGCCCACTCTTCCAGGAATATGCTGGGAGGTGCCCCAAGGGGGTCCTCCACCCCAGCTGGTCTCACAGCTGAGCAGAGCCTCCTCCTGGCTGGGTTGCCAGAATGAGTTGTTAAAAACTGATGTGATCACCGACAATGATCTTGTAACTAGTTAAAGTTAGAAAGTGGTATGTTTATTCACCTGCAGGCAGAACGGGAGTTGTCTCCAAAAGGCTGTACAAGGTGCCATACAAGGTTCTTTGCCCTCTATTTATTTCCCAAAATCTTACATACAATACATGTGCATAACCTCAGCACCTCCCATCCCTGCTCTGTATTAAAATGAGGCTATTAGTCCTTCACATGTGTGCAATTCTTCTCTTGAATTGGGTTGGTGGTCTCAAATTGGGTCAGTGGTCTCAAAGGAGTCAGGAGAGTCTTCCTCAGGTCTGTGTGACCCTCTGGCACAATCCAAGGACCCCTGCTCCGTGACTGATTGATATAAAGTCCAGATGCTCGCAAATTTTCTACTGGTTTCAATCTGTTCTTATAATGCTTCACTTTTTCCTTTCTATAAGCAAGCTCATAACGGCAAACAATAAACCAATTACTTCTACCTTAAGCATCTAATAATTATTAACATATCATTTGTTTTTCTAACATACATCCTGATCAATATGAATTGCTTCCAACCCTTAGCTAAAATCTCCACTGTTTTAAATAGTGATTCACAGAGGCCTATTCTTTGTTGAGCTCTTCACTTCAGGAATGCAGTGAGAAAAGCTCATCAACATTTGTTCAAAGCACTGGAACAAGAAAAGCCCCTGGGAATAAATGAGGTTTTAAATTCTTCTGTAGTTAAAAAGACAGATTTCAGAAGTGTATACAAAGTGGATATACTATATTGAAAGCAATGCAGAAAGAACTGTTTCTTTTCCTCTTTATATATTGATATCAGCAATGTCCAATTGATATTAACCCCCAGCAGTTGCTAATGTGCTCTGAACAGATCTGAAAATCAAGGCCCTTCATGACTGACAATCAATCAGACTTTGTCCCCACCCCCTCCCCACCATTTCCCTCATCCAGCCCCTGGCACTCCTATGGATCAGGAATAGTGTGGCCAGCAGGAGCAGGGCAGTGATTCTTCCCCTGTGCGGTTGGGCCGCACCACTGGTTGGGCAGCACCTCGAGTGCTGTGTCCAGTTCTGGGCCCATAAATTAAGGAAGGACATGGAGGGGCTGGAGCGTGTCCAGAGAAGGGCAACAAGGCTGGTGAGGGGTCTGGAACACAAGTCCTGTGACGACTGGTTGAGGGAGCTTGGATTGTTTATTCGGGAGAAGAGGAGGCTCAGGGGAGATCTTAGCACTCTCTACAACTCTCTGACAGGAGGGTGCAGCTAGTAGGGGGTTGGGCTCTTTTATCAGGGAGCAGTGAAAGGACAAGAAAACAAAGCATTAAGCTGCACCAGGGAGTGTTTATACTGGGCTTTAAGAAAAATTCTTCACAAAGAGAGTGATTTGGCATTGGAACGGGCTGCCCAGGGAGGTGGGGGAATCACCATCCCTGGAAGTGTTTAAGGAAAGACTGGATGTGGAACTCAGAGCCATGGTCTGGGTGACAAGGTGCTGTTGGGTCACAGGTTGGACTTGATGCTCTCCAAGGTCTTTTCCAGCCTGGTGGATTCTCTGATGATGGTGACACTGCAGGGCCCTGGGGAAGCAGGGGGCCATTGTGAAACTGCAGGGCCTGGTAGCACCTAGAGGACCAGAGTGACACTGTGTATGACATGGCACCATAGAGCCAAGGGGCCATTGTGACACTGTGGGGCTGAATGGCAGCAAGGAGTCCATGGTGACACTCTGGGGCCTGGTGGAACCACAGAGGCCACGGTGACCCTGTGGGGCCTTGTTGAACCAAGGGGCCATTGTGCCACTGCAGAACCAAGGAGAGCCCTGGGAGACCCTGGGGCCCAATGGAATCCAGGGGCCATTGTTCCATTGCAAGCACTCTTGGAACTGAGGGAACAATTGTGACCCTGGGGTGCCCCATGGAACCAAGGGTCCCTGGTGACATTGCAGGATCTTGTGTGACCAGGGCTCCTTGGTGACACTGCAGCTCCAAGGAATTCATGGTGGCCCTCTGAGGCCTGATGGAACCAAGAGGCCACTGTGACACTACAGGGCCTTGTGGAACCCTGCAGAGCATTGGGACAGAGCAGGACCTGGTGTCATGACGGGACCATTGTGACACTGAAGGGCCTCATGGAACCAAGGGGCCAGGGTTACTCGTCAAGGACTCCTGGAATGAAGGAAACATGTTTGACACTGTGGTACCCCTTGGGACCAAGAGGCCATTGTGACCCTGTGGAAGCAAGGAGAGAATTGCTGCACTGCCAGACCTCATGGAACCAAGGATCCATTGTTACACTGAAGGGCCTTGGGGGACCGAGGCACCATTGTGACACTGCGGGGCCCAAGGGTCCAAAGGACTTTGTGACACCAAGGGGTCTTCGTGAAGCAAAGGGACATTGTGACACTGGGAGGCCTCATGGAATCATGGAGACCATTTTGATACTCCAGGGCCTCTTGGAACCGTGGTGACACCAAGTTGGGTAGGAGTGTGTATCTGCTGGAGGGCAGGAGGGCTCTGCACAGGGCCCTGGACAGGCTGGATCCAGGGACCAAATCCAACAATGTCAGGTTTAATAAGTCCTACTGCCGGGTCCTGCACTTTGGCCACAATAACCCCTTGCAGTGCTACAGGCTGGGGACAGAGTGGCTGGACAGCAGCCAGGCAGAAAGGGACCTGCAGGGACTGATGGACAGCAGGCTGGATATGAGGCAGGAGAGTGCCCATGTGGCCAAGAAGGCCAATGGCTCCTGGCCTGGATCAGGAACGGTGTGGGCAGCAGGAAAAGGGCAGTGATTCTTCCCCTGTGCTCAGCACTGGTTGGGCAGCACCTCGAGTGCTGTGTCCAGTTCTGGGCCCCCAAATTTAGGAAGGACATGGAGGGGCTGGAGCATGTTTCTGTTCCCATTAAATTGTTCTTATCCCAGCCTGGAATCTTTGCCTTTTGTACTTTCAATGGGAGGCTGGAGGGCAGCGAGCAGTGACACGGTTTTAGTGGGAGCACAAAATTGGGGAATCCCATTCCCAAACCCCGGCCCATGGAAACCGAGCATCCCAGCTGGTGCCAGCCCTGGCTGCCCTGGAACAGACTTGGGAGCGGGTCCCTGGCTGGTGCTGTGGGAGCCTCTTCCCTCTGGTGCCCAGGGACAGGACTGGAGGGAAGGGCTGGAGCTGAGGCGGGGCAGGTTTGGGTTGGATCTGAGGAAAAGGTTTTTCCCCCAGAGGCTGCTGGGGCACTGACCAGGCTCCCAGGGAAGGGTCCCAGCTCCAGGGCTCTGGTAACTCCAGCAGCGTTTGGACAGCGCTGCCAGGCCCAGGCTGGCATTGTTGGGGTGTCCTGTGCAGGGCCAGGAGTTGGACTCGAGGATCCTGGAGACCTCCCAGGGCTTTCTGGGGATGCTAAAGAGCCCTGTGCTCAGAGGCAGTCACAGCCATTCCATGGGGACATCCAGGGGCACCTTGGGCTGCAAAGGCACCCATCTGTCACAGGCACTCACGGGGGCTCCACAGTGACATCCCAGGAGTCACAGGCTGCCAAAGAGCTGGGATGTCCCAGATACTCCCAGGGGTTCCTGTCATGGGCAGAGTGGGAGCTTCAGGCAAAAGCTTATTTCTTCAGTGGAGAAATTCTTGCTAAATTATGGGGTGGAGAAATGACACCCTGGAGCCACACTGGATCCTCAAAACTCCTCCAGGAGGCCTAGATTTTTAAAATTCCATCCTATGTAAGGAGACTGGGAGCGTCTGGTTCTAATACCAGCCCCAGACTTTATCAAAAGTTTATGTATAAAGAACTGTAGAAGGGGAATTTACCTGAATTTTTTCCACAGGGTTAAAGATTGAATACCAGATATATTTATATAAATTAAGCTATGATTGATTTTGATCAGGATTAGGCAGAAATATTTATTTATACCACAGAGTAAATTTAAAACAGAGTTATCTACAGCAAAGTAAAGGAGCTGAAAATATTATTTGAAAAAAGTGCTCTAGGAAGAAATTTTGGAGTAATTAGGGCCTTGATGGAGTTTTTTGAGCCCGTTTCATGAAGAGCCTCCTGCTCCAGCAGGAACTGCCTTTCCTGTGCCAGCAACAGGGCAGATCCCGCTGCAGGAAAAGCCCCAGGCCAGCCCCAAGACAGTGAAGGCCTCGGGCACAAGTGCAGAGTGCCGTGCTGGCAGCTGTGCCAGGGAGAGCCTGAGGCACCAAAGGCACCTTGGCAGCAGCAGCTGCTCCCAGGCCATGGCCACAAGCCTCCCTTGGCAGCCCGGCCTGGTGGCCAGCACTGCAGAGCTGCTGCTGCTGCTTCAGGGCTCCTTTCTGCCTGGGCTCTGCCCCAGCCCCCAGAGTGTGACCTCAGCCCTGAGCCTGGCACAGCCGCTGCGCCTGAGCCCTGCAAAGCCTCAAGGTCACCTGGGCCAGCCTGGCTCTGTCAGCCCCTGGGGAAGGCAGGGCCAGCAAAGGCCACAGAAGGGGCTGCCTTTGCCTGCTGCATGTGGGCTCCAGCAGAGACAAGGAGGAGTCAAGGCAGTGCATGGAGTCCAGGGAGCAGCCCCTTCTCCCCATGCAGTCCTGGAATGGTTTGCATGGGAAGAGCTCTGCAGTGCTCACCTCATCCAAACCCCTGCCATGAACAGGGACATCTTTGAGCAGCTCAGGTTGTTGAGAGCCCTGTCCCAGCTGGACTGGAATGTTTCCAGAGACAGAATATTGACCACCTCCGTGGGAACCTGTCCTGCTGGATCACCAACCTCACCATCAAAAATTTCCTCCTTAGCTCTCTTTATCTGAACTTCCCTTCCTTTAGTTTAAAACCACCACCCTCTATCCTATTGGGACAGGCCCTACTAAAACCTTTGTCCACCCTTGCATTTCCCAGGAGCCGGGTTTCCATGGCAATTGCCATGCCAGGTGACCCAGGGGTGGTGTCCCAGTGAGGGCTGCCATGGAAACAGTGCCCAGCCCTGCCCCTTTCTGTCTGCCTGAGCTGGCCTTTGGCCCTGGCAGTGGCGTTTGCTGCTGGTTCCGCGGGGCCTGAGCAGCCAGCGCGGCACAGGGCAGGTGGCCATGGCACAAGCCCCCAGCAAGGGATCCCCTCTGCCTCTGGGCACTGACACCAGCCCTGAGCAAGGCACTGCCACAGTGGGCTCAGTGCAGTGTCCATGGCCACAGCCCCTTGCAATGGCCCAGGGCAGCTTGGCATGATGATCCAGCCTCACTCCTGGCCCAGGCCAGGCCTGCAGTGCCCTTCCCCACAGCCTGGCTGCACAGAAGCACTTCCAGGGCTCTCTGCACTTCCCTTGCCCTCACTCTTGGCTAACTCACACACCTCCCAACAACCCAGCTGGAGCTTTGAGCTGCAAGGAGTTCAAAGCTTGTCTGTCCTTCAGCAGTTGGTCTAATTCTGCCTTCAGCCAACTCTGGATTTGTGTTTATTGCAGAACTTCCTGTGTATCTCAAACATTATTGGCAGGGTTCTGCCTTGGGGAAGGGGAACTTCATGAGTGGCACCTTGGGCTTGGCACACACTTGAGAAGATTGTCTGAAATTTTTGACCACTTAAAAAAGGAAGATAACCAATCTTTCCCTGAATGCAGCCAGTTCTCTGAGCAAAACAGCTCCCAGGTGAGTGAGGACAGACAGGATGGGGTTGGGGGATGTGGAGCAAGGTTGCTCATACTGGGTCAGACCTTAAGGCACAGCTTCTCTGAGCAGGCCAGACCTCCTGAGGAGAGACCTTGGGTCAATATCAGTCACTAAATCCTGCAATCACCTTTTGTGTAATAGGAAAAGTAAAAAAAAACACGCTCTTTTAAATAGAAATACATCCTAAAAAGTCTTTGAAATATTTCTCCATGTATCTAGGAAAAAAGACTTCCTTTTGAACTGCACCAGACCAGAGAGAAATCAAGGCACAGCCATGGTTTGTCAGGACTTGCTTGATCCTAATGAGCCCTGTGGTGCATTTGGTGCTGAGCCCTGGAACTTCAGGGCCTGAGAGGAGATTGCACAAACCTTTCAGACGTCAAAGTCGGAAGGAACACCTAAAGTGTCAAGGTATTCGTGGGTCCCACTAAGGTCTGTCCCCAACATGCTCCTCATAGACTCTTTGAAGGAGAGATATGGAGGCCAGGATTGCACAAAAACCTCTCAGAGATCCAGTGGCAAAAAGAAATACTTAAATTACCCCTGAGTACCTTGAAGCATGAATAAGCACCACTGAGTATTGTTAATGGATAAAATTCTCAAGGGATTCATTAAAGCAGATTTTTAGAGGCCATGATTGTACAAATCTGTCAGTCAGTGTCAAAAAACCCATTTTTCCAAACTTTGAGTACCCTGAAGTATTAATGAGCCCCACTGAGTGTTGTTACTGACAAAGCCTCTCAAGGGACTCATTAAAGCAGATAATTGGAGGCCAGGATTGCACAAACCTCTCAGAGACTCCAAGGCAAAAGCCAAACCCAAAGGCCTTGGAAAAACCTGCAGTCCCTGGCAGCATGAAGGAGCCCCCCAGGGCCATTGCTGACCAAGGCTCCTTCCCCAGGGACTCCTTCCAGCACATCCTGGAGGCCACTGGCATGGGAGGGGGATGCTGAGGGCAGGACAAGGGGCTGACAGTGCCCAGCCTTACTGGGGCTGTGCCAGGAGGCCCCAGGGCCTCAGGACAAGGTGTCTCCTCAGTGTCCTTGGTGGCACAGAGGCTGCTAGGGCCCAGGGCACCAAGACTTGGCTTCTCTTTGTCCCCACCTGTCATCACTGCCTGCAGTTCTCTGCTCTGCCTGGGGCCTGGGGACACTTTCTGTGTCGTGTCCCTCAGTGGGATCCATTAAAACTTCCAGAAACTTTCGATTTTTAATTTCACTTTGAGTTGTGGAGAAGCTTTTGATCACACCCTGAGGGACTGAGTCTGATGTAAACAGCACAAAAGCCCTGAGAGGGTCATTAATGACCTTGTCCAGTGTCTGTGCAGCTGGGCTGGGCTACTGGAACAGAGGATGATCCTGGTAACCAAGAAGAGCTTAAAAACACATTTCTCTGGATGAGCAGCTTTTCTGCCAGCCCAGCAGGGCTGGGGCACTGCTTGCAGCCACCCCGGGCACAGCACACAGGCACAGAGAGCTTCAATCACTCAGGGCTGGGAAGGTGCTGAGAAGGGACTGGGGGAGAATCACTGCCAGCCCTTGGCACAGGAACCGCTGGCTGCAGGACAATGCAGCTGCAGCTCCTGCAGGGATCTCCTCAAGCTACAACATCCCAATGCCTACAGACTCTGTGAGTACATTCTCTGAATATTTCTGGTGCAGGGGAAGTGAAATGCTCATGAAGCTCTGACACACTGAGCTTCTTCCCACTCCCAAAATATTTCCAGGACAAGGATTTCTTTTAAAATGAGGATATTTCCTGAGACTTTGTTTTCTGTTTCCTAATATTGGATAGTAGGGGAGAGGGAGAACAAATGATAAAGTTACCCTTAAGTTTGAAAACTCCGTGGGACATCTTAACTCTCAGTGATCAGCAATTTTGCAGGAGATCCCTACTCTGCTTTCAGCCACTCCTCTGCCCATGGACAGCACCTTTGCTGGGTCCACCAGGCTTAGTTTGAGCTGTCCTTTCTCCAAACTGCAAAAAGAATCTGCCCCCAGCCAGTGCCCTACAAACAGGCAGGGTTCTGTAGGGCCAAGGAGAGTGCACAGAGATTTGGGCTCTGGGAGTGCTGGCAGGGAGAGCTCAGGCACAGGGAAACACCTGCAGGAGGAAAATCTCCAGGAAGCAGAGAGAAGATGAGGCAGAGGAAAAAAACACCCAGAAATGTTGTGTCAGGGAGAGTTCGGAGATCTCCATAGGAGCCCCTGCAGTGCAGCCCCTCCCTCTGAACAAGCCCCCTCCCTCCTCTCCCCCAGCCAAGCCTCTGCCCTCAGGGCCGGAGCTCCAAGGCATGCAGCCCCTCCTGTGCAGGCAGAGCTGCAGCAGAGCCGTGGGGCAGCTGTGCAGCCCTGTGCCCAGTTCCCTCTGCAGAGCACAGGGCTGGGAGCAGCTGCCCGGCACTGGGGGGCTCTGGCAGGGGGCACAGCTGGCTCAGGGTGACGCTGTCCCCAGTGCCCGGCTGTGGGCAATGCTGTCAGTGCAGCCAGGGCAGGAGCTGCATCTCCCTTAGTCCAATGCCATCCTAAGGACACTTGGGAGTGTCCCTGAGATTTCAGTCCAAGCTGGGAGCTTCAATGGAGGGTGCAAACCTGTCCTTGAGCATCTTTGTGTTCTCTGAAAGACTCACGGTTCATGAGAATGAGATGTTGCAGTTTGCTCTGGATAGCTACCCAGGGAAAATTTCAATCCATTGCCTGGGCCACAAATTATTTCATTCAGAATTTAATTTGATTCCAAAAGAGAAACCTCTCAAAACTCTGACAATTTTTACTGAGGCATCTGTAGGGTCACACAAGTAAGTAGTGACTTGGAAGGACCCTCAGACTCAGCAGTGGGAGGCTGACATCGAGGTAGTCAAAGGTTCACCTCAGGTGCCTGAGTTGTCCGCAGTCATCAGGACTTTTGAGAAGTTTTCAGAACTCATTAATTTGATTACTGATTCAGCATATATAGCAGGGGTAGTGTCCAGAGCAGAGAATGCAATTCTCAAAGAAGTCTCAAATCCGGCCATTTTCAAGCTGCTCTCAAAGCTGACACACCCAGTGTCCCACAGAGAGCATCCTTACTACGTTATGCATGTGAGATCACACACTGACCTTCCTGGTTTCATCCCTGAGGGTAACCGCAGAGCAGATGCCCCAGCTGCTCCTGTGCAGCTGGGTGGCCAACCTAACATTTTCCAGCAGGCCAAGCTCAGCCATCAGCAATTCCATCAGAATGTCCCAGGCCTGATGCACCAATTCCACCTAAGGCGGGACCAAGCCAAGGCAATCACAGACACATGCCCAAGCTGCCAAAAGTTTTCCTTACCCTCACTGGGATCAGGGGTCAACCCCAGAGGGCTTGGCAGTTGTGAGGTGTGGCAGACAGATGTCACACACATTCCTGAGTTTGGAAGGTTCAAATATGTTCATGTGTCAGTTGATACCTTCTCTGGTGCTGTTTATGCCTCAGCCCACACAGGGGAGAAGACCAGAGATGCACAGAAACACCTTGGGCAGGCCTACTCCATGCTGGGGATCTCCAAAGAGATCAAACGTGATCATGGTCGAGCTTATGTTTCCTGAGGAATTTGATGGTTTCCTGCAAGATTGGGGGGTGAAACATAACAAGGGGATCCCGTCCTCCCCCACTGGCCAGGCAGTGATAGAAAGAACTCACCAGACATTGAATAAGACCTTGGGACAGCCGAGAGGAGATATCAGGGTAAACAGTCCACAACAACGACTTTGTAAGGCTCTGTTTACCATGAACTTCCTTAACTGTTCATTGGAAAACCTTAATCCACCTGTAGCTGGGCACTTCAATCAAAATCGTTGGTTGAAGTTTGAGGAGAAACCGCTGGTCCTGGTGAAGGACCCTGAGACTTGCAAGGTCCAGGGACCTTTTGATTTGGTCACTTGGGGGTGAGGATACGCCTGCATATCCACCCCCACAGGTTTGAAATGGGTTACACAAAAATGGGTCAAACCCTTTGTTCCACCCAGGGAAAAGAAGGCCCAGAATGTGGCCCCAATTCCACCTTCCTGACCCGATGATGTGGCAATTGCTTCTTCTAGGACACGGTGCAAAGGAAGTGGGGAACCCAAAGCCCGTGTTATCCCTAACTCAGTGCCCTAAATAGATTGTGTTAAACTGTGCTTACCTGTGGATGTTCTTTTTAGATTTCTTTTCAGAGCATCCTCCTGACATCCAAGATGAGGCCAGAGCTCCTGTGTTTGCTGTTGCTTCTGACTCAGTCAGTAGGACAGGGACAGGAATTTGATGGCACTCAAGGGATACACTGCTCCAATCTATCCAGCAAAATCCAGAGCATCCAGAACTCCATGCAGAAAATGAAAGGCATGATGGAGGAAATCAAGTGAGGAGTAGGAGACTGGCTGGAGAGCATCTTTAAAGACCGAGGGTTGCCAGGGGGAATGTCATCATTTGTAAAGGATATCCTACTGGTGGTTCTGGTTGTCATTTTTATTTACACAGCCTTTAGGACTCTAAAAGGAGTCATTACAAGGTGTATTAAGAAAAAAACAGCCCCTTCCGATGTAACTGTGGCTGCTGTTGAGAGATGGTGGAAGAGGCCAGAGACAGCAGTTTAAGGAATTTGTCTGCTCCCTCCTTCCCTTCAAAATTAAACAGAAAAGAGGGAGATGTGGTGGTGGGTTTTTGAGAGGTTTGATAAGTTATGGTTTGCTCCTGTTACCTCCCCACCCCCGGTGCCTGGTGTCTGTTTTACCCCAGATTTTCCCCTCCCCCATCCCTTTGTCCCCTTTCCTGACCCTGCCCTGTGACCAATCACCCACCTGCCCCACCCCTCTGCCCCCTGGTTTAAATGTTAATTGAGGGACCCTGCTTGCTCTCTCTCTCCTGTAACACCTGGAGGAACAAAGACCTCTGTAAGAGAGAGCCTTCTCTGAGACCTTTGCTTCGTACCCAGACATGGAGGATATAGAGGATCTAGAGAGCAGCAAACAGCTCTGCTCTCTACCCTTACTGGCACTGCTTGCAGTCTGGGAAACGGCCACTCCTGACCAGCGTGGCCGGGGACAGAGCCAACCGCCCCCACCCCGGCCCCCTGACACCAACAAACATCACTCTGTCCATCTGCAAAAATTCACAGACCAACACAGAGCGTTTGCTTTGTGATGTCAGGGCACGGCTGCCACGCCGTCGTGGTGACATCACAAGGTTGCCTTGGTGCACGGAAGCCTCAGTGGCAGAGCAGCTCTTGGGCTTGGTCAGGGCAGGAGCATCCTCCTGCTTGGGGCTTTTGTCAGTGGGCAGCTGCACACTGACAGGAGCCTGGTTTATTCTTGTATTAGAGCACAGTCTGCAAACTTGCACAGCAGCGCCACAAGGATTGAGAAACTTGCTGCTACAGTTTACTTTGTTTATGGCATTGCTTATTGCTATTTTATAAAAAAAGATATATTTTTAAAAATATTTTTATATATTGTTTATATATCATTTTTATTTATTTTATTTATAATAATTTATTATTATTATTTTTTAAAAATTGCTTTTACCTGACTAACCTGGCACATAAGTAGAGATTTTCCCTGTGTTTAAGCTAAGCTGGATTTTGCATGTCTTCCTGCTCTTTCTTAGTGACTGACTTGATTTGGAAACAGGAAGACCATTTGGATTCCACTTGACTAAAGCTCCTGTCAACATGTTCAGCTCAAAAGGAGGTGTCTGTATCCAGGGCTCTGCTGGCAGCATTTGCAAGGGAACCTGCAGAGGTTGTGTTCCCTCCATGGGAGAGTCTGTGGCAGCCAAGTCTGTCATTTCCTCAGTTTCCTGGGTCAAGCGGGACAACTTTAAAAATGTAGACTGGGAGACCTTCTTGGAGAATATTCAAAAAATGCTAGGATTCTTTCCAGTTTTCTCCAAGAATCTGCTTCATTTTCTCTTGCCCACTGCGGATCCCCTGACCCATGTACTCAGACGTGCTGATCCTAAGGTGAGTGAGCAAGGAACATTTGATGTTCCTGGTGTTTAAGAATTGTGCAGCAAGCTGTGAGCTTGGCCTGTGGCAGTAGAGTGTAGAGGGCCAGCTGAGTAGGCTGAAAGAAAATTCAATGCCATGTCTGCAGCAGCAAGAGCAAAGGCATCACTGGCTATTTCCTGATTTTCCATTTCAGAGCTTTAAATTAACTAAAAGCCCAGTTTTACAGAGAGATATTCCTTTTATTCCTGATAGTAGCCAGGAGGAATATCTAATTTAGAGTAATTTGCAGTATACTTGAATCAGCCCATTTGAATTTAGTCAGAGTGACTTAGAATGCCATTGCTATCAAAGCTGATGATTTGTGCTTAGTAGAGCAGTGTTCTGGTTTAGGGCAAATTTGGGAGAAATCTCCCAAATGGGTCCCTCTGGGAAGCAAACCCAAATGGCCCCTCCCCAAACTGGTCTGAAAAAGAACTTCCTCACAGAAGAGTGGAAAAAAACTATTTCTTTAACAAAGTGCCCACAAGCACGAACATTAATAACATGAAACAACAAAACCCCTCGCTGCTCCAAAGAGCAATGGCAAAATTGAGGAAGTCCTTGCTCTGGGTGAAACTCAAGATGCTCAATCTCTTATCAGCCCAGACTGTTTTTCCCCAACACTGCCAGTTGGCCTTTTTCCACCTTTCCAGCCAACCCCACAGAGCATTGGCCACCATCCACGAATCAGTGTAGAGGTAGAGCTTTGGCCACTTCTCTCTTTGAGCAATGTCCAGGGCTAACTGAATGGCTTTGAGTTCAGCAAGGTTACTCGATCCACCTTCTCCTTCAGTGGCTTGTGCAACCTGTCAGGTGGGGCTCCACACGGCTGCTTTCCAGTTTCGTTTCATCCCTACAATACAACAGGAACCGTCAGTGAAAAGAGCATAGTGTGTTTCTTCTGCTGGCAGTTGGTTATATGGTGGAGCTTCTTCAGCACATGTCACTTGTCCCTGCTCCTCTTCATCTGTAAGAGCAAAGCTTTCACCTTCCAGCCAGTTTGTAATTATTTCTAAAATCCCAGGGCAATTTGGGTTTCCAATACGGGTGTGCTGAGTGATGAGGGCAATCCATTTGCTCCATGTGGCGTCGGTAGCATGGTGGGTAGAGGGAACCTTTCCTTTAAACATCCACCCCAGCACAGGCAGTCGGGGTGCCAGGAGGAGTTGCGCCTCTGTACCAATCAGCTCTGAGGCGGCTTGAACTCCATCATAGGCAGCCAAGATTTCTTTCTCCGTGGGAGTATAGTTGGCTTCAGACCCTCTGTAGCTTCGGCTCCAGAATCCCAGTGGTAGGCCTCGAATCTCCCCAGACACTTTCTGCCATAGGCTCCAGGACAGGCCATTCTTCCCAGCTGTGGAGTAGAGCACATTCTTCATCCCGGTCCTGTCCTGACTGGGCCAAGGGCTACTGCATGAGCGATCTCCTGCTTGATCTGGGCCAAGGCAGGCTGCTGTTCAGGGCCTCAGCGGAAATTTTTCTTTCAGGTAACCAGGTAGAGAGGGCTCACAATCTGGCTGTACTCGGGAATGTGCATTCTCCAAAAGCCTATGGCACCTAGGAAAGCTTGTGTTTCCTTCTTGCTGGTCGGTGGAGACATTGCGGTGATCTTATTGATGATCTCAATGGGAATCTGACGCCATCCATCTTGCCACTTTACTCCCAGGAACTGGATCTCTCGGGCAGGTCCCTTGACTTTGTTCTTCTTGATGTCAAAGCTGGCTTCCAGGAGAATCTGGATGATCTTCTCTCCTTTCTCAAACACTTCCATGTTGTGTTCCCCCACACAATGATGTCATCAATATACTGCAGATGTTCTGGAGCCTCACCCTTTTCCAGTGCAGCCTGGATCAGTCCGTGGCAGATTGTGGGACTGTGCTTCCACCCCTGGGGCAGTCGGTTCCAGGTGTACTGCACGCCCCTCCAGGTGAAAGCAAACTGAGGCTTGCACTCTGCAGCCAGAGGAATGGATAAAAATGTGTTAGCAATGTCAGTAGTGGTGTACAACTTTGCTGCTTTGGACTCCAGCTCATACTGGAGTTCCAGCGTGTCCAGCACAGCAGCGCTCAGCGATGGAGTCACTTCATTTAAGCCATTTATGATAGTCCAGCATCAGCCTCCACTCTCCATGAGACTTGTGCACAGGCCAAATGGGGCTGTTGAAGGGTGAGTGGGTTTTGCTGACCACCCCTTGGCTCTCCAGCTCTTGGATCATCTTGTGGATGGGGATCACGGCATCTCGATTGGTCCGATACTGCCGGCGGTGCACCGTCGAGGTGGCAACTGGTACTCGTTGTTCTTCTACCTTCAGGTGTCCTACTGCAGATGGGTTCTCTGACAGTCCAGGCAAGGTGTTCAATTTCTTAATGCCTTCTGCCTCCACAGCAGCTATTCCAAAAGCCCATCTGAGTCCCTTAGGGTCTTTGTAATACCCATTCCGGAGGAAGTCAATGCCCAGGATACACGGGGCCTTTGGGCCGGTTGAAATCAGATGTTTCTGCCACTCCTTCCTGGTCAGGCTCACCTCGGCTTCCACCAGAGTCAGTTGCTGTGATCCCCCTGTCACTCCAGCAATGGAAATGGGTTCTGCCCCCACATGTCCCGAATGCATCAGGGTACACTGCGCACCAGTATCCACCAAAGCTTCATATTTCTGTGGCTCTGATGTGCCAGGCCATCGAATCCACACAGTCCAAAAGACTCGGTTTTCCTGTGCCTCTTCCTGGCTAGAGGCAGGGCCCCCCTAGCTCTGGTTATTATTCCCTTCCTGGGCATACATTGTAGAGGCTCCTTCAAGGGGATCTGACATATCATCTTCACTTCTATAATACCTGGTGGCTCGGTCCTGGGAGGTTGAGGCTACTTTCATTTTAGTGGGACCCCCTCGGTTAGTGTTTCTCTCCTTGAGCTCACGCACCCGTGCTGCCAGGGCAGAAGTGGGTTTCCCATCCCACCTTCCCATGTCTTCCCCATGGTCACGCAAGAAAAACCACAGGTCAGCCCTTGGGGTGTATCCTCTCTCTCTAGCTGGAGGGCGTTGGGCTCTGGCTCTGGGACCTGTGACTCGCACCGGTGCCGCATGGGAACTGTTCCTTCTCATCTCCTCCCTCATCTCACTCATCTCTTCTCTGAGTTCCTTAATCACAGCAGAGACCTGAGCCTGCATTGGGCCACTGATCATGCTCTCATAATTTCTGAGCCTGTTGGCGACAGAACCCTCTGTCTCCCGGTTGCTATCAGGATTGATCATTGCAATGAAGGTGGTGTATTGAGATGGCCCCTTACTTGCCAGGTTCCACAACATCTGCCCTGTGCACCTGACCTTGTCAGGGTCATTGTCATGCTGTCCACCCCTCCCAAAGAGTACCTCTAATATTGCCACTTCCCTCAGCTGTTGGATCCCTTCCTCAAAGGTCTTCCACTGACTTCTATGGTGGTGCTCCTGCATTCTGTCTCTGTGGACAAACCTCTCCCTTACACTCATTAGAAGTTGCTCCCAGAGGGGAAGGGGCCCTTGCTCCCTTACAAATACTTGATTCACCCCTGAGTCCTGGGTCAAGGGTCCCAAGTTCCTTGCCTCACCACCATCCAGTTGCACGCTTGTACCTATAAGGTCCCAAACCCGAAGTAACCAAGTTGTATAAGCCTCACGTCCCCGTCGTGCAATATCTTTTTGCAAATTACGTAGGCTTTCATAAGTCAGGGACTCGATGGTAATCTCAACCTCTGGTTCCCCTGTGGGCTGTGAGGGCCCTCCTTTCTTATCCTTATTACCTGGGTGCTCTGATTTCATCTTATACTTCTTTGTTTCTACAGGGGCAACTGCAGCTGGTTGTGACTGGTCCTGTGGTTCAGCTGGAACCTGGACGGTTGTAACCTCTGTGGGTTCCACTGCTGCACCATCGGATTCCCCCTTTTCAGGGCAAGGGGAGGGCTTCTCACCAGCTGCGGAAGTGTATTCTTTCAGCACTTGGCTCATCTCACGTATCTCTTTCACTAGAACCCCCACCCAACTGGGGTGGTTCATTTCTGGGGTGGGCTGTGGGGCAGGGTCAGGCAGTGGGCCAGCATCCCCAGTCTCTGGGGCAGTATCAGGCTCTATGGCAGCATTCTCAGCCTCTGGGGCAGTATCATGCCTTACAGCAGTATCTCTAGTCTCTGGGGCAGTATCAGGCCCTACAGCAGTATTTCTAGCCTCTGGGGCAGTGCCAGGCCCCACAGCAATATCCCTAGTCTGTGCAGTGCTCCAAATTGACCTCACGTTATCTTTGAAAGCTAAATAAGCTAGGATAATCAGCAACATTTGGTTAGTTTCTAGAGGAAATTTGAACTCTTCAAAAGCTGGTGGAGTAGGCATAAGGAACTGGCTAAAGGTCTGGAAAACTTCTCTCACTGTCATTTCCTCACAGAAAGTACCATTCTTAAAGTAACCCCAAATACACCCACTTAGTATGTGATAGCCACGTATCCACGTGCCTGCTGTCCAGAGCAAGTTAAAAATCAGTGAATTCCTCTCCTTATCAGCCCATAAAACAAACTGAATAACAGCCGCAGTAGCTTTTGTTATAGGGCCCATGTTTAGGTAAGGGCCTGCAAATGGGCAAAATAAAGCCACAACCACATGCCACCCGAACCAGGATAAATTAGACCACATGGCTTACCTATCAAGGTTTCTATATCCAGTGAACAAGAATGAACAAGAAATTAGGTCACTTAAGAACTGTTATTCCCTTTTTTCTCTCAATGCCCTCAAGCCCCACGTCTGGGCACCAAAATCTGTCTTAGTTTTGAAAGAAGACAGGTATCTGCTAGAGAGAGGCAGGGCCTCTCTTGGAATGGATAATTCAAATCCCCTTCCCTCAAATTATTATAATTTAGAAAATTAAAACGGCTCTCAGGTAGAGATATGGGAATAGGAATAACAGTTCTTTACTAATAGGTATAACAGGGCAAACAAATAACAACAACTACAGCAATTAATAGCGAAAAACAGAACCAGGGACCTTGATGGAGCTTGGTCCCACAAAACCCGGGGCAGTCTGGTCTCTGGGGGACTCCGAAGAAAAGGTACCAAGCTGGAACGGTGGGGAATCCCGGGCTGGTGGATCAGATGAAGTTCAGAGCTCCGTCAGTAGTCACTAGAAGGCAAAGGGGCCTGGCAGGGAGGGCAGTGCGGGCCCACGGTGCAGTGCAGCTCCAAAACAGCGCCGAGGCAGTGGGACAGGATGCCCAGCCGAGGCAGCTCCAGCAGGGCAGCAAAAAGAGGAATCCGGATCCGGGCACACGAGCAGATGATGGCAGGTCTCTCTCTCCAGGATCAGATCCCAGTGGTGCCGTGAGAAACTCACACAGCAACGGCAGCCCCCGTCCGCTCCCGACGCAGACCACCCCAAAAAGTGAAGCTGCCCCCCCAGCCCCCGTCTTTCTCTCCCCCCACCACCCCTCGGGGGGAAACTCCCGGAGACAAAGGGTGTAGCCAAGTGCCAGCTTCTATGCTTTGTTTTCACCTGAGCACTCATAAGTACCCGGCAATCAGTTGCCTTGCAACCCTTGGGAAAAAATTCTATAGGTGAAAAGGATAAACAAGTCTAACTCCCAACACCCTGGGATTTTAGAAATAATTACAAACTGGCTGGAAGGTGAAAGCTTTGCTCTTACAGATTAAGAGGAGCAGGAACAAGTGACATGTGCTGAAGAAGCTCCACCATATAACCAACTGCCAGCAGAAGAAACACACTATGCTCTTTTCACTGACGGTTCCTGTTGTATTGTAGGGATGAAACGAAACTGGAAAGCAGCTGTATGGAGTCCCACCTGACAGGTTGCACAAGCCACTGAAGGAGAAGGTGGATCAAGTAACCTTGCTGAACTCAAAGCCATTCAATTGGCCCTGGACATTACTCAAAGAGAGAAGTGGCCAAAGCTCTACGTCTACACTGATTCATGGATGGTGGCCAATGCTCTGCGGGGTTGGCTGGAAAGGTGGAAAAAGGCCAACTGGCAGTGTTGGGGAAAACAAATCTGGGCTGATAAGAGATTGAGCCTGCCGAGTTTCACCCACAGCAAGGACTCCCACAATTTTGCCTTTGCTCTTTGCAGCAGCAAGAGGTTTTGTTGTTTCATGTTATTAATGTTCGTGCTTGTGGGCACTTTGCTAAATAAATAGTTTTTTTCCACTCTTCTGTGAGGAAGTTCTTTTTCAGACCAGTTTGGGGAGAGGCCATTTGGGTTGGCTTCCCAGAGGGACCCTATTTGGGAGATTTATCCCAAATTCGCCCTAAACCAGAACAAAGTTCAATTAAGCACAAATCATCAGCTTTGATAGCAATGGGATTCAAAGTCACTCTGACTAAATTCAAATGGGCTGATTCAAGTATACTGCAAATTGTTCTAAATTAGATATTCCTCCCAGCTACTATCAGGAAGCAATGTTCTCTCTGTAAAACTGGGCTTTTAGTTCTTTTTAAGCTCTGAAATGGAAAATTAGGAAATAGCCAGTGATGCCTTTGCCCTTGCTGCTGCAGGCATGGCAATGGATTTTCTTTCAGCCTACTCAGCTGGCCCTCTACAATCTACTGACACAGGCCAAGCTCACAGCTTGCTGCACAATTCTTAAACTCCAGGAACATCAAATGTTCCTTGCTCACTCACCTCAGGATTGGCACCTCTGAACACATGGGTCAGGTGACCTGCATTGGACAAGGGAAAATGAAGCAGATTCTTGGAGAAAACTGGAAAGAACCCTAGCATGGTTTTTAGGTCTTCCCAGAAGGTCTCCAGGTCTACATTTTCCTGCTTGACCCAGCAAACTGAGGAAATGACAGACTCTGCTGTCACAGACTCTCCCATGGAGGGAACACAACCTCTGCAAGTTCCCTTGCAAATGCTGCCAGCAGAGCCCTGGCTACAGACCCCTCTTTTGAGCTGAACATGTTGACAGGAGCTTTACTCAAGTGGCATCCAAATGGTCTTTCTGTTTCCAAATCAAGTCAGTCACTAAGAAAGAGCAGGAAGATGTGCAAAAGCCAGCTTAGGTTACACCCAGGGGAAGCCTCTACTTACATGCCAGGTTAGTCAGGTAATAGCAATTATTACAAAGAATATTATTAAATTTTTAAAAATATATAATATAAAATATATATAAATACAAAAAAATATATTTAAAAATATTTTTTTTAATGAGAAATAAGCAGAACCATAAACAGAGTAAACTGCAGCAGCGAGTTTCTCAATCCTTGTGGCACTGCTGTGCAAGTTTGCAGACTGTGCTCTAACACACGATAAAAACAAGGCTCCTGGCAGTGTACAGCTGCCCACTGACAAAAGCCTCAAGCAGGAGGATGCTCCTGCACTGAGCAAGCCCAAGAGCTGCTCTGCCACTGAGGCTTCCGTGCACCAAGGCAACCTTGTGATGTCACCACGACGGCGTGGCAGCCGTGCCCTGACATCACAAAGCAAACGCTCTGTGTTGGTCTGTGAATTTTTGCAGATGGACAGAGTGATGTTTGTTGGTGTCAGGGGGCCGGGGTGGGGGCGGCTGGCTCTGTCCCCGGCCACGCTGGTCAGGAGTGGCCGTTTCCCAGACTGCAAGCAGTGCCAGTAAGGGTAGAGAGCAGAGCTGTTTCCTGCTCTCTGGATCCTCTATATTCTCCATGTCTGGGTACAAAGCAAAGGTCTCAGAGAAGGCTCTCTCTTACAGAGGTCTTTGTTCCTCCAGGTGTTACAGGAGAGAGCGAACGAGCAGGGTCCTGTGCTTAACATTTAAACCAGGGGGCAGAGGGGTGGGGCAGGTGGGTGATTGGCCCCAGGTTAACACAGGGCAGGGTCAGGAAAGGGGACAAAGGGATGGGGGAGGGGAAAATCTGGGGTAAACCAGACACCAGGCACCGGGGGTGGGGAGGTAACAGGAGCAAACCATAACTTATCAAACCTCTCAAAAACCCTCCACCTCTTTTCTGTCTAATTTTGAAGGGAAGGAGGGTGGAGACAAACTCCTTAAACTGCTCTCTCTGGCCTCTTCCACCATCTCTCCACAGCAGCCACTGTTACATCAGAAGGGGCCAGTTTTTCCTTAATACACCTTGTAATGACTTCTTTTAGTGTCCTAAAGGCTGTGTAAATTCAAATGACAACCAGAACAGCCAGTAAGACATCCTTTACAAATGATGACATTCCCCCTGGCAACCCTTGGTTCTTAAAGATGCTCTCCGGCCAGTCTCCAGCTCCTCACTTGATTTCCTCCATCATGCCTTTCATTTTCTGGACAGAATTCTGGATGCTCTGGATTTTGCTGGATAGATTGAAGCAGAGTATCCCTTGAGTGTCCTCACATTCATGTCCCTGTCTTACTGACTGAGTCAGAAGTAGAAGCAAGCACAGGAGTTCTGGCCTCATCTTGGGGATCAGGAGGATGTTGTCTTGGTTTTGAAAGAAGACAGGTATCTGCTAGAGAGAGGCAGGGCCTCTCTTGGAATGGATAACTCAAATCCCCTTCCCTCAAATTATTATAATTTAGAAAATTAAAACGGCTCTCAGGCAGAAATATGGGAATAGGAATAACAGTTCTTTACTAATAGGTATAACAGGGCAAACAAACAACAACTACAGCAATTAATAGCGAAAACAGAACCAGGGACCTTGACGGAGCTTGGTCCCACAAAACCCGGGGCAGTCTGGTCTCTGGGGGACTCCAAAGAAAAGTACCAAGCTGGAACGGTGGGGAATCCCGGGCTGGTGGATCAGATGAAGTTCAGAGCTCCATCGGTGGTCACTGGAGGGCAGGAATGTCCGGCAGGAAAGCCAGTGCGGGCCCACGGTGCAGTGCAGCTCTAAAACAAGGCCGAGGCAGTGGGGCAGGATGCCCAGCCGAGGCAGCTCCAGCAGGGCAGCAAAAGGAGGAATCCGGATCTGGGCACATGAGCAGATGATGGCAGCTCTCTCTCTCCAGGATCAGATCCCGGTGGTGCCATTGAGAAACTCACACAGCAACGGCAGCCCCCGTCCGCTCCCGACGCAGACCACACCAAAAGTGAAGCTGCCCCCCCAGCCCCGTCTTTCTCTCCCCCCCCCGCCCTCGGGGGGAAACTCCCGGAGACAAAGGGTGTAGCCAAGTGCCACCCTCCATGCTTTTGTTTTCACCTGAGTACTGATAAATACCCGGCCATCAATTGCCTTGCAACTCTTGGGAAAAAATTCTATAGGTGAAAAAAAAAAAACAAAACCCAAAAACCAAAAACCAAAAAAAAAAAATCAAAAAAAAAAAAAAAAAACCTAAACAAGTCTAACCCCCAACAGATGGTCTTAAAGGAAATCTGAAAAGAACATCCACAGGTAAGCACAGTTTAACACAATCTATTTAAGGCACTGAGTTAGGGATAACACGGGGTTTGGGTTCCCCACTTCCTTTGCACCGTGTCCTGGAAGAAGCAATTGCCACGTCATCGGGTCAGGAAGGTGGAATTGGGGCCACATTCTGGGCCTTCTTTTCCCTGGGTGGAACAAAGGGTTTGACCCATTTTTGTGTAACCCATTTCAAACCTGTGGGGGTGGATATGGAGGCGTATCCTCACCCCCAAGTGACCAAATCAAAAGGCCCCTGGACCTTCCAAGTCTCAGGGTCCTCCACAAGGACCAGCGGTTTGTCCTCACACTTCAACCAATGCTTTTGATTGAAGTGCCTTGCTACAGGTGGATTAAGGTTTTCAAATGAACAGTTAAGAAAGTTCATGGTAAACAGAGCCTTACCAAGTCATTGTTGTGGACTGTTTACCCTGACATCTCCTCTCTGCTGTCCCAAGGTCTTCTTCAATGTCTGGTGAGTTCTTTCCATCACTGCCTGGCCAGTGGGGGAGGACGGGATCCCCATGTTACGTTTCACCCCCCAATCTTGCAGGAAACCCTCAAATTCCTTGGAAACATAAGCTCTATCATGAGCAGGTTTGATCTCTTTGGGGATCCCCAGTGTGGAGAAGGCCTGCCCAAGGTGTTTCTGTCCATCTCTGGTCTTTTCCCCTGTGTGGACTGAGGCATAAACAGCACCAGAGAAGGTATCAACTGACACATGAACATATTTGAACCTTCCAAACTCGGGAATGTGTGTGACATCTGTCTGCCACACCTCACAACTGCCAAGCCCTCTGGGGTTGACCCCTGATCCCAGCGAGGGTAAGGAAAACTTTTGGCAGCTTGGGCATGTGTCTATGATTGCCTTGGCTTGGTCCTGCCTTAGGTGGAATTGGCGCACCAGGCCTGGGACATTCTGATGGAATTGCTGATGGCTGAGTTTGGCCTGCTGGAAAATGTTAGGTAGGCCACCCCGCTGCACAGGAGCAGCTGGGGCATCTGCTCTGTGGTTACCCTCGGGGATGAAACCAGGAAGGTCAGTGTGTGATCTCACATGCATAACGTAGTAAGGATGCTCTCTGTGGGACACTGGGTTGTTGGAAGAAGCCGCGGGAGACAAGTCTCATGCTATCAAAATCAACAAGCCTCGTTTATTGTTTTCAATGTTATCACATTTATACAGACAGTAATTAGCTCATACATATTGCAAAAGTATAGCTCACGATTGGCTATGTCTTTTATAATGCACGTATTTTTGCAGTTAGCCTTGCAGTTGCAACTTTCTTAGCTTTGTGTACTTTCCCACATACCATGTATTCTCGACTTCCCCATTGCTATGGAACCTCTGTGCTCAAGGGCAGTGTTTTCTTGCTGTAGGTCACGTAGCCCTCAGCTACACTCTGACTGATTTGATATTAAATATGGCCTTTGCTATGCAGCCATTCATTTGCTAAATTCTCCACACTTCCCCCATTTTCTTTTAGCACTAGCAAAGAGGTGTTCCATTTGTCGTTTACCAATTTCATCAAAGCGTTTTGCAAGCATTTAAAAAGACAAGGTAACAATAATAACAACACAAAAATCACAATTCCCACTGTAATTAAATGCTGTAACAAGGAAGTTAGCCAAGGTCCTAAACTCAAACTTTTTAGCCAGTTATCAAGCCCAAAGCTAGAGTCTTGCTGCAAATGTGTGGTCAGTGTGTGCAAAGTGTGCAATTATGCATGTATAGAGCTGGAGTGGTCTGACAAGTTCATACAACACATCCCTTCAAACATTTCACAACCGTACCCTTGTGCTAATAATAGGTAATCAATTGCAATACTACAAAAAAAAAAAAAAAAAAAAATATTAGGCTAAACATTGTGGCCTTTCTTGTTAAATTTCTTTTTATCTTTTTGCTTATGCCTCTCGGCTGCTATTTGTCTAAATCTGCAGCAAAGCTCTTCCCAATCCTGCGGTTTCACTGCCCACTGTCGAGGGATTTTACAGGCAACATCACACTGCTTCCGTAATACTTGGGAAGTACTAAGAGCCTTAGCTCTCCATGTCAGATGCCCAAGTTCCCACCGAGCATATGCTAAGGCCTGTTGTTCTGTACTTTCAAATAATTGAACAGCCAGAGGAAATGGCAACCCAGTGCTTGACTCTAGAGTTTGCCGAACGTTTTCATTCCTCCATTTCTCTCTACAGGAAGCACACCACAGCTCTCCCCTGGTCTGCGTCTGATGGACCCATCTATCCCTCCCACAACCCCCACAATGTATTAGTAACCAAGCACAATGATTACGGTCCCAACAGTTCAAGCATGCACGAAGTCTCAAATCTCCAGTGTTATAACTAGTTAAGCAAGCAAGCAAGTACGCCAGTTGTCGTGGGGTCCGTACATCCACCTGGGCTGGACTAAAGACAGTCTGCAAAAAGGATCGATGTGGCTGAATCAGTAGCTTCAGATGCAGCTGTATGTTCCTGACGGTCTCCACCTTGAGGCGGGCTCGCTGGTTTAACCCAGCGCGCAGGAATCCACTCGGAGCCTGTGGGGGTAGAGATACAAAGGTGACCCCTTACCCCAGTAAAGCACTTTAGCCGGGCCTTTCCACACTCCTGTCTTAAGGCATTTATAGTTAACCCACATCTCAGCCTGTTCATCCTTTTCTGTAATGGACCTGTCGGTGCGATGAGACACAGCTGCTGAACTTCTGATGACCCAAAAATACAAAGATAATTTAAAACAAACAATGTTTTAGACAGCCTTTCCTGTACATCCAAAATATCTTTGAACTTCTCCAAATATCTTTTGAGTGTACCATTTGCTCTTTCCACTATAGCCTGTCCTCGAGGGTTGTGGGGTATCCCTGTCACATGTTTAACTCCCCATTGTTGTAGGAATCTCTGGACTCTCTGACCAGTATAGGAAGGTCCATTATCCGTTTTTACCTGATTGCAAACCCCCATTACAGCAAAACAGCTAGTTAGGTGTCTGATTACGTGAGATCCCTTTTCCCCTGGTTGGGCAGTAGCCCAAACAAAGTTACTGTGTGTGTCAATAGTGACATGCAAGTATTTCAGGCGACCAAAGTTAGGCACATGAGTGACATCCATCTGCCAAATGTCATTGACTGCTGTACCCCAAGGGTTGACCCCTATACCTAAACCCACACCATTGTTATGATTTGCACAAATAAGGCAACTCCTGACAATAGCTGTGGCGTCTGCATGTGAGATCTGAAACTGTTTTTGCAAACCCTTAGCGTTCTGATGGAACATGGAGTGGGCCTCTCTAGCCAGGGTGAACTGTGACATTGGTACCGTAACTGTGCAATGGATACCAGTTTATCCGCTCTTTAGTTTCCTTCCCCCAGACCAATGTCCCATTGGTGGCTTCTAATTTGAGCAATAGTATAGGGCTCAGTCCTATTTCTCAAGGCACGCCTCAATTGTAGAAACAATTCATACAGTCTCTTGTTCTGAACCTCCTTAATGGTGGCATCCTCGATTCTTGACACAACACCTATCACATAAAGTGAATCCGATACTACATTTAAGGGTTCACTTATGTGAGTCACTGCCCATACTACAGCTAAAAGCTCCAAGGTTTGTAAACTATCCTCAGGCTCTGCTTCCAGGATTTGCTGATGCCATTCTTTCCCTTTCTTCCAGACTATAGCCGCTCTGCGTGTCTTCTTTCCCGCGTCGGTGAAGGCTGTTATGGCATTGGGAATAGGCTTTTCTTTCCTCAATGGTTTGCTGATCCAGCTCCATTCACCAATCCACTGGAACATCCTGGGCACAAGAGACCGTGTCTCTATTTGCGCTCCTGAGGCCAGCAATGCTTCGGCCAGGTCGACAGAATTTAAGAGATACCAGTCCAGTGTGGCTTTTTCCATGGGCAGGTTAATTGTCGCTGGTTCCAGACCGTTGATCTCCATTACACGCATATGCCCCTTCTTGATTACTGCTGCCAAGTTTTCAATTTTTGTGGTTATTGTTTTCCGTTTCTGTAAAGGCGGTGAGATCCATTCCAGTACTCTCTCCCCCGTTTTCTTTTGAGGTTGGGTAACTGCTCCTAAGAGGTGCATGTCAGCGTGCCAGATAGTGAGATGTAAAGGCAATTCAGGATTCATCCGTGACACAA
Source organism: Acrocephalus arundinaceus (assembly GCA_021534815.1). Classification (NCBI taxonomy): domain Eukaryota; kingdom Metazoa; phylum Chordata; class Aves; order Passeriformes; family Sylviidae; genus Acrocephalus; species Acrocephalus arundinaceus. The sequence continues at coordinate 176,565 of JAJEOU010002621.1, read as the reverse complement.
AGCCTTTTAAAACACAGTCCATAATGTGCTGCAAGGTTTCCTGTTGTTTTTCAGTGTCACAGGAGTACAGGGATCAGTGCCATTTAGCAAGGGCAAACAGGTCCTCCAACAGGTTGTTGGGAATGCCAGTGACACACTTTAACCACTGCAAGTCACCCAAGAGTTTCTGAGCCTCATGTAATGTGGTGATTGTAGTACCAATTAATAGCTTCTGTGGTTTAATCCTTTGTTCAGTAATAGTCCAACCCAGATATTTCCAAGGTGCAGTCCTTTGTACTTTTTCAGGAGCAACGATGAGGGAGAATTCTGCTAATGTTGTTACAATGTCCTCTATTTGCTCATCTGTGAATGGTACCTCCTGAGAAAACAGAATATCATCCATATAATGATAAATGATAGTTCTGGGCATCTTTTGTCGAAGTGGCTGTAGTGCAGTGTCGACATAAAGCTGACATAGGGTGGGTGAATTACGCATTCCTTGTGGCAGAACAGTCCATTCGAACCTTTTATCAGGTTCTCCTCTATTAATTGCAGGCAAGGTAAAAGCAAACCGTTTAGTGTCTTGTGGGTGCAAGGCAATGGTAAAAAAGCAATCCTTTAAACCAATGATAAGGATGGGCCAATTCTCCGGAAGCATAGAGGGGTTAGGAAGTCCTGGTTGCAGTGCCCCCATGGGTTCCATTTGACGATTGACAGCTCTCAAGTCATGTAATAGCCGATATTTTCCAGATTTCTTTTTTATCACAAATATGGGAGTATTCCAAGGGCTGGTAGACAGTTTCAAGTGTCCTTGTGCATATTGCTCCTGGACTAACTGATGAGCTTGCTCAAGACTTTCCCGTTTTAGTGGCCATTGCTTAACCACTACAGGTTCCTCGGTAGTCCAAGTAAGTGGTAGCGGGAAAGTCCAAGCAATGGCCATTACCCTAAAGGGTGCTCATTGGTGAGGACGAGGCTTAATTGAGACAGGATGTCCCGGCCGATTAGGCATGCCACCGTAGGAGGAAGTGGAGCAATAGAAAATGATGCTGCAGCCTGCTTGCCATCTATTTTCACCTTGAGTACAGGTGTGCGGTTTGCCAGTGTCATTCCACCGATCCCTGTCACTGTGATAGCAGAGGGCTGCACTGGCCAGTCCGAGGGCCACTCTCCAGGGGCGATAATGCAGGTGTCGGCAGCCGTATCCAACAATCCGATCAATGTAATGCTCCGATTCTGAAAAGAAAGTCGACATGGCCTTTTTGGACGAGTTGTCAAATCAATAGTGAGCAAGGTTAACCCTCCAGTTGAGCCAAAGCTTCCCTGCCGTCTGGGATCCTTTTTTAAGGGTATCAATCCCTTTGTCATCTGTGGAAGCGGTATTAATTGAGCTAGCCGTTGTCCTTTTGAGATTTTTACTGGAGGGTAGGGGGTGTGAACCATGATCGTAATTTCCCCCTCATAGTCCAAATCTATTACACCCGGTATTACAAACAGTCCCAGCATGCTTGCAGACGATCGGCCTAAGAGTAGTCCTCCGACTGGTTGTCCATTTATCAGGGTAGGTCCAATTAGTCCTGTGGGGATTTTTTGTGGCTGACTGGTCATAATTGTAAAGTCTATTGAGGCTGCCACGTCCAGGCCGAGGCTTCCCCTGGTGGCTGGTTGTAATTGCTGTTGAGTCCTGATGGCGTTGCAGCTGCAGTTTGTGTCCTCATGCGGCAACTGCTCGCGCTGCTTCTCGAGTTTCCCGGTTTCCTGCGGCAGGCACTAGTGTTGTGCATATTGGATTGGCATTTTCCACACCAGACTCCTGTTGCTCCACACTCACGGCGAATATGTCCAAAGCCTCCGCAGCGGAAACATTTTACACGGCTATTGTTGGTTGAGCGAGGGCGGGAGTTCTCCGCAGCAACCACTTGGAGGGGCGCAAGAGCTGCCAGGACCTGAGTTTGCGTGGCTTTTGACTGCTCCTGTAATGACTTTGCCTGCTCTTGTAACCCCTCCCCTATCTTTTGCAAAGCATCCACTAAAAAAGCCTGAGAACCCGATGGAAGGGAGGCTGCTTTCTCTAATAAGTCCGGGATTGTCCAGTCCCCTGGCATAGTATTAATAAGGGTTCTAGTTGAGGAATTACAATTCTGTAGTACACATTGTTTTAGTAAGGCCCCTTGCATAAATTCGGCCACCCCAGCTTTTGTTATAGCATCCATTAGTTTATCTACGAAGGTGCCTAGTGACTCCTCCCTCCCCTGTTTTATCCCCATGTAAATTGGCGTACCCCCTGGTGTTTTAATTTTCTCCATGGCTCTCTTTTGTCTCCCTCCTCCACCCCCCGCCGGGCTTGCCTAGTCCACAGCTCATGCCTTTCTCTAGCTATAGTCCCTGCGAGGTCTATATATAACCCAGCACATCCATGTATAACCCAATATAAACCAATGCCCCCAGTATGCCATTCCTTTAAAAATGCATATAAACTAGTGCAAACCAGTGTAACTCAGTATAACCGAGTAACTACCAGCATCCCATCCCAGTACAAACTAGTATATCCTAGTATAACCCAGTAAAAACCAATGCCCCCAAGACCCCATCACAGTAAAAACCAGTATAACCTACAGTCGGCCACCAGGTCCTCCCCGCCAGCAGGGGACACTGACTCATATGCTGCTCCCTCTCCCAGTATATCTGAGTAAAACCCAGTAACCCCCAGCACCCCATCCCAGTACAAACCAGTAAAACCCAGTGTAACCCAGTAACCCCTCCTGTGTTAAATCACGTGAAGGATGCTGCCACAAGGGCATTTCAGATCATGCCCACTAAAGATCCTAGGCAGAGTTCTATCTCAATTCAACAATCCCCTTCTGAGCCTTTCCTAGATTTTATAGATAGACTTCATGCAGTGGTGGAAAACCAGAGAGAGGACCAGGACCTGCAACAGAAGATGATCCTGGAAGTGGCACAAAGCCGCTTGGTGCCTGGAAGTGGCACAAAGCAATGCCAGTGATGTCTGCAAGAGGATCATCTCTGGGCTTCTGGTTGCTCCACCTCCAACCCTGGACCTCCTCACTGAGACCTGCACCAAGTGAGCCATAAGGGACCCAGATGAACAGCAGAAAGGGTCTGGGCTCAGAGGCCGGATTGCAGCACCAGCCACCATTCCAGCTGGACCACCAGTGGCTGGGAGGGTCAAATGTTTCCAGTGTGGGCAGGAGGGACATGTGATGTGCTTTTGTGCCTTTAAGAATAAAACATCACACACACTGGTGAGAGCAGTGGGGGAGGGGGAGAAAGGGAACATTCCTGTTCCAAAAAACGAGGGGAGGAGCGTGAGCTTCTCCCATGTGATGAGAAAAATGGGACAGGTCACTGGGTTGTCGGGGTTGTGGGGCAACCCAATTCTGGGAAGGTGTGGGACCCTAAGGAACCCTCAGGGTTGGTAACAACCAAGAGGATATGGAAGCCATTTAGGCTTGAGTTAACAACAGGTATGCCTTTCAACACACCGGACTGGCAAGTGGTCACCATTGACCCTGGACACATGACCAACCTACAGCAGACTGATAGTAAGTGCCTTGTTATCAGGGATTCTAAGCACACTCCCTCGGAGATCAAGATTAGTCCAGCACTTTTGCCATCAGATCCGGAGCAACGAGCTCTCTTGGCACGTTGTGTCCATCCTCCCCTCTTCCTACCAAAGGGCCGAGTCATTGCCCAGGCCATACCACTGCCCAAACTGCCCTAGCATGGTCTGGACCTTTGGGTCTATTGGACAGAAATGGTGGGAGAGACAAACCCATAATTTGGTGTGGGCTCAAGAGGGACGGGGATTTCATCCAGCTCAAGGGAATGATGTACACAGGATCAGATGTGACAGTCATACCACCACACAAGTGGCCATCACATTGGGAGTTGCAACCCGTGGCTGGTAAGGTTACAGGTATGGGGGGCACAATTGGCAAAACAATCCAAGAGCATTGTGCAAATTGAGGGACCAGATGGGCAATTGGCTTCTTTGCTTGTTCTAGATTCCAAATTTACCTTTCCTCAGCACAGGTTCCAGTTTCCTCAGCACTCCCAGTATGAGCCCAGTCCCTGCCAGTAATTCCCCATTATGATTCCATTTGCCCCTAGCATGGTCCCAGTTGCTCCCAGTTTTTCCCAGTTGCTCCCACTTTTATCCAGTGTGTTCCAAGCTGCCCCTAGCATAGCCTCAGTAACTCCCAGTACAATCCCAAAATGAGCGCAGTATGATGCCAGTCTCTCCCAGCAGGGTCCCAGTCACTCACACTTGTGCCCAGATGCCCCCAGCAGGGTTCCAGTTCTCCCCAGCACATTCCCAGTGACTCCCAATGTCGTCCCAGTTACCACCTACATGGTCTCAGAAACTACCAGTACATCCCAGTTGCCCGGAACATTCTCAGAGTCATTGCCAGGCATTCCCAGTTACCCCAGCATGGTTCAGTTGCCCCCAGTTTTATTCCTGTCACTGCTAGTACATCCCATTTCTCACCAGAATACATCCTGTCATTCCCAATCCCTCCCAGTTCCTCCTGGTTGCTCCCAGTGTATCCCCACGAGCTCTCAGCATGAGCCTGGTAGCTCTAAGTAACCCCCAGTAAGGGTCCATTAAAACCCACTATAATCCCAGTCTAATCCCAGTCACTCCCAGTATGATGTTCATGGCCTCCAGTATGATCCCCCTTGCTCCCTGTCAATTCCAGCATGACACTAGTAGCCTCCAGTATGATACTCATGGCTCCCAGTCTCCCCCAGTATATCCCAGTAACTTCCACCATGCTCCCAGGCATTCCCAATTCCTCCCAGTTGCTTTCAGTGTGATTCCAGTTGCTCACAGCCACTCCCAGTCAATCTCAGTAGGAGTCCAGTAACCCTCAGTGTTATCCCAGGTGCTGCCAGATTAGTTCCAATTGTTCCCAGTTCCTCTCAGTGTGGTTCCATTGTCCCCAGTATAGTTACAGGCACTTCCAGTGCATCCCAGTTTCCTCAGTAAGGTTCTGGTTACCTCAGAATGATCCCAGTCTTTCCCAGTTACTCCCAGTTGCCTCCAACATGTACCCAGTTTCTGGCAGTTGGCCTAAAGATTGTCCCAGTTTCTCCCAGTATGATCCCAGTTGCCCCAGTAGTGGTCTCAGTCCCCTCAGCAGGGTCCCACTCCCTCCAAGTAGACCCCAGTTGCTCCCAATGTTTCCACATTTTTTCCCATCAGTATCTCCCAGTAACCCCTGGTAAGGATCTGTTCACACCCACTGTAATCCCAGTGGCTCCCAGGATGAACCCAGTAGGACCCAGTCACCCCCAGTATGGTTCCAGTCACCCCCATTATGACCCCAGTCACTTCCAGATACTCCCAGTATTATTCCAGTCATGCCCTGAGTGACTGCCTGTCACTCCCAGTTTGAGCCCAGTTGCTCCCAGTCACCTCCAGCCTGGTTCCAGTCCAAGCCAGCACCTTTCCAGTCACTCCCAGTCAGGTTCCAGTACGATCCCAGTATGACCCCAGCATGGGCACAGCTGTTCCCATTTACCCAACTGTGGTTTCAGTCTCTCCCAGTGTATCCCAGTTGCTCCCAGCATGATCCCAGTCACTCCCAGTTGTCCTCAGTTGCTTCCAGCCTGATTCCAGTTGTTCACAGCCACTCCCAGTCACCCTCAGTGCAGTCCCAGTGTCTGCCAGTATAATCCAGGATGATCCCAGTCTACTCCAGCATGGGCCCAGCCTCTCCCACTGTGATCCCAGTAGGATCCCAGTTCCCCAAGGCACCTTGCAGAGCCCCAGCCATGCTGTTTGCCCCCAGACTGCCCACGGCCAGCCTGGGGCTGCTCCCAGGGCTTTTCTGTGCTCAGCATTGGCCTGGGCAAAGTGTTCTGGAGAGAGCCTGGGCAAGGAGCCTGCAGCCCCCAGGCCCTGGCCTGAGGCGGCAGCGCTGCCCCAGCAGTGGCCATGGCCTGTCCCTGCTGCAGCCCCAGCACTGCCACCCCCAGCACTGTGCCCGGCCCCGAGAGCACTCAGGCCCTACAGCAACACCAGGGCCAGCAGGGCAGCGGGGCAGGGCCACGGCAGCAGCACTGGCAACACTAAGGGCTGCTGCTGCTGCTGCTGGGCACAGCTGCTGTGCCAGCACTGATCTGCCCCCAGCTCTGCACACAGACATTGCTGCTGCAGCTGCAGAGAAGGGAACCAAAGGGGGATCTCTGCAGAAAACTTGGCTGGGAGATCCTTGAGTTGCTTTAAAGCCACCAAGAGCGCAGCCCCTCATTGACACAATCTGTGGCCACAGGGAAGGTGGAGGGAAACAAAATGAGAATGGCACAACCAATAAGATTTCATTGTAGACAATATTATAAAATTAAACAAAGAAAATGATCCTTCAAAATGAAACCAACAGGAAGTATGAAAAATGACTTTTATTACAAGTGATTTGCAGAAACTGGCCAGCAGTTTAATGTTTCTGAATCAATCCAGTCATCAGTCTCCACAGTGCAGCCTTGAGCTCCTGGTTCCTCAGGCCGTAGATGAGGGGTTCAGGGCTGGAGGCACCACCGAGTACAGAACTGACAGGGCCAGATCCAGGGATGGGGAGGAGATGGAGGGGGGCTTCAGGTAGGCAAAAAAGCCAGTGCTGATGAAAAGAGAGACCACAGCCAGGTGAGGGAGGCAGGTGGAAAAGGCTTTGTGCCGTCCCTGCTCAGAAGGGATCCTCAGCACAGCCCTGAAGATCTGCACATAGGAGAAAACAATGAACACAAAACAACCAAAATCTAAACAGATTGAAAATGCAAGGAGCCCAACTTCCTTAAGGTAGGTACGTGAGCAGGAAATCTTGAGGATCTGAGGCACCTCACAGAAGAACTGGCCCAGGGCATTGCCATGGCACAGGGGCAGGGAAAATGTATTGGCTGTGTGCATGAGAGCATTGAGAAAGGCACTGGCCCAGGCAGCTGCTGCCATGTGGGCACAAGCTCTGCTGCCCAGGAGGGTCCCGTAGTGCAGGGGTTTGCAGATGGACACGTAGCGGTCGTAGCACATCACGGTCAGCAGGGAAACCTCTGCTGCAAAGAAAAAGGCAAAATTAAATACTTGGGCAGCACATCCTGCATAGGAGATGTTCCTTGTGTCCCAGAGGTAATTGTGCATGGCTTTGGGGACAGTGGTGCAGATGCAGCCCAGGTCGGTGTCTTAGTTTTGAAAGAAGACAGGTATCTGCTAAAGAGAGGCAGGGCCTCTCTTGGAATGGATAATTCAAATCCCCTTCCCTCAAATTATTATAATTTAGAAAATTAAAACGGCTCTCAGGCAGAGATATGGGAATAGGAATAACAGTTCTTTACTAATAGGTATAACAGGGCAAACAAACAACAACAACTACAGCAATTAATAGCGAAAAACAGAACCAGGGACCTTGACGGAGCTTGGTCCTACAAAACCTGGGGCAGTCTGGTCTCTGGGGGACTCCGAAGAAAAGTACCAAGCTGGAACAGTGGGGAATCCCGGGCTGGTGGATCAGATGAAGTTCAGAGCTCCGTCAGTAGTCACTAGAAGGCAAAGGGGTCTGGCAGGATAGGCCAGTGCGGGCCCGCGGTGCAGTGCAGCTCCAAAACAGCGCCGAGGCAGTGGGACAGGATGCCCAGCCGAGGCAGCTCCAGCAGGGCAGCAAAAAGAGGAATCCGGATCCAGGCACACGAGCAGATGATGGCAGGTCTCTCTCCAGGATCAGATCCCGGTGGTGCCAGTGAGAAACTCACGCAGCAATGGCAGCCCCCGTCCGTTCCCGACGCAGACCACACTAAAAGTGAAGCTGCCCCCCCCCCAGCCCCGTCTTTCTCCCTCCCCCCACACCCCTCGGGGGGGAAACTCCCGGAGACAAGGGTGTAGCCAAGTGCCAGCTTCTATGCTTTGTTTTCACCTGAGCACTCATAAGTACCCGGCAATCAGTTGCCTTGCAACCCTTGGGAAAAAATTCTATAGGTGAAAAGGATAAACAAGTCTAACCCCCAACAGTCGGTGAGGGCCAGGTTGAGCAGGAAGAAGAACATGGGGCTGTGCAGGAGGTGGCCGCAGGCTACGGCGCTGATGATGAGGCCGTTGCCCAGGAGGGCAGCCAGGGAGATTCCCAGGAAGAGGCAGAAGTGCAGGAGCTGCAGCTGCCGCGTGTCTGCCAATGGCAGCAGGAGGAAGTGGCTGATGGAGCTGCTGTTGGACATTTGCTGGGGCTGGAGATGGGGACCTGTAAAAAAAGTAATCATGGAATAGTTCAGTTTTGAGAGGACTTTCAATATCCCAGCACAGCTTGGGGGAACTTTCCCCCCACTGCCTGCCCAGGGCTCTGCTGCCTGCAGCTGTTCCTGCCTGCAGCTGCTTCCCTGTGCCCAGGGCTGGGCCCTGCCAGGGCTGCCAGAGCCCAGCCCAGCCCTGGGGGCTCAGCTCTGCCCTGCAGACCCCTCCCAGCTCAGGCACTGCCCAGGGCCAGCTCTGGCTCTGCAGGCTCTGATGGCAATGTCAGAGAAACGCTAGGGAGGCTGGAAAAGTGACACTGATAGTACCTATAAAGGACTCTCTGCTCATTTCTGTCACTGCCTTGTTGAATAGGATCTGAGAGAATTTTTTTTTCTCAACCTGAACTTAGAGGTGAATATATGTGTGAAATTTCCATGCATTGCAACACAGAGCAGTAAATTATAAAAGCAGGATTTTTCACTTTTATGCAGCCCCTGCCTTGCTTTGCTCTCTGCAAAATCTACTTGGAAATGTTTAGCAGTTAAATGTTATGGTGGGAGCAGTCCTCAACAATGCAGCCTCCCCACCCCAAAAGGGAGAACACTTCCATGCCTTACCAGCTGTCTCCTTCCACCCAGATCTTGTCCCCCAGTGCTGGCAGCACCTCCCCGGGCTGGCTGAGAGCTGTCCCTGGCAGGCAGCAGAGTCCCTGGGCCAGCACAGCGCCCTGGGCTGCAGGACCCTGCTCTGCACCACAGCCCTGGGCACCCCTGGCTGCTCTACACAAGAGATAATCAGAGAATGTACTCACAGAGTCTGTAGGCATTGGGATGTTGCAGCTTGAGGAGATCACTGCAGGAGCTGCAGCTGCATTGTCCTGCAGCCAGAGGTTCCTGTGCCAAGGGCTGGCAGTGATTCTCCCCCAGTCCCTTCTCAGCTCCTTCCCAGTCCTGAGTTATTGAAGCTCTCTGTGCCTGTGTGCTGTGCCCGGGGTGGCTGCAGGAATTGCCCCAGCCCTGCTGGGCTGGCAGAAAAGCTGCTCATCCAGAGAAATGTGTTTTTAAGCTCTTCTTGCTTGCCAGGAGCTGCCGCTGTGCCAGGTGTCTCAGCTCACAGCACAGACACAGCACAATGACTTTAATGACCCTCTCGGGGCTTTGGTTCTGTTTGCGTCAGACTCAGTCCCTCAGAGAGTAATCAAAAACTTCTCCACAACTCAAAGTGAGATTTAAAATCCAAAGTTTCTGGAAGTTTTAATGGGTCCCACTGAGGGACACGACACAGAAAGTGTCCCCAGGCCCCAGGCAGAGCAGAGAACTGCAGGCAGTGGTGACAGGTGGGGACAAAGAGAAGCCAAGGCTTGGTGCCCTGGGCCACAGCAGCCTCTGTGCCACCAAGGACACTGAGGAGACACCTTGTCCTGAGGCCCTGGGGCCTCCTGGCACAGCCCCAGCAAGGCTGGGCACTGTCAGCCCCTTGTCCTGCCCTCAGCATCCCCCTCCCATGCCAGTGGCCTCCAGGATGTGCTGGAAGGAGTCCCTGGGGAAGGAGCCTTGGTCAGCAATGGCCCTGGGGGGCTCCTTCATGCTGCCAGGGACTGCAGGTTTTTCCAAGGCCTTTGGGTTTGGCTTTTGCCTTGGAGTCTGTGAGAGGTTTGTGCAATCCTGGCCTCCAATTCTCTGCTTTAATGAGTCCCTTGAGAGGCTTTGTCAGTAACAACACTCAGTGGGGTTTATTAATACTTCAAAGTACTCAGGATTAATTTAAATACTTCTGTTTGCCACTGAGTCTCTGAGAAGTTTTTGTGCAATCCTGGACTCCAATTCTCTGCTTTAATTGGTCCCTTGAGAGCTTTGCACTGACACACAGTGAGGCTCAGTAATGCTTTGAGATAATCAAGATTTTTAGGATACTTTGGATTTTCCTTTGGATTTTCCATCTCACGCTAAGTCTCTGAGGGGTTTTGGTGCAATCCCGGCCTCCAGTTCTCTCCTCCAAGGAGTCCATGAAGAGCCTGTGTTGGGGATTGACCATAGTGGGACCCATTAATGCTTTGAGAACCCTTGGGTGTTTCCTCTGGCTTTTACTCCCGGCAAAGTTTGTGCGATCTCCTCTCAGGCCCTGAGGTTCCAGGGCTCAGCACCAAATGCACCACGGGGCTCATTGGGATCAAGCAAGTCCTGACAAACCATGGCTGTGCCTTGATTTCCCTCTGGCCTGGTGCAGTTCACTAGGAAATCTTTTCTCCTAGAATTATGAGGAAATATTTAAAAACCCCCAATAGTCCTATTTTCAAGGGTGTATTTTTCTCTTCAGAGAAGAGATGACTGCAACATTCAGGGATTGATATTGATCCAGGGTCTCTCCTCAGGAGGTCTGGCCCTGGCAGAGAAGCTGTGCCTTGAGGTCTGAGCCAGTGTGGACAACCTTGCTCCACATTCCCCAAGCCCATCCTGTCTCTCCTCAGTCACCAGGGTCTTGCTTTGACTGGAGAACTGGCTGCACACAACCAAATAGGGGTTTTCTTTTTTTTTTTTTTTTTTTTTTTAATTGAAGCAACCTAAAACTCCTGATTTTCCCCTATTGCAAACAGACACACTCCCCGAGTGTGTGCTAAGCCCAAGGTGGCACCAAGACCACTCCAGCCCTGCCCTGGGCCAGGAGTGAGGGTGGATCATCATCCCAACCTGCACTGGGCCATTGCAAGGGGCTGTGGCCATGGAGACTGCACTGACCCCACTGATGGGTTTGGGTGCCAGGGTGCTCAGGGTTAGATTTGTTTTATTTTTACTTACCAAATTTTTTTCCATAAACTGCAAGGAAACTCACTTCTGGGTACTTACAGGTACTTGAGCAGCACAAAGGGGCCAAAGGAGAGGATTTGTGGCACCTGGCTACACTTCTTTGGGTCTCTGGGAGTTTCTCTCAAAGGGGGGAGATCACACGAGTTTGGGGAGCAGAAAAAGGACGGGGCTGGGGGCAGCTCTGCTTTCTCTTGCTCTTGGCATCAGAGAGAGGACGGCCAGGCTGCTGCTTGCTGTGGGACGAGTTCACTGTCACCACCAAGTCCGGGCCTGGGAAATCTGCCACCATCTGCCCGTGTGCCCAGGAATTCTGAGCTCGCCTCCCCCTGCCCTGCTGGAGCTGGGCTGGCCCTGTCCCACTTCTGCTGCCTCTTTGGAACTGCTCTGAGGCTTTTGGATACGCTGTACCCCTGCCCTGCCCTGCCCTGCCCTGCCCTGCCCTGCCCTGTCCTGCCCTGCTCTGCCCTGCCCTGCCCTGCCCTGCCCTGCCCTGCCCTTCCAGGAATCCCTGCCGTTCCAGCTACCACCGACAAAGTTTCTGCTATATCCCAGCCACCAGCCCGGGAGTTTCCACCCTTCCAGCTTAGTGCTCTCATGAGATGGAGGACATTTATGAATATAAAAAGACAAGATTTTAATAGCAGTTGCTGGTGATTTTGTAAAAGTAAAGAAACTGCTTGTACTGAGAACACATAAAAGATGAGCTATTAAGCTTGGTTGTTAGGTAGTTACTATATAGAAATTATATAGGTAAGATGTATAATGTTTAACCTCAGCAAAGTGGGACCCAGGTATTTGTCAAAAATCAATCAAGCAGAACTTTGTGGCTTTAATCAAGCAAAATCATGCTCCTAATCTTTGGCAAGAGCAAAGTGACCTGAAAAAAAGCCAAACCTCCACTGCACCTGCACAGAAGCAAAGATCAACCTGAGGAAGACGTTGGCCTTCCTCCCAAGACCCCAACTCACGACCACCAAGAGGCGGGACAGCTCATTAGAATACAAAGTGAGAGAAGGATAGGAATGGGCAGGTGAGGAGGTGTAGGCTGTGGGATCAATGTGTATTTAAACCTGGACCTTGTCTTGACCAGGTACGCACGGTTTGGAGGAGATATCCCCCTGTGTGTCCCAGCTGGAAATAAAACATACCTGCTTTACAATTTCTAATTGTAAAGTCCTCATTCTACGCTTTACTCAGAGTCCTGCAGGGGCACCGAGATCAGGCTGCCCTGGGCTTTGTGAAGCAAAGCCCCTCGAGGTTCCTGGTTCTGTTTTGCTGCTAATGCTGGAGTTGTTGTTGTTTGTTTGCCTTGTCATACATACTAGTAAAGAACTGTTGTTCCTATCCCCATACCTCTGCTTGAGAGCCCTTTAATTTTCTAAATTATAATAATTTGGAGGGAAGGGACTTGAATTCTCCATTCCAAGGGGGGCCCTGCCCCTCCCTAGCAGATCCCTGTCTTTCCATCCAAGACAGATTTTGGCACCCAGTGTGGGGCTCGACGGCACTGAGAAAAGAAGGGTGAAAAAAGGAATAATGGTTCTTGAATAACCTAATTTTTTTTGTGTGTGTGCTGGATATAGAAACCTCATTAGGTAACACCATGTAGTCTAACTTACCCTGGTTTGGGTGGCACGTTGTCATGGCTGTATTTCTCCCATTTGCAGGCCCTTATCTAAACATGGGTCCTATAACTGAGACTACTGTGGCTGTTATCCAGTTTCTTTAATGGGTTAATAAGGTGAGGAATTCATAGATTCTTAACTTCCTCTGGAAGGCGGGCACATGGATACATGGCTATCACACACTAAGTGTATGTTTTTGGGGCTACTTTAAGAATGGTACTTTATGTGAGGAAATGCCAGTGGGGGAGGTTTTCTCCCAGCCCTTCAACCACTTCTTTGTGCCTACCCCACCAGCTTTTGAAGGGTTTAAATTTCACCTAGATACTAACAAAGTGTTGCTGATAGTCCTAGTCTATTTAGCTTTCAATAGATAAGGTGAGGTCAACTTGGATCACCACACAGACACCTACCTCAGAGACTGGGGATGCTGCCATGGAGCCTGACACTGCCCCACAGATGCTGCTCCACCAGGAAGGAGTGGCAGAAACATCTGATTGCAACCGGCCCAAAGGCCCCTGTGTATTCTGGGCATTGACTTCCTCAGGAATGGGTGTTACAAAGACCCTAAGGGACTCAGGTGGGCTTTTGGAATAGCTGCTGTGGAGGCAGAGGGCATCAAGAAATTGAACACCTTGCCTGGACTGTCAGAGAACCCATCTGCAGTAGGACTCCTGAAGGTAGAAGAGCAATGAGGACCAGTTGCCACCTCGACGGTGCACCGCCGGCAGTATCGGACCAATCGAGATGCTGTGATCCCCATCCAAAAGATGATCCAGGAGCTGGAGAGCCAAGGGGTGGTCAGCAAAACCCACTCACCCTTCAACAGCCCCATCTGGCCTGCGCATAAGTCTGATGGAGAATGGAGACTGACTGTGGACTATCGTGCATTGAATGAGGTGACACCACCGCTGAGCGCTGCTGTGCCGGACATGCTGGAACTCCAGTACGAGCTGGAGTCCAAGGCAGCGAAGTGGTACACCACTATTGACATTGCCAATGCATTTTTCTCCATTCCTCTGGTAGCAGAATGCAGGCCTCAGTTTGCTTTCACCTGGAGGGGCGTGCAGTATACCTGGAACCGACTGCCCCAGGGGTGGAAGCACAGTCCCACCATCTGCCATGGACTGATCCAGGCTGCACTGGAAAAGGGAGAGGCTCCAGAACATCTGCAGTACATCGATGACATCATTCTGTGGGGGAACACAGTAGGGGAATTCTTCAAGAAAGGAGAGAAGATCATCCAGATTCTGCTGAGAGCTTGTTTTGCCATCAAGCAAAGTAAGGTTAAGGGACTGGCTCAAGAGACCCAGTTCTTGGGGGTAAAGTGGCAAGATGGACGTCACCAGATACCCACAAAAGTAATCAACAAGATCACTGCAATGTCTCCACCGACCAGCAAGAAGGAAACACAAGCTTTCCTAGGTGCCATAGGCTTTTGGAGAATGCACATTCCTGAGTACAGCCAGATTGTGAGCCCTCTCTACCTGGTTACCCACAAGAAGAATGATTTCCACTGGGGCCCTGAACAGCAGCAAGCCTTTGCCCAGATCAAGCAAGAGATCGCTCATGCGGTAGCCCTTGGCCTAGTCAGGACAGGACCAGAGGTAAAGAATGTTCTCTACTCTGCAGCCAGCAGAAATGGCCTGTCCTGGAGCCTATGGCAGATGGTGCCGGATGAGACTCGAGGCCGACCACTGGGATTCTGGAGCCGAAGCTACAGAGGGTCTGAAGCCAACTACACTCCCACAGAGAAGGAAATCTTGGCTGCCTATGAAGGAGTTGTGGCCGCCTCAGAGGTGCTTGGCACAGAAGCACAACTCCTCCTGGCACCCCAACTGCCTGTGCTGGGGTGGATGTTTAAAGGAAAGGTTCCCTCTACCCACCATGCCACCAATGCCAATGGAGCAAATGGATTGCCCTCATCACACAGCGCATCCGTATTGGAAACCCGAATCCCCTTGGGATTTTGGAAATTATTACCAACTGGCCGGAAGGTGAAAGCTTTGGTCTCATAGACGAAGAAGAGCAAGAACAAGTGACATGTGCTAAAGAAGTTCCAGCATATAACCAACTTCCAGCAGAAGAAACACACTACGCTCTTTTCATTGATGGTTTCTGTCACATTGTAGGGATGAACCGGAAGTGGAAAGCAGCTGTATGGAGCCCCACACGACAGGTTTCACAAGCCACTGAAGGAGAAGTTGGATCTATTCAACTTGCTGAACTCAAAGCCATTCACTTGGCCCTGGACATTGCTGAAAGAGAGAAGTGGCCAAAGCTCTACCTCTACACTGATTTGTGGCTGGTAGCCAATGCTCTGTGGGGTTGGCTGGAAAGGTGGAAAAAGGCCAACTGGCAGCATCGGGGAAAACCAATCTGGGCTGCTGATTAATAGAAACTCATTGCCACTTGTGTAGAGAGCCTTCCTGTAAAAGTCTGCCATGTAGATGTCCATGTCCCCAAGAGCAGAGCTAATGAGGAGCACTGAAAAAACGAGCAGGTAGATCAGGCTGCCAAGGTAGAGGTGTCAAGGATAGAATTAGTCTAGCAACACAAGGGAGATTTGTTCCTAGCTCGATGGGTTCATGATGCTTCAGGCCATCAGGGCAGAGGTGCCATCTCTAAGTGTGCATGAGACTGAGGGGTGGATCTAACCATGGACAGTATTTCTGAGGTTATCCATGACTGTGAGACATGTGCTTCCATCCAGCAGGCCGAGCAGTTTAACCCCTATGGTATGGTGGGCGGTTGTCTAAATATAAGTATGGGGAAACCTGGCAGGTTGATTATGTTACACTGCCCCAGACATGCCAAGGCAAGCGCTACGTGCTCACAATGGTAGAAGCCACCACTGGATGGCTGGAGACGTACCCTGTGCCTCATGTTACCGCCCGTAACACCATTCTAGACCTTGAAAAGCAAGTTCTTTGGTGGCATTGTACCCCTGAGAGGATTGAGTCAGACAATGGGACTCATTTCAAGAACAGCCTTATTAACACCTGGGCTAGAGAACATGGCATTGAGTGGGTGTACCACATCCCCTACCATGCACCAGCTGCAGGCAAAGTGGAGAGGCACAATGCACTGTTAAAAACCACCTTGAGAGCACCGTGTGGGGGATCTTTCAAAAATTGGGAGAAGCATTTAGCAAAGGCCACCTGGTTGGTCAACACCCAAGGCTCCACCAACAGGGCAGGCCCTGCCCAGTCTAAGCTCCTGCTCAGAGATATAATAGACGGATATAAAGTCCCTGTGGTGCATGTCAGAGATTTGTTAGGTAAGACAGTTTGGATCAATCCTGCCTTGGGTACAGACAAACCCATTTGTGGGATTATCTTTGCTCAGGGACCAGGTTGCACATGGGGGATAATGCAGAAAGATGGAACAACACGATGTGTACCTCAGAGAGATCTGATTGTTGGGTGAGAACCATGTGTAAATATCACTGCTGAATGTCACTGCCACTGTTTGTATATAACTGTATACTATATATATAGATGTATGTATAATGTATGTGTGTGTAGTTAGAATATATATTAGTTCTGGTAGTAAGCTGACAATATGGGGATAAGGGGTGGCATGTCCTGGGGTGACTTTTTGATGCCTGTATCCCCAACCATCTGTTCTGTTGATGTTGGATATTAAGTTCTGTACCTTTAAGACTGGTTCCAAGGGCGAAGGGAGAGAAAGAAGAAGCGCAGAGTTTGTTTGCAGAAAACAGCATTCAATCCTATACATTCCACTCCTAGACTGTGTTCATCTGAAGCACAGACAGAGATCTCCTGTGCTTTTAGTTAGTTTATCTAGCTGAGGCAGAGAAATTCCCTGGACTGCGTTTTGTTTTCTTTTTCTTGGGGCTGTTTAAATCTGCTCTGGACTGAAAAACCCATAAGAGCACTGGGAGCTCACACCTGTGGCCCACCTGGGCCCAGGATGTCACTTTTCCAGCACCAGAGGGACTGATAAGAGATTGAGCCAGCCAAGTTCCACCCACAGCAAGGACATCCTCAATTTTGCCATCTCTCTTTGGAGCAGCAAGAGGTTTTGTTGTTTCATGTTATTAATTTTTGTGCTTGTGGGCACTTTCTTTGTTAAAGAAATAGTTTTTTCCACTTTTCTGCAAGGAAGTTCTTTCCCAGACCAGTTGGGGGAGGGGCCGTTTGTGTTTGCTTCCCAGAGGGACCCTATTTGGGGGGTTTCTCCCAAGTTTGCCCTAAACCAGAACACAGCTCTACTAAGCACAAATCATCAGCTTTGATAGTAATGGCATTCTAAGTCACTCTGACTAAATTCAAATGGGCTGATTTAAGTATACTGCAAATTGCTCTAAATTAAATAGTCTTCCTGGCTACTACCAGGAAGCAATGTTGTCTCTGCAAAACTGGGCTTTTAGTTCTTTTAAAGCTCTGAAATGGAAAATTAGGAAATAACCAGTGATGCCTTTGCTCTTGCTGCTGCAGACATGGCAATGGATTTTCTTTCAGCCTACTCAGCTGGGCCTCTACACTCTACTGCCACAGGCCAACCTCACAGCTTGCTGCACAATTCTTAAACACCAGGAACATCAAATGTTCCTTGCTCACTCACCTCAGGATCAGCACCTCTGAACACATGGGTCAGGTGACCTGCAGTGGGCAAGAGAAAATGAAGCAGATTCTTGGAGAAAACTGGAAAGAACCCTGGCATTTTTAGAATGTCTTCCAAGAAGGTGTCCCACTCTACATTTTTAAAGTTGTCCTGCTTGACCTGGCAAATGGAGGAAATGACAGATTCTGCTGCCACAGACTCTCCCAAGGAGGGAACACAATCTCTGCAAGTTCCCTTGGAAATGCTGCCTGCAGAGCCCTGGCTACAGACACCCCCTTTTGAGCTGAACATGTTGACAGGAGCTTTACTCAAGTGGCATCCAAATGGTCTTTCTGTTTCCAAATAAACTCAGTCACTAAGAAAGAGCAGGAAGACCTACAAAAGCCAGCTTAGGTTATACCCAGGGAAAACCTCTACTTACGTGCCAGGTTAGTCAAGTAAAAGCAATTATTAAAAAAAAAGATAAAATATTATAAATTAAAATAAAAGATCTTAATGATATATAAAAAAAAATTAAAATATACTTAAAAATATAATTAAAAAAAAAAGAAATAAGCATTGCCATAAATAAAGTAAACTGCAGCAGCAAGTTGCTTATTCCTTGTGGCACTGCTGTGAAAGTTTGCTGTATCCCAGACTGCAAGCAGTGGCAGTAAGGGTAGAGAGCAGAGCTGTTTGCTGCTCTTTAGATCCTCTATATCCTCCATGTCTAGGTACGAAGCAAAGGTCTCAGAGAAGGCTCTCTCTTACAGAGGTCTTTGTTCCTCCAGGTGTTACAGGAGAGAGAGAGCGAGCAGGGTCTCGCGCTTAACATTTAAACCAGGGGGCAGAGGGGTGGGGCAGGTGGGTGATTGGACCCAGGTTAACACAGGGCAGGGTCAGGAAAGGGGACAAAGGGATGGGGGAGGGAAAATCTGGGGTAAACCACACACCAGGCACCGGGGGGTGGGGGAGGTAACAGGAGCAAACCATAACTTATCAAACCTCTCAAAAACCCACCACCACATCTCCCTCTTTTCTGTTTAATTTTGAAGGGAAGGAGGGTGGAGACAAACTCCTTAAACTGCTCTCTCTGGCCTCTTCCACCATCTCTCAACAGCAGCCACAGTTACATCGGAAGGGGCCTTTTTTTTTCTTAATACACCTTGTAATGACTCCTTTGAGAGTGCTAAAGGCTGTGTAAATTCAAATGACAACCAGAACAGCCAGTCAGACATCCTTTACAAATGATGACATTCCCCCTGGCAACCCTCGGTCTTTAAAGATGCTCTCCAGCCAGTCTTCTGCTCCTCACTTGATTTCCTCCATCATGCCTTTCATTTTCTGCATGGAGTTCTGGATGCTCCGGATTTTGCTGGATAGATTGGAGCAGTGTATCCCTTGAGTGTCCTCACATTCATGTCCCTGTCCTACTGACTGAGTCAGAAGCAACAGCAAACACAGGAGTTCTGGCCTCATCTTGGGGGTCAGGAGGATGCTCTTGAAAGAAATCTAAAAATTACATACACAGGTAAGCACAGTTTAACACAATCTATTTAAGGCACTGAGTTAAGGATAATAGGGGTTTGGGTTCCCCACTTCCTTTGCACCGTGTCCTAGAAGAAGCAATTGCCACGTCATCGGGTCAGGAAGGTGGAACTGGGGCCACATTCTGGGCCTTCTTTTCCCTGGGTGGAACAAAGGGTTTGACCCATTTTTGTGTAACCCATTTCAAACCTGTGGGGGTGGATATGCAGGCGTATCCTCACCCCCAAGTGACCAAATAAAAAGGCCCCTGGACCTTCCAAGTCTCAGGGTCCTTCACCAGGACCAGCGGTTTGTCCTCACACTTCAACCAATGATTTTGATTGAAGTGCCCAGCTACAGGTGTATTAAGGTTTTCAAATGAACAGTTAAGACAGTTCATGGTAAACAGAGCCTTACCAAGTCGTTGTTGTGGACTGTTTACCCTGACATCTCCTCTCTGCTGTCCCAAGGTCTTCTTCAATGTCTGGTGAGTTCTTTCTATCACTGCCTGGCCAGTGGGGGAGGACAGGATCCCTTTGTTGTGTTTCACCCCCCACTCTTGCAGGAAACCATCAAATTCCTTGGAAACATAAGCTCGACCATGATCAGTTTTGATCTCTTTGGGGATCCCCAGCATGGAGAAGGCCTGGCCAAGGTGTTTCTGTGCATCTCTGGTCTTCTCCCCTGTGTGGGCTGAGGCATAAACAGCACCAGAGAAGGTATCAACTGACACATGAACATATTTGAACCTTCCAAACTGGGGAATGTTTGTGACATCTGTCTGCCACACCTCACAGCTGCCAAGCCCTCTGGGGTTGACCCCTGATCCCAGCGAGGGTAAGGAAAACTTTTGGCAGCTTGGGCATGTGTCTGTGATTGCCTTGGCTTGGTCCCGCCTTAGGTGGAATTGGCGCACCAGGCCTGGGACATTCTGGTGGAATTGCTGATGGCTGAGTTTGGCCTGCTGGAAAATGTTAGGTAGGCCACCCAGCTGCACAGGAGCAGCTGGGGCATCTGCTCTGCGGTTACCCTCTGTGCTGAAACCAGGAAGGTCAGTGTGTGATCTCACATGCATAACGTAGTAAGGATGCTCTCTGTGGGAGACTGGCTGTGTCAGCTCTGAGAGCAGCTTGGAAATTTGGATTTGAGCTGGAAGGCTGGATTTGAGACTTCTTTGAGAACTGCATTCTCTGCTCTGGACACTACCCCTGCTACATATGCTGAATCAGTAATCAAATTAATGGGTTCTGAAAACTTCTCAAAAGTCCTGATGACTGCGGCCAACTCAGGCACCTGAGGTGAACCTTTGACTACCTCGATGTCAGCCTCCCACTGCTGAGTCTGAGGGTCTTTCCAAGTCACTACTTACTTGTGTGACCCTTCAGATGCCTCAGTAAAAATTGTCAGAGTTTTGAGTGGTTTCTCTTTTGGAATCAAATTAAATTCCGAATGAAATAATTTGTGGCCCGGACAATGGTTTGAAATTTTCCCTGGGTAGCTATCCAGAGCAAACTGCAACATCTCATTCTCATGGATCAACTGCTCCAAAGCCTCCTCTGTTAACCTTCCAGTTGACAATTGGATTGGCACATGAATGCATGCAAACTCACACCCTGCCAGCAGTCGCATCCTGACCCTTGCTTTGCTGATCAGCTGAGCCATCAACTCCTGTGGTTTAGTGATACTTTTGGACAGCTGATGACCTACGAACACCCACTCTATGATCAAAAGGGGATCCTTCTAGTCCTTGTCCCACTGAAAAATCAGCCCATGCAAGTGTGGCAGTTTTCCCAAAATGATGACATTAAATGGAAGTTCTGGCTGGCAGTGATGGGCCTGCTGGCTGGACATTGCCAATTGAACCCTCTCCAATGTCTGCTGAGCCTCCTGAGTCAGAGCCCTTGGAGAATCCAGCTCCTCTCCCTCCTTTAACAAATTGAAGAGAGGGGCTAGGTCCTCCATAGGAAGCCCAAGCCAGGGCCTGACCCAATTCAAAGATCCACACAGCTGCTGGAGATCCTTCAAAGTCTCAGGTCTGTCACTGATTACCAACTTCTGGGGTGTTCTGGTCTGGCTGGCAATCTCAAGCCCAAGGTATTTCCAAGGTGGCAGTCTCTGCACTTTTTCCTGCTGCAACTCAAATCCCACAGCGGCCAAAGCAGTGATAGTCTCATCCAGAATTTGTGTAAGTCCATTGTCACTGGGGGCACACACAAGCACGTCATCCATACAATGAAGGATGACGGCCTCTCCAGCCTTGGCACACACCAGGGACAGAATTTTGGCCACGTACCACTGGCAAATACTTGGTGAGCTCTTTAACCCTTGCAGCAAAACTCTCCAGTGGTAACGCTTCATGGGTGCCTCCCTGCTGATGGAAGGCACAGAGAATGCAAACTGCAGGGCATTGGCTGGATCTAGGGAATCTGGAAAAAACAACCTTTTATATCAATGACAGCCAAATTCCAGTTTTGGGGGAGCATTGAAGGGGATGGCAAACCTGGCTGAAGAGGCCCCATGCCCTTGAAGATCGCATTAAAGTTTTGCAATGTGTGGAGGAGGCGCCACCTGTCCTTCCCTGGGTTTTTGATCACAATCACCAGAGAATTCCAGGGACTGTTAGTTCCCACAATGGGACCTTTAGCCAATTGCTCCTCCATGAGTTGCTTGTTTCTGTCTCTGTTTTTTCAGCGGCCACTGATCCTCCCAAATTGGGGTATCTGTCAGCCAATTTAGTTTTTGGAAGGGACGTTCCTCAGGGGAGGCAATTAAAAATCTTTTGGGTTTTTTTTGATTTCTACTTTAACTCCCCACTGGGACATGGCATCTCTTCCCCACAAGGTAAATTTGGAATCTAGAAAAAACAAAGGAGCCAATTGCCCATCTGGTCCCTCAATTTGCACAATGCTCTTGGATTGTTTTGCCAGTTGTGTGCCCCCTATACCTGTAACCTTACCAGCCATGGGTTGCAACTCCCAATGTGATGGCCACTTGTGTGGTGTCACATCTGATCCTGTGTCCATCATTCTCTGGAGTTGGATGAAATCCCTCTCCCTCTTGAGCCCACACCAAATTATGGGTTTGTTCTCTCCCACCATTTCTGTCCAATAGACCCAAAGGTCCAGACCATCCTAGGGCAGTTTGGGCAGTGGTATGGCCTGGGCAATGACTCGGCCCTTTGGTAGGAAGAGGGGAGGATGGACACAACGTGCCAAGAGAGCTCGTTGCTCCAGATCTGATGGCAAAAGTGCTGGACTAATCTTGATCTCCGAGGGAGTGTGCTTAGAATCCCTGATAACAAGGCACTTACTATCAGTCTGCTGTAGGTTGGTCACGTGTCCAGGGTCAACGGTGACCACTTGCCAGTGCGGTGTGTTGAAAGGCATTCCTGTTGTTAACTCAAGCCTAAATGGCTTCCATATCCTCTTGGTTGTTAGTAACCCTGAGGGTTCCTTAGGGGCTCATACCTTCCCAGAATTGGGTTGCCCCACAACCCCAAAAACCCAGTGACCTGTCCCATTTTTCTCATCACATGGTAGAAGCTAATGCTCCTCCCCTACTTTTTTGGAACTGGAATTTTCCCCTTTCTCTCCCTCCCCCACTGGTCCCACCAGTGTGTGTGATGTTTTATTCTTAAAGGGACAAAAGCACATCACATGTCCCTCCCGCCCACACTGGAAACATTTGACCCTCCCAGCCACTGGTGGTCCAGCTGGAATGGTGGCTGGTGCTGCAATCCGGCCTCTGAGCCCAGACCCTTTCCGCTGTTCATCTGGGTCCCTTATGGCTCACTTGGTGCAGGTCTCAGTGAGGAGCTCCAGGGTTGGAGGTGGAGCAACCAGAAGCCCGGAGATGATCCTCTTGCAGACATCACTGGCATTGCTTTGTGCCACTTCCAGGATCATCTTCTGTTGCAACTCCTGCTCCTCTCTCTGGTTTTCCACCACTGCATGAAGTCTATCTATAAAATCTAGGAAAGGCTCAGAAGGGGATTGTTTAACTGAGATAGAACTCTGCCTAGGATGTTTAGTGGGCATGATCTGAAATGCCCTTTTGGCAGGATCCTTCATATGATTTAACACAGGAAGGGTTACTGGGTTACACTGGGTTTTACTGATTTGTACTGGGATGGGGTGCTGGGGGTTACTGGGTTACACTGGGAGAGGGTGCAGCATATGAGTGAGCGCCCCCTGCTGGTGGGGAGGACCTTGTGGCCGACTGTGGGTTATAGTGGTTTATACTGGGATAGGGTTTTGGGGGCATTAGTTTATACTGGTTTATATTGGGTTATACTTAGTTTGTACTGGGATGGGATACTGGGAGTTACTAGGTTGTACTGGGTTACACTGGTTTGCACTGGTTTATACTCATTTGTACAGGCATGGCATGCTGGGAGCATTGGTTTATACTGGGTTATACTGGGATGTACTGGGTTATATTGAGATGTACTGGTTTATACTGGGATGGGGCTTGGGACCCACTGGGAATGACTTCAGGTTCTGCTGGTCTTATTGGTTTATACTGGGAGCTGCCCCCACAGGGCTCGGGGGATCAGGAGTGGCTCCCAGTGCTTACTGGTTTATACTGGTGCCCTCCCAGTATAAACCTGGTAAAAGTAGGAGCCCCAAGCCCCCAAGCTCCATATTGGGAGCCCTTAGACCTGCCTTCCACGGGTAGACCTGATGTCTCCAAATCTCCATTTGTTTGACCTGAGCCCCCACACACCTGGGTGCCCCAGTTCAGATCTTGGGGTGTCCCCTGGCTGCCCCCATGAGATTTTGGGGTGCCCCCTTTGCCCCTCCCCAGAGCTGGAGGTGGTGCAGAACGCTGTCTTCACCAACCCCACGGACTAAAGCACGTGGGTGTACTTGCACTGCATCCTCTCCTGAGGTAACTCGGGGCTCCCTCACATCCCTGAGGCCCTCTCCTGGAGTTTTGGGGTGCCCCCTGAATGTTGGGGTGTCCCTCCACAGCCCCCCTGCCTCAGAGAGTCATCTGTGTCGACACCGACTGTGAGGACGCGATTCTGGCAGTCATCTTCTCCCAGCCCATCAGGGTGAGTAGGGATTCCTGGGAACCCCAAAAAATCACCTGTATTCCCCCCCCCCCCCCCAAATCACCCTGGTACTCCCCCAAACCACCTGGATACACCTAGATACTCCTTCAAATCACCTCAGTACCCACAAAAAATTATTTGAGAATCCCTCAAAAGTCATCTGGATACACCTGGGTACCCCCCAAAATCCTCGGGCCCCACCAAACTGGTGGTTGTGAATCCCATTGCTTTGACTGGGTAGACCTAGTGTCCCTAAATACCAATTGACTTGCATGGGTTAACCTGGTGTCCAGTCTACCCCCATTTATCCCCACTAACCATTCCCAGTGTTCCCAGTAATGCCCCAGGGCTCCCAGTAACCCCAGTGCCCCCTGCAGCCATTCCCAGTGCTCCCAGTAACCTCAGTGCCCACCCTTAGCCACCTCCAGTGCTCCCAGGAATAGCTCCAGTTGGACTAGTTTGCTTTCCCAGTCCTCGAAGTAGCCCCTCCCAGTTTTCCCAGTTTCCCCTTTTCCTCCCTCCCAGTGCTTCCAGTTCCCCACCAGTGCTTCCCCTTAGCCTTTCCCAGTGCTCCCAGTTTAACCAGTAACCCTTCCCGACCAAGCCCTAGTAATGGACAGCCCTGGTATCCCTACATCCCCATTGACTTTAATTGGGGTAGACCCGGTTTCCTGTAATAGTTGGAGTAGGAAAAAATAAAAAGTAAAACAGGCCTGAACTTTTAAACTTACAAAGATAGTTTATTTACACACTCTAAAGTCTAAAGGAAAAAATAAAAAGAAAAAAATTGAAGCTTCAAAACACTTCTCTTTCCCCCAGAAACTGTTCACTTTCCCAAAACTAACATAGAGAGACAAAACTGTGATTTTCAGTCAGTTTCAACAATTTAAACATAATCTTTCATCACCTTTGGAGAGGAATCTCACTAGATGTCCCATTGGAGACATTCACCACAAGAACAAACCAGTCTGGTGGCTCCCAATGTCACCAACCTCCAGCCGCTGGAATTTTGCAGATTGTGCCATCTCACCCATGAGCAGCCTTTCTCTTGGCTACTCATGGGCCTCTCAGCATATTTGGTATATTAGTTTAAGAATGCTTTTTTTAGTATTTTGCAAAGATCCTCTTCTTCTATCTTTAAAATCGTCTCTCTCTCAAGACACCTCCTTTTACTAGAGCTAAAGGGCCAAATCTGCATCTCAGACAGCTGAGACCTCTTTTTATCTCAGGAGCTGTGGAACTTACTCTACAAACATTCTCAATGAAATCTCAATTACATCAGTCTATTACCTTCAGCTGGAACAGCATTGCCCCAAAACAGTATCAATAGATTACAAGAAATAGTCCATTTCTCCATGGTTTACATCTAGAGAAGTCCAGTCAAAAATGTCCATTTCCTCAGTCCTTTCTTCCAGACAACCTTTATCATTTCTTTTGCTGACTGTATCATGCTGTCTCTCTACATTTTAAATCACTCTGATCTTCTTCTCTCCCTCTGGGAAAGGGTTGGAGTTCTGAAAGCTTCATGTTGCCAGGAAAGGGTTAAATCTGCCCAAGGTCTTTTTCTCTCTCTTGCTGCAGCTCGCAAATGTTAGAATGATATTTAAACCTTTTATGTCCACGGAGATGTAACTACTTTCAATTGGTTCTTTCCTGAACTTCCTGAAAACTCATTTGCTGGTCAAAACCACCACAGCATGGGAACTGATGAAAAAAGATAGATGAAATTTTTTGTAAGTTAGACTACGTGCATAAGTAAAAGTGTATATTTGTGCCTTACTCACTTTCTGTCAAACTTTTGCCAACTATATTGATGACATTTGCTTTGCACCAATGTAGTCAATGACTTAAGATCACACTTTGTTAACAGTATATATGCTGGAGAACACACAGAATAAAACTTCTTCCATTTTGTATCCTGATCATGTGTGTGTGTGTCACATCCAACCTAACAGTAACAGCCAGGGCGGTGCCGTCCAGCGCTGCCCTCAGCTCCGGGCACACCAGGTTCAGGTGTGGGGGAAAAAGAACAAAATTTGGGGCAGTTTCCCACCCTAAATTGAGAATTTCCAAGCCTGAAATTGGTGTTTTTAACCCCAAAATATTTGGGACATCAGGTCTACCCACTGAAATGAATGGCAGGGAAAGGGCACCAGGTCTACCCTTTGAAATCAATGGATAGAAAAAGAAACCAGATCTACCCTAGTAAAGCAAAATGGGATTTAGAGACACCAGGTCTACCCATTAATAGCACTTGATCAGGAAGGGTTACTGGTTAAAATGGGAGTACCTGTCAGGGCTAAGGGCAAGCTCTGGGAGCAGAACTGGAAGCACTTGGGTTTAGGAAGCACTGGGAGGGAGGAATGTGGGAAACTGAGCAAACTGGGAGCACTGGGAGGGGTTACTGGGAGCACTGGGAGTGGTTAAATGGAGGCAATGGGGTTATTGGGAGCTCCGGGGCATTACTGGGAGCACTGGGAAAGGTTACTGGGGATTAATGGGGGTAAAATGAACACCAGGTCTACCCATGCAAGTAAATAGGGATTGAGGGACACCAGGTCTACCCATTCAAGTCAATATGAAAAATGGGATACTGCGTCTGCGTCTACGCAGTCAAAGAAGTGGGTAGTCACGACCACCATTTTGGTCAGGGGCCCAAGAATTTTTGGGGGTACTCAAAATTCTGTATCCAGGTGATTTTTGGGGAGAATCCAGGAGATTTGGGGAGATACTCAGGTGATTTTGGGGGGTACCCAGGTGATTTTGGAAAGTACCCAGGTGATTTTTGGGAAGGACTGAGAAGATTTTTGGGGGTATCTAGCTGATTTGGGAGGGGTACCTAGATGTATCCAGGAGATTTTGAGGGTACTCAGGAGATTTTTGGGTGTATCTGGTGATTTTTTTGGGGTTACTAAGGTGATTTGGGGGGTACCCAGGTGATTTGGGGAGTTCCAGGGTGTCCCCACTCACCCTGACAGGCCGGGAGAAGATGACGGCCACCGTCGTGTACTCCTGGTCGATGTGGACACAGATGACCCTTGGGGGGGGGGGGGGCTGTGGGGGAACACCCCAACATTCAGGGGGCACCCCAACATTCGGGGGGCACTTAATCATGATTTTAAAGAGCTAAGATTTTAGCTAAGAGATAAAAGTAATTTATATGGATCAGGGTGTAAGTTAGATTAGCAAATGATAGGTTAATGATTATTAGATGCTTAAGCTAAGGCTAATTGTTTTATTGTTTGCCATTATGAGCTTGTTTATAGAAGGAAATGGAGTAAGTGAACCGTTATAAGAACAGATTGAAACCAGTAGAACAATGACCAGCACCTGGACTTTCTATCAATCAATCAATCAATCACAAAGCAGGGGACCTTGGATCGTGCCAGAGGGTCACAGAGACCTGAGGAAGACTCTCCTGACTTCATCTTTTGAGACAACCAACCCCAATTCAAGAGAAGAATTGCGCACACGTGAGGGACTAACAGCCTCATTTAATACAGAGTGGGGATGGGAGTTGCTGGGGTTATGCATATATATTATATGTAGGATCTTGGGAAATATAAAGAAGGCAGAGAACCTTGTACAGGGTGGTGATGCCTTTTGGAGGTGATTCCTGTGCCACCCGCTGGTGTTAGTAAAAATACCACTTTCTGACTTTAACTAATTAGAGAGTCTCTGTCCATGATCATATCTGTTTTTAATGATTCACCCTTGAAGAGATTGTCTGAAACTCTGGAGTTTTAGATTCCTCAAATAAAAGAAGAAAACCCCTCTTTTGGCTCAGTGAAGCCACTTCTCTGAGCAAAGCAGATCCCACGTGAGTGAGGAGAAACTCACTTTGAGGTTGGGGTTGGGAAATAAGAAGCAAGGTTGTCCACACTGGATCAGACCTCATGGCACAGCTTCTCTGAGCAGGCCAGACCTCCTGAGGTCAATATCAATCCTGGATCCATATCAATCCCTGAATGGTGCAATCACCTCCTCTCATTTCTTTTCTCTGAAGAGAAAAATACACCCTTGAAAATAGGAATGTAGGTTTATTAAAAGCTCTATGAAATATTTCTCCATAACATTCCTAGTGAACTGCACCAGACCAGAGGGAAATCAAGACACAGCCATGGTTTGTCAGGACTTGCATGACCCTAATGAGCCCCGTGGGGCATTTGGTGCTGAGCCCTGGAACCTCAGGGCCTGAGAGGAGATTGCACAAACCTGTCCAGGAGTCAAAGTCAGAGGAAACACCCAAAGTTTCTCGAAGTATTAATGGGTCCCACTATGGTCAATCCCCAACACAGGCTCCTCATGAGGTCTGTAGATGAGAGAACTGGAGGCCAGGATTGCACAAAAACCTCTCAGTAACTCAGAATGGGATGGAAAATCCAAAGGAAAATTCAAAGTGTCTTAAAAATCTTGAGTATCTCAAAGCATTACTGAGACCCACTGTGTGTCAGTGCAAAGCTCTCAAGAGACTCATTAAAGCAGATAATTGGAGGCCAGGATTGCACAAAAACTTCTCAAAGACTCAGTGGCAAAAAGAAGTTTTTAAACTAACCCTGAGTACCTTGAAGTATTAATAAACCCCACTGAGTGTTGTTACTGGCTAAGAATCCCAAGGGACTTGTTAAAGCAGAGAATTGGAGGCCAGGATTGCACAAACCTCTCAGAGACTCCAAGGCAAAAGCCAAACCCAAAGTCCTTGGAAAAACCTGCAGTCCCTGGCAGCATGAAGGAGCCCCCAGGGCCATTGCTGACCAAGGCTCCTTCCCCAGGGACTCCTTCCAGCACATCCTGGAGGCCACTGGCATGGGAGGGGGATGCTGAGGGCAGGACAAGGGGCTGACAGTGCCCAGCCTTGCTGGGGCTGTGCCAGGAGGCCCCAGGGCCTCAGGACAAGGTGTCTCCTCAGTGTCCTTGGTGGCACAGAGGCTGCTGTGGCCCAGGGCACCCAGCCTTGGCTTCTCTTTGTCCCCACCTGTCATCACTGCCTGCAGTTCTCTGCTCTGCCTGGGGCCTGGGGACACTTTCTGTGTCGTGTCCCTCAGTGGGACCCATTAAAACTTCCAGAAACTTTGGATTTTGAATCTCACTTTGAGTTGTGGAGAAGTTTTTGATTACTCTCTGAGGGACTGAGTCTGACGCAAACAGAACCAAAGCCCCGAGAGGGTCATTAAAGCCCTTGTGCTGTGTCTGTGCTGTGAGCTGAGACACCTGGCACAGCGGCAGCTCCTGGCAAGCACGAAGAGCTTAAAAACACATTTCTCTGGATGAGCAGCTTTTCTGCCAGCCCAGCAGGGCTGGGGCACTGCCTGCAGCCACCCCGGGCACAGCACACAGGCACAGAGAGCCTCAATCACTCAGGGCTGGGAAGGTGCTGAGAAGGGACTGGGGGAGAATCACTGCCAGCCCTTGGCACAGGAACCTCAGGCTGCAGGACAATGCAGATGCAGCTCCTGCAGTGATCTCCTCTCGCTGCAACATCCCAATGCCTACAGACTCTGTGAGTACATCCTCTAATTGTCTCTTGTGTAGAGCAGCCAGGGGTGCCCAGGGCTGTGGTGCAGAGCAGGGTCCTGCAGCCCAGGGCGCTGTGCTGGCCCAGGGACTCTGCTGCCTGCCAGGGACAGCTCTCAGCCAGCCCGGGGAGGTGCTGCCAGCACTGGGGGACAAGATCTGGGTGGAAGGAGACAGCTGGTAAGGCATGGAAGTGTTCTCCCTTGTGGGGTGGGGAGGCTGCATTGTTGAGGACTGCTCCCACCATAACATTTAACTGCAGAACATTTGCAAGTAGATTTTGCAGGGAGCAAAGCAAGGCAGGGGCTGCATAAAAGTGAAAAATCCTGCTTTTATAATCTACTGCTCTGTGTTGCCATGCATGGAAATTTCACACATATATTCACCTCTAAGTTCAGGTTGAGAAAAAAAAAATTCTCTCAGATCCTATTCAACAAGGCAGTGACAGAAATGAGCAGAGAGTCCTTTATAGGTACTATCAGTGTCACTTTTCCAGCCTCCTCAGGGTTTCTCTGACATTGCCATCAGAGCCTGCAGAGCCAGAGCTGGCCCTGGACAGTGCCTGAGCTGGGAGGGCTCTGCAGGGCAGAGCTGAGCCCCCAGGGCTGGGCTGGGCTCTGGCAGCCCTGGCAGGGCCCAGCCCTGGGCACAGGGAAGCAGCTGCAGGCAGGAACAGCTGCAGGCAGCAGAGTCCTGGGCAGGCAGTGGGGGGAAAGTGCCACCAAGCTATTGATGTTGAAAGTCCTCTCGAAACTGAACTATTCCATGACTTCTTTTTTTACAGATCCCCATCTCCAGCCACAGCAAATGTCCAACAGCAGCTCCATCAGCCACTTCCTCCTGCTGGCATTGGCAGACACGCGGCAGCTGCAGCTCCTGCACTTCTGCCTCTTCCTGGGCATCTCCCTGGCTGCCCTCCTGGGCAACGGCCTCATCATCAGCGCCGTAGCCTGCGGCCACCTCCTGCACAGCCCCATGTTCTTCTTCCTGCTCAACCTGGCCGTCACTGACCTGGGCGCCATCTGCACCACTGTCCCCAAAGCCATGCACAATTCCCTCTGGGACACCACAACCATCTCCTACGCAGGATGTGCTGCTCAGCTCTTTTTCTTCCTGTTCTTCATTGGATCAGAATATTTTCTCCTGACTGTGATGTGCTATGACCGCTACGTGTCCATCTGCAAACCCCTGCACTACGAGACCCTCCTGGGCAGCAGAGCTTGTGCCCACATGGCAGCAGCTGCCTGGGCCAGTGCCTTTCTCAATGCTCTCATGCACACGGCCAATACATTTTCCCTGCCCCTGTGCCATGGCAATGCCCTGGGCCAGTTCTTCTGTGAAATCCCACACATTCTCAAGCTCTCCTGCTGTAAATCCTACCTCAGGGAACTTGGGCTTCTTGTGTTTTCCATGTCTTTAGGACTTGGCTGTTTTGTGTTCATGGTTTTCTCCTATGTGCAGATCTTCAGGGCTGTGCTGAGGATCCCCTCTGAGCACGGACGGCACAAAGCCTTTTCCACCTGCCTCCCTCACCTGGCCGTTGTTTCTCTGTCCCTCAGCACTGTCATGTTTGCTCACCTGAAGCCCCCCTCCATCTCCTCCCCATCCCTGGATCTGGCCCTGTCAGTTCTGTACTCGGTGGTGCCTCCAGCCCTGAACCCCCTCATCTACAGCCTGAGGAACCAGAAGCTCAAGGCTGCAGTGTGGAGACTGATGACTGGATTGTTTCAGAAGTTAGAATCTTTCTTTTTTATTCTGCAGACTGTTCTCTGTGTAACACATTACATGCCCAGCCTGCCTTCTAAAGCTTTTAATACTGCTCGGAGTTTTTCTACTGGCTTTTCTACTTCTCCCTTGTGATTTTTTTTGCACTGAAAATTTAGTCATATTCCCATATTTAGTTCACTGTCTACCTCTTTAATTTGACTCACAGACTGTGTAAATTAGGAATTATGCTCTGTTTGTGTTTAAATAAATTAAATGTTCTTGCAGAGACTTATTTTTCAAAAATCCTCTTTCTGTTACCTCTCCTAAACCTGCAGGGGCAGTGTCTGTGTGCAGAGGTTGAGAGAAAAAGAGTCCCAGCACAGCAACATTGCAAGGGAGCAGCAACACTTGGTATTTTTAGAGCTGCACTTTTTCCACTCCCACCCTCTACTTTATTGTCCTTGTCCAGGGCCTGAGTGCTCTGGCAGCTCAGCTCCTGTCCTGTTGTGTGTCCATGCTGTTACCACAGTCAGGGACAGGCCATGGGCATTGGTGGGACACCGCTGGGCTCCAGCACAGCAGCTCCATCAGCAAAGGGGATTTCCTTGGTGCAGTGCCCAAAGGCTTAGGTTTTTTTACTAAGTTAGTAATCTCCAGGAGAAGCCCAAGGAATGGATTTTGCAGAGTCTCACTGCTTTCCTTGTTTATCCCTGGAGGTAGTGCTGAGATCAGGGTCCCACTGTGGTACTGCAGGGACTGAGGGCAGGGTCAGGTGTTTTGTGTCAGTGGTCAGTGGCCATGGAGATGACAAATGATCTCCAAGTCACCTGCCTGGGGCTCTGCAGCTCCTGATGGCTCTGGTGGCAGGTGAGCACTTTTGTGTAGAGAATCAGAACCTGCCAGGAGAGCACAGAGGATCTGCAAGGACAGCCCAGCCCATCAGGTCAGCAGTGAATGGAGCCCTGGAGCAGAATCCTGCCCAGGGTGGGGTCACCCAGAGATCAAGGACTGAATGTCTGCTGTGACCCAGGAGAGCTCTGCAGCCCCAGGGGACACAGCAGGGACAAGAAAGGAGTCTGGGCACTGACTCCTCTGACCCTCAGGGAACTTCCCCAGGAGGATCCAGGGCAGCCCCAAGGCCATCTGGCAGCCCTGGAACAGAGCAGGCACCTCAGAGCACCCTGCATGGCCCCAGCAGGGCCTGTGTGGGATGGGGTCAGTTCAGGGAGCACCATCAGCTGCCTCTGTCTCCCAGCCTGAGTTGCAGAGCCCAGCAGAGGCAGCCCAGGGCCCTGGGCAGCACAGCCCCCATGCTCTGCAGAGCAGCAGCCCCAGCTCGGGGCTGTGGGCAGCAGGGCAGGGGCTGCAGCAATGGCTGCTCAGGCCAGCACAGACGTGTTCCCCTGGGAAAGGCTCTGTGCACAGCTGGAATGTGCCAGGAGCAGAGCAGGAGCCCGTGGGTGTGCAGAGGAGCCCTGGAAAGAGGCTGCCCTGTCCCTGGGGAAGCAGGAGCTGCCCAAGCTGAGCGTCTCCTGAGCATTCCAGACACAGAGTGACTGTCCCTGGCCTCCACAGCCTCCAGTTCCTACTGCAGGGCCAGCCTTGCTCCTTTGCTATGCTGGGGAAGAGTTATGGAGAGGCTGGACTGGGCAGTGCCAGGGAGAGGAAAACAACAGACCCTTGGTTACATGAGTCCCCACAGAATGGTCTCCAAGGTTCCATGAGGCCCTGCAGTGTCACAATGGCCCTGAGATTCCAGGGAATCCCAGAGGGTCAGAATGGTCTCCTTGGTTCTGCAGTGTCACAACGGCCCCTTGGGTGCACAGAGCCCCAAATTACCACTATGGCCCTTTTGTTCCACAGAGCCCCAAAGTATCACAAGGCACTCCTTGTTTCCATGGAGCCCCACAGAGTCACTATGGTCCCCTGGTCACACGAGGCCCCACAGTGTCACAAGGAACCTTTGGTTCTGTGGGGCCCTCAGCGTCAGTTTTGCTGGTGGGGAGGGTCAGCACCAAGGACACAGACACCAACTGAAGGAATTGTGTAATTTATGATAATGAAAAAGTGCAAAGAATTAAAAAAGGAGAAGCTAAGCAATGCACCCAATCATCACTATCAAAGATTGTCCACAGTAATTAAAAAAGATCCATCACCAGTTACCCTCAGGCTTAACCATTACCCACATCCACACATCAGCTGGGGGAAGCTGTCACAGCCAAGGACTGGAGAGCCACTCCTGGACAATGGGAATTCCTGCAGGTGCCTCCAGCCACAGGTGAGGCTCCAACCTCACTGTGAGAGAGCCCAGCTTTTATACTGTTAAACAAACAAGCTGAAATCGCTTTTAGTGCAGTGATTTCTGATTGTTGGACTTCAAACTCAGCTCTGAATCCTACAACATTCCTGGCCTAGAATAGCACAGGTACTTCCCTGGCCAGCAAGCAGATAATCCAAGGCCATGCAGTTCTGTAGTGCCCTCATTTGTGTTTGTTGGAGCTCAGAGGATGTGCTAATGGATATTTTCACAGTATCCTTTGCCACTTTTAAGAATTAATTTAGCTCATTAATGTAAAGCCTCCTCCAAGCCGCAATTTGTGCCATGCTGGGAGAGGAGGAGGAGGGGGAGAACGATGGGCACTGTGTGGCAGGAGCAGGAGGTTTGGGCCGCAGGACATTCCGCCTGCGCTGCTGCCCCGCAATCGGCGGCCGTGCCCGGGGCTCTGGGCCTGGCCCCGCGTGCGCTGAGCTCCCAACACTGCGGGACCTCCCCGGGCTGGGCTCAGGTTCCTGCTGGGACTGGGCAGCAGGCTGGGCTCCAACTGGGATCAGCAGCAGCTGGAAATACCTCTGGGCATCTCCACTTTCTGCTGCTGCTAACAAGAAACAATGAAGTGAGTCAAGAAGTTCTGGTTTCTCTTTCTCCTGGTGGATCTTTTTCATTTTATTTGACACTCTACAGGCAATTTGTCTGATGGCCTCTGTCAGATGATCCTATTTCAGCAGCACCAGCAACAGGGCTGAGTTTCAGTGCTGTAAATGTAGCCTGTGTGGCCTTAATTCTCCTCAACTTTGTGCTCAGGGACTTAGGAATATTGGGAGATCTGCTACTCATGATGCCAGGGATTTCTGTCACAAAAGCACTCTTGGTGGCACTGATGAAAAAAAGCAATTGGAGTTTTATGGGTAAAATTCAAGTAGAAATCAGAAGAGGGGCAAGAGCAGCCATGATCTACAATTTCCAAGGCAGAGGCACCAGCAGCCTCCTGCTGTCACCTCAGGGTGAGTAAAACAGTGCTGGAAACAGCGCTGGAACCCGGTCCTTTCTTTCCCTGATGTTTGGGTCAGGGCAGCACAGCCGGGCCCTGAGGAATCAGGGCTGTTTGTGGGTGATTGTTGCTCTACTCCAGAATTCAGCTGGAAAACTCCTTTGGAAGCCGAGGCAGGAGCAGGTGGGAAGGGGCCGGTGCTGCTGCTGCTCCTGCCCGGGAGCCCCGGCTGGGCTGGGCCGGCGCCCACTGCGCTGCGGCTGCTGCTGCTGCCAGAGCCAGGTGGGACTCGGGGACAGGGAATGGACACGGGGGGACAGCAAAGGCCTGGGGGGCTGCAGGGATGTTTGTGCTCGGGCCAGCACCAGCACAGAGCTTCAGCCACAATTAACCTAGAGGAAAACGCTGGGGAAAGGCTCCATTTCATCCTTTCTTTACTCATGGCTGTGAAGGGACTGAAATAAAAGGAGAACAAGCAGGGCCTGACACCTTCTCCTTTGGAAAGAGCCCCGTGCCTGAGGCTGAGGCGCCATGAGGGGCTGTGAGGGGCTGTGAGAGGCCATGAGGGCCTGTGAGGGGCTGAGGGCCATGAAGGGATGTGAGGGGTGTGAGGGCCTTGAAGGGCCATGAGAGGCTTTGAGGGGCTGTGAGGGCTGTGAGGGGCCATGAGGGCCTGTGAGGGGATGTGAGGGGATGTGAGGGCCTGTGAGGGGATATGAGGGGCCATGAGGGGCCATGAAGGGATTTGAGGGTATGTGAGGGGCTCTGACGGGATATGAGGGGCCATGAGCTGTGAAGGACCATGGAGGAGTTGTGGGGGTTTTGAGGGAAAGTGAAAGGCCATGAAGGGCTGTGAGAGGCCAAGAGGGGCTGTGAGGGCTGTGAGATACCATGAGGAGCTTTGAGGGGAAACAAAGAGCCATGAAGGGCTGTGAAGGGCCCTGAGGGACCATGAGATGTTCTATAGAGCCATGAGGGCGATGAGGGGCCATGAGGAGCCTCAGCCCTGGCAGGAGGGAGGCCCACCATGTCTCAAGGGCAGGGCAGCCGTGAGGGGCTGTGAGTGCAGATGTGGCAGCAGGAGGGCTTGGGGCATCTCTGGGAGGGGTTAGACCCTTCCCCAGCTCCAAACCACACCAAACCCACCACTAACAGGATTTTCCTTCTTTAGAATCCACTGGCAACTTGGAGTGACTCTACAGTTTCATCCCGGTGGGAAAAGCAAGATAATTTTCTCCGTGAGTGACATCCAGCCATTGTTAAGGATGTCTAAGATTTAAAAGTCTTACCAATGAAAAGTAATACTAATAAATAATAACAATAACAAAAATAAATTCCCAAATCCCAACACCCAGCACCACATCAAAATGACAAACCTCATTTTTCTTTACTATCACATCTTCCCCACCAGATAAATGAGGCCATTTGCAGGGTTTAATACACTGTACACCTGAGGGCTGGAGGGAAGAATGGGGAGACACTACCAATTTCCACATCAAACCCAGCAGGCCAACTCCAAAGTGGAGAGAATGAAATGGAATTGGGGCAGGGGCTGGTCAGATGTTCCTCTAAAGGATCACAAAATCATCTCCAAGTGAACAGGAGGGGAAAATAAATCCCCATTTGGCCATCCCGAGTCTCTGCAGGAGCAGAGCAGGGAGAACAGTGCAGTGGTGGTGTCACTTCTGAGGACACCGCCCTTCTCCCAGCCCTCTTGTGGCTCCTGGGGGAGCTCGGAGTGCTGCACCCCTGTGGGCAGAGGGGCAGAGAGCCAGGCTGCTCCATAGGCTGTGGACATCCTTGAAATAATAAAGCAACAGAAGCATCTTTCCAGGCTGTGAGCAGCTTCAGCTCAGAAACATGTGGGTTTTTTTGTAATAATAGATTAGTACTAAACAAATAAATGAAATAGATTTCATTTGTGATTCAAGTGTGTTTTTCATCCTTTTCCAAGGTTCTGTCTTTCCAGGGTAATTTCCTTTACTCACACACTTCTAATAGTTAGAAGGGAGTAAGCACACCAGAAAAGGCAACAGCTCCTGTTTCAAAGGAAGCAGCCACAACTCCAGGGAACCTGAATTGCCCCCAGGCACGTGTGTGCACTTGAAGGGTGAGTGGGTGTTGGGAACAGAGATCTCGCACAACTTCTAAGGCTGTGAGAAACCCACAAGTGGCAAAGTATCATTGTGGGTCACTCCTACTGAAATTCCATTCCCTCACACCCTCAAAATGGGCAGGCAGGGCTGGGCTCTGGCAGGGTTCAGTTTGGAGTGCCTTGTGCTCCCTGGCATGGAAGTGATTATATGAACTCTCATACTGATTGATTGGATATGGCTGTTGAAGGAGGAGGGGAATCTGGGAGACAGGAAAGTCTCTTCTCTTTCTCCCTGCAGAACGGCCTCTTCAAAGAGAAATGCCTGTGCTGGGCTTACATGGGACCCCTTCCCTCAGCCCAGGGTCTGACCCACTGTGGGGTCTGTAGGAGCCAAACCCAGAGGGGTCCCAATATCAGCCTTGCTCCCTGCTACCTCCTCTTACCTCACCTTGCAGACCCATCACTTGCCTTGCCTATCCCTTCTCCCCTGCCTTGCCTAGCTCTCACTTCTCTTCCCTTGCAGACCCTCCCTTTCTTTGCCCCCACTGATTTCCTTGTCTTGCCTAAGCCCTTCTCCCTTGCCTGGTCTACCCATACCTGGCCTGGCTTGCCTTTGTCTCCTTGCCTTGCCTGGCATAACCCTGCCTTGTTGTGCCTTGTACACACCTCCCTTGCCTGCTTGCTTTGCCTTGCCTTGCCTTTCCTTCGTCTCTCCTTGCCTTGACTTGCCTGGCCCTGCCTGCCCCTCATTTACCTTCTGCACTGCCCCCCTCCCTTGCCTGCCTTCTCTCCTCACCATGCCTTGCCTTCCTCCTCACCATGCCTTGCCTTGCCTTGCTTGCCTTGCCCCTCACTCCTACCCACGGGTAACTGTGAAAGTTGTGTTGCCTTGCTCCTGGAGTTCCTGGTGGGATTGATGAGTTAGGATGGTGAACCAGCTGATGGGCTGTGTCCTGCTGCCAGATTTATCTCTGCTGGTGCTAAACTGCCTTTTTCCCTTGCTTGCCATCTAAGACATCTCCTTTTTCAGGGATGTGCCTTTCTCATTCAGACTGTGCAGATTCTAAGGAGTGTTTGGCCTGAAAGGAATGTCTCTCCATTTGATTCTGTTTTCATTTACAAGTAACCTGGGAACAAGACTCAGCTGTAGTCTTTTCCATAAGGTGATTTAGCTGTGCGCATTGATCTCCATGCCACTCTTTTCTTCTTTGAGCTACCTTGTCCTTGAGGAACTGTGGCTGGTTATGGAATACGTGGGCAGAGGCACTTTAGAGGATGTTGTGGCTGAAGGAGAGATGGCAGCTGTCAGTTGGGCAGTGAGTGATCTCTCTGGTGCTTCCCATGCAATTGACAGACTGGTCCAGGTAAACAATAGAACAAAAAACCCCTAATCTGCCTTCACTTAGAATGATGCAACTCTAATGGTGTTGGAGCAGCAGCTCTTGCTCTTGGCCACACCATGTTCTGTTATACTCACCATTCCCCAGGACAGGAAATCCCTTGGAGCCATTTTCTGCTGCCACAGCCCCTGTGCAGGGCCAGGGCAGGAAGGAGCATTGCGGCTGGGAAGGGCCCCTGTGCCGTGGTGCCCACAGCAGCCTTGGGGCTCTGTGCCCCATGGCCTCCCTGCTGGGCAGCCTCTGCCAGCTCCTGCACAGCCCGGGGCACCTGTGGGCCTGCACAGACAGCCTTGCCCCGGGCTCTGCCAGGCTCTGGGCCAGCAGAGAGGCCACAGGGCTGGCCATGGCCGGCAACAGGCCCTGAGCCCCACAGGAGGATGGAGCTGGGCCATAGCCAAAGTGCCCCGCAAACCTGGGCTGAGCAGCCAGGGCTGGCAAGGGCTGGGGACAGAGGCTGGTGCTGACAAATGTCCTGGGCCCCCTCCCTGCTCTGGCCATGCCACCAAGAGCACAGAGCAGCCTCCTCTCTGGGCCCCTTGCCTGTTTTCAATGCCTTCCCCAGGCGCTGGCCCTGCCCCACAAGGCCTGGGCTGAGTCCTGCCCCTGCACGCTCACCCAGGCTGAGATGGACACTGATGCTTTCTCTGCCAGGCTCTCTCAGCCCAGCCCAGCTCCCTCCAAGCTCTGCCAGCTGCCCTGAGCTCTGGGCAGCACCAAGGGCCTCTCCCCAGCACAGCCCAGCCGCCTCTGGCCCCACAGCTCTGCTCAGGCCAGGCTGCTCTGGGCAGGGGCCCCACGGCCTCAGCCCCTGGCAAGGGCACAGCAGCAGCTGCAGCTCAGACAGGACTCAGCCCCAGCCATGGGGAAGGGCTGGGCCAAGGGAAAGGGAGGCTCCCTGTGTGCCCTGCTCCCCTCGGCTGAGGTGCTGAGAGCTCTGCAGCCCCTGCTGCCATCCCATCTGCCCAGGCCAGCACAACAGCTGCAGCCTTGGGGCCCTCCAGAGCTGCTCCTGCTGCAGGCGCAGGGCCCATGCCGAAGCTGGGGCAGCCAGAAAGCTGTGCCCATTTCTGTTCATTGCTGCTCTGATGCGGATGGATCCTCAGCCTCTTGGAGGTGGATGATGAATTTCACTACTCCAGAAGCCTCTTCTTTTTTGAGCTCTTCAGTTCAGGAATTCAGTGAGAAAAGCTCATAAACATGTGTTCAAAAGACCCAAACAAGACAAGCCCCTGGGAATATTTTAAGTTTTTAATTTTTCTGTGGTGAATTAGACAGATTTCAGAAGTGTCTTTCAAGTGATTATGCTATATTGAAAGCAATGCTGACTAAAGAGTTCTGTCCTTTTAAATTTCCATTTCCTGTTTATAGACTGATATCAGCAATGTCCAATTGATATTCACACCTAGCACCTTTAATGCAGTCTGAATGATATGAAAATCAAGACCCTACATGGCTGACAATCAATCAGACTTTGTCCCCATTCTTCCTCACCATTTCCCTCATCCAACCCCGGCACTCCAACAGAAGAGATGTGTGGCCAGCAGGAGCAGGCAATGATTCTTCCCCTGCTCGGCACTGGCTTGTGCAGCACCTCGAGTGCTGTGTCCAGTTCTGGGTCCCCAGTTTAGGAAAAACATGGAGGCTGGAGGTGTCCATACAAGGCTGGTGAGGGGTTGGAGCTCAAGTGCTGTAAGGATGGCTGAGGGAGCTGGGGTTAGTTTATCCTGGAGAAGAGGAGGCTCAGAGGGAGACCTCATCACTCTCTACGATGCCCTGGACGAAGGTGCAGCAAGTTAAGGTCTGGATTTTTTCCCAAGGAACAGTACAGATAGGAGTACACAGTCTTAAGCGGAATAGGGGAGAATTAGGCTGGACATTAGGAAATATTCTTCCGAGAAGGGCATGATTGGAGTATTGGATGGGTGTCAGCAAGATGGGTGAGCCACCTTCCTGGAAGTGTTAAGGAAAAGACTGTATGTGGACTCAATGCCATGGGCTGGGTGACAAGGTGGTGTTGGGTCACAGGTTGCATTTGATGTTCTCCAAGGTTTTTCCAGCCTGGTGGATTCTCTGTGATGGTGACATGCAGGACCCTGGGAAGCAAGGGCCATTGTGACACTGCAGGGCCTGGTGGCACTGAGAGGACCAGAGTGACACTGTGTATGACATGGCACCATAGAGCCAAGGGGCACATTGTGACACTGTGGGGCTGAAATGGAGCAAGGAGTCCTTGGTGACACTGTGGGCCTGGTGGAACCACAGAGCCACGGTGACCCTGTGGGGCCTTGTTGAACCAAGGGGCCATTGTGCCACTGCGAACCAAGGAGAGCCTTGGAGAGCCCTGGGGCCCAATGGAATCCAGGGGCCATTGTTCCATTGCAAGGACTCTTGAACTGAGGAACAATTGTGACCCTGGGGTGCCCCATGGAACCAAGGGTCCCTGGTGACACTGCAGGATCTTGTGTGACCAGGGCTCCATGGTGACACTGCAGCTCCAAGGAATTCATGGTGGCCCTCTGAGGCCTGATGGAACCAAGAGGCCACTGTGACACTGCAGGGCCTTGTGGAACCCTGCAGAGCTTTGGGACAGAGCAGGACCTGGTGTCATGATGGGGCCACTGCGACACTGCAGGTCTCCATGGAACCAAAGGGCCAGGGTTGCTCCTCAGGGACTCCTGGAATGAAGGAAACATGTTTGACCCTTGTGGTGCCCCTTGGGACAAAGAGCCCATTGTGACCCTGTGGAAGCAAGGAGACCATTGCTGCAGTGCCAAACCTGATGGAACCAAGGATCCATTGTGACACTGTGGGGACCAAGGATCCAAGGGACTTTTTTCCACCAAGGGGTCCCATGGAACCAAAGGGACATTGTGACACTGGGAGGCCTCATGGAATCATGAGACCATTGTGACACTCTAGGACCTCATGGAACCATGATGACACCAAGCTGGCTGGGAGTGTTGATCTGCTGGAAGGCAGGAGGGCTCTGCACAGGGCCCGGGACAGGCTGGATCCAGGGGCAAAATCCAAGAATGTCAGGTTTAACAAGGCCAAGTGCTGGGTCCTGCATTTTGGCCACAACAACCCCTGCAGCACTACAGGCTGGGGACAGAGGGTCTGGACAGCAGCCAGGCAGAAAGGGACCTGCAGGAACTGATGGACAGCAGGCTGGACATGAGGCAGCAGTGTGCCCAGGTGGCCAAGAAAGCCAATGGCACCTGGCCTGGATAAGGAATGGTGTGGCCAGCAGGAGCAGGGCAGTGATTCTTCCCCTGTGCTCAGCACTGGTTGGGCAGCACCTCGAGTGCTGTGTCCAGTTCTAGGCCCCCAAATTTAGGAAGGACATGGAGGGGCTGGACCATGTCCAGAGAAGGGCAACAAGGCTGGTGAGGGGTCTGCAGCACAAGTCTGTGAGGAGTGGCTGAGGGAGCTGGGGTTGTTTATCCTGGAGGAGAGGAGGCTCAGGGAGACAAGGCAGTGTCAGGGCACAGGTTGGACTTGATGATGTCCAAAGTCTTTTCCCACGTTGCTGATTCTGGGATTCTCTGAAACCAACCCTTGCAGAGTTGCAGGATGAGCCCTGGGCCTCCTCTTCAGAAGGTCAGCAGGCCCAGGTCCCTCAGCTTCTCCTCACAGCCCCCAAGCCCATCCTGTCAGACCTGCAGAGCCTCTGCAGCTCCTCCTCCTTGCCCAGAACAGGGAGCCCCACAGCCAGACACACCAGCCCAGATGGGCCCCCCTGGCCTGTGGTGCCTCTGGCAAGGGAGCAGCACGAGGCACTGCAGGAGCCTGCAGACAATTCCTGAAGCACTTGGAGGATGATCCTGCTCCCAAGGGACGTTCCCATGGTGCCAAGTCAGGAACTGAAATGGGGAGTGGGGCCAGAGGGGAAAGGGACACCAGGGATGGGGCTGTTTGAAAGGGAGCAAACAGGGGTTGGAGAGAGGAAGAAATTTTTACCAGAAAAGAGGAAAGAAGCCAAGGTGAG
The DNA here is from genome assembly GCA_021534815.1 of Acrocephalus arundinaceus. Classification (NCBI taxonomy): domain Eukaryota; kingdom Metazoa; phylum Chordata; class Aves; order Passeriformes; family Sylviidae; genus Acrocephalus; species Acrocephalus arundinaceus. Next base: position 134,799 of record JAJEOU010002621.1, on the reverse strand, counting down.
GCAAGGAAATGCTCAGGGCAGCTTGGAGAGGCTGCAAGGCAGCCCTGGCTCTGAGAACAACGTCTGCAGTGGCACAGGAAACTCCCAGCTGATCGGAACAAATATTCTGTGTGACTGCAGAAACCACCACAAACCTGAGTGGTTTCCCTGCTGCCCCAGCCCTTCCTGGCCCCAGGGGCTGATGGCATTTGTGCTCCCTCAGGTTCATCTCCCCACACCAACACCATGGGGGTGCTGACGCCTGCTCTGGGCAGTGCAAACAGGGGCTCCTGAGGCAGTGCTGCCGTGTCTGTGCCTGCAAGGATGCGGCACCTGTGTGAGCTGGGGGAGAGGCCAGGGCTGCAGAGGGGGATGTTGTTGGCAGGTGCATGAGGACGCTGTGGGACGCTGCCCTGGGTGTCCAGCACAGTGGGGATGGATCAGCCCCTGCTCTGCTGCTCCTTCCCTTGTCTCCCCCAGGCACCTTGCAGAGCCCCAGCCATGCTGTTTGCCCCCAGCCTGCCCACGGCCAGCCTGGGGCTGCTCCCGGGGCTTTTCTGTGCTCAGCATTGGCCTGGGCAAAGTGTTCTGGAGAGAGCCTGGGCAAGGAGCCTGCAGCCCCCAGGCCCTGGCCTGAGGCGTCAGCGCTGCCCCAGCAGTGCCCATGGCCTGTCCCTGCTGCAGCCCCGGCACTGCCACCCCCAGCACTGTGCCCGGCCCCGAGAGCACTCAGGCCCTACAGCAACACCAGGGCCAGCAGGGCAGCGGGGCAGGGCCACGGCAGCAGCACTGGCAACACCAAGGGCTGCTGCTGCTGCTGCTGGGCACAGCTGCTGTGCCAGCACTGATCTGCCCCCAGCTCTGCACACAGACATTGCTGCTGTAGCTGCAGAGAGGGAACCAAAGGGGCATCTCTGCAGAAAACCTGGCTGGGAGATCCTTGAGTTCCTTTAAAGCCATGAAGAGCAGCCCCTCATTGACAGAGTCTGCGGCAACGGGGGGGGGTGGAGAAAACAAAATGAGTAATAGCACTAAGAATGCCTCTTCTCTGTGGCCCTTATTGTAAAAGTAAAACAAAGAAAAAGAACCTCCAAAATGAAACCAAAAACAAGCATAAAAAATTACTTTTATTACAAGAGATTTGTAGAAATTGGCAGCAGTTTAATGTTCCTGAAACCATCCAGTCATCAGTCTCCACAGTGCAGCCTTGAGTTCCTGGTTCCTCAGGCTGTAGATGAGGGGGTTCAGGGCTGGAGGCACCACCGAGTACAGAACTGACAGGGCCAGATCCAGGGATGGGAACAAATGGAGGGGGGCTTCAGGTAGGAAAATGTACCAGTGCTTATGAACAGGGAGACCACGGCCAGGTGAGGGAGGCAGGTGGAAAAGGCTTTGTGCCGTCCCTGCTCCGAGGGGATCCTCAGCACAGCCCTGAAGATCTGCACATAGGAGAAAACAATGAACACAAAACAACCAAATGCTACAGAGGCACTAACAGCCATGAGCCAAAGTTCCCTGAGGAAGATTTTGGAGCAGGATAGCTTGAGTATCTGTGGGATTTCACAGAAGAACTGGCTCAGGGCATTGCCATGGCAAAGGGGAAGAAAATGTATTGGCTGTGTGCATGAGAGCATTGAGAAAGGCAGTGGCCCAGGCAGCTGCTGCCATGTGGGCACAAGCTCTGCTGCCCAGGAGGGTCCCGTAGTGCAGGGGTTTGCAGATGGACACGTAGCGGTCGTAGCACATCACAGTCAGGAGGGAAATCTCTGCTGTTATAAAGAAGGAAAAGAAAGGAGCTGTGCAGCACATCCTTTGTAGGATATGGTGGTGGTGTCCCAGAGGGAATTGTGCATGGCTTTGGGGACAGTGGTGCAGATGCAGCCCAGGTCGGTGAGGGCCAGGTTGAGCAGGAAGAAGAACATGGGGCTGTGCAGGAGGTGGCCACAGGCTACGGCGCTGATGATGAGGCCGTTGCCCAGGAGGGCAGCCAGGGAGATACCCAGGAAGAGGCAGAAGTGCAGGAGCTGCAGCTGCCGTGTGTCTGCCAATGGCAGCAGGAGGAAGTGGCTGATGGAGCTGCTGTTGGACATTTGCTCTGCTGGCCATGGGCACCTGTTCATGGAGAAAGGACAGGGACAAGTCAGCAGAGGCTGCTTTCAGCCAAACCTGGGCCATTCCCTGTAGACTGTCCTGCTGTGATTTAACCACCCTTGTTCCTGCTCTGGGAAAACCTTCCCCCAGGTCCCTGCCTGAGCTCCTTTTTCTTCTGAGTGTGCCAGGAGCAGCCAGGCCTGTGTGGGGGCTCTCAAGGAGCCATCCCTGCCCTGCTGCCCTGGGTTTGTGGCCATGTGGCAGAGGGACAAGGCTGGATATTCAGGATTGTCACTGGAATCACTCTAATGCAGACAAGTTTTTCCACTGCACTTGCACTTCTAAAGGACATGGAGAGCAGGAAGGAATTTTCGCCATTATTTTCCTGCCCACACATCATTCCTGGTTCTCTGAGGTCAGAAATTCCCAGCATTCTGCTGCACTCAGAGTTTGCCACTGAGAGCTGTGAGAGGCAAAGGATTCCCTGTGGCTCAGGACACAGTGAGGGGCTGGATGGGCTTGTTCCCAACTGCCCTGGGTTTGCAGCTTTGGCTGCAATCAGAGCACAATCACACTCCCCTGTCACCCTGGATAAACCAGACCCTGCCCAGAGCACAGGGATCCCTCAATGTCTCCCCTCTCCAAAGGGCTCTGGGCAAGGTCTCAGCACCCCCTTCTGCCAAGGACACTCCCGGCTCCCTTGGCAAACCCAGCAGCATTTCCTCAGCTCTGGCATCTCTGCACTTCCCCGGGGCACATTCAGGGAACTCCCAGGGGCTCTGGCACAGATTTGCAGCCAGGAGGGCAGCTCAGAGCTGGGAAGGACACAGCAAGGAGATCCCCGGTGCCCATGATGGGATCTCAGGGAGGGGGCTCAGCTCATTCCCCTTTCCCATGGACTGCTTTGCCCACAGTCCCACAGGCCAGGGAAGCTTGGACACCCCATTGCCATGGCCACAGCTGCCTGGCAGGAATGCCAAGGCAGTGCCTGACTCAGCTGCTGCAAAGGCCAGAGGCTCCCTGAGAAGCACCAG